>JAABKJ010075445.1:141216912-141664248 GCA_011634705.1 Andricus grossulariae
ATTATTAATGACAAATAATGAAGAAAAACGTAATTATTTAAAATTAAATGAATAATTTAATTACAAGATAATAAGAATAATGATTTTATGTCATATTTTTTATTTTTATGGCATTTTTGCAGTTATTACTGATTTCAAGAATAATTTTTATTAAGTAGAAGCCAAACGTGGTTTAATAAAAGGTTCGTCCTCTCGAAGAGAACTTAAAAAATCGGGAACTTACATCGTAACATTAGATAAAGTTGACACAATTAATGTGCTCACATTGAGACAAGCTGCGAGCAAAAAATCACTTTCTGGTGGTCAAGTCTTTAAAAAGTGTAATTGCGAAATTGCAAAAAGTCAGTGCATGACAACTCGATCTACGTGTTTTAAAGCATAAGTTGAATGCGGCTCACGTTGTCATTTAAGTTCACCTTGTAGCAATAAATGATTTTTGTATTTTTTATATTATTTTCCTCAAATTAAAGAACAATTGTTCATTTTTATTAAATTTTAATGTTATAGTAAATGGATAAATTCACCATTTAACATGCATCATTTGAACTCTGAAGGCGGTTTTTTCGTGAAATTTAATCAATTCTGCTGTTTCAAATTGTAATTTGTGCAAGAAAAATCGTAAACATGGCTATTTTACTTTGTAATATCAACTCAATTCTACATAAAATGCGTTCACAGTTTAAATAATGCTTGTTAAATTGTAAATTTTAGCCATTTACTTTTTTCCACAGTTACATTTTTTATTATTATATATATATATATGGAGTGAGTTCCTCGAGGACACGAGATTGAACCAATGCCCCAGGTGTAAAAAACACATCTTCTCCGGGGAAGTCTGGCTTTTCTAATACTTTAGGGTTCCTGGAGAGAGTTTCTCGAGGACACGAATTTAAACCAATGCCCTAGGTGTAAAAAACACACCTTCACCGGGGAGTTTTGGGTTTCCCAGTTCTTTAGGGGTTCTGGAGTGAGTTCCTCGAAGACACGAGGTTGAACTAATGCCCCAGGTTTAAAAAACACATCTTCTCCGGGGAAGGCTGGTCTTTCCAGTACTTTAGGGTTCCTGGAGAGAGATTCTCGAGGACACGAGATTGATTCGATGGCCCAGGGATGAAAACACATCTTCTCCGGGGAAGTCTGGTTTTTCGAGTAGTTTTGTGTTTCTGAAGTGAGTTCCTCGAGGACACGAGAGTGAACCAATGCCCCAGGTGCCAAAAACACATCTTCTCCGGGGAAGTCTGGTCCTTCCAGTACTTTAGGGTTCCTGGAGTGAGTCCCTCGGAGGACACGAGATTGATCCAATGCCCCAGGTGTAAAAAACACATCTTGTCCAGAGAAGTCTGGTTTTCCCAGTAGTTGAGGTTTCCTGGAGTAAGTTCCTCGAAGACACGAGATGGAAGCAATGCCCCAAGTGTAAAAAAACATCGTCTCCGGGGTAGTCTGGTCTTTCCAGTACTTTAGGGTTCCTGGAGTGAGTTCCACGAGGATGCGAGATTGAACCAATGCCCCAGGTGTAAGAAACACATCTTCTCCGGGGAAGTCTGGTTTTCCCAGTACTTTAGGGTCCCTGGAGTGAGTTTCTCGAGGACACGAGATCGAACCAATGCCCCGGGTGTGAAAAACACATCTTGTCCAGAGAAGTCTGGTTTTCCCTGTACTTTAGGGTTCCTGGAGTGAGCTCCTTGAAGACACGAGATTGAACCAATGCCCCAAGAGTAAAAAAAAATCGTCTCCGGCGAAGTCTGGTCTTTCCAGTACTTTAGGGTTCCTGGAGTGAGTTTCTCGAGGACACGAGATTGATTCGATGCCCCAGGTGTGAAAACATATCTTCTCCGGGGAAGTATGGTTTTTCGAGTAGATTAGTGATGCTGGAGTGAGCTCCTCGAGGACACGAGATTGAAGCAATGCCTTAGGTGTAAAAAACACATCTTCTCCGGGGAAGTCTGGTTTTTCCAGTAGTTTGGGGTTTCTAGAGTGAGTTCTTCGAGGACACGAGATTGAACCAATGCCCCAGGTGTAAAAAACACATCTTGTCCAGAGAAGTCTGGTTTTCCCTGTACTTTAGGGTTCCTGGAGTGAGCTCCTCGAAGACACGAGATTGAACCAATGCCCCAAGAGTAAAAAAACATCGTCTCCGGGGAAGTCTGGTTTTTCCAGTAGCTTAGGGTTTCTGGAGTGAGTTCCTCGATGACGCGGGATTGCCAGATGCCCCAGGTGTATAACACACATCTTCTCCGGGGAAGTCTGGTTTTTCGAGTAGATTAGTGTTGCTGGAGTGAGCTCCTCGAGGACACGAGATTGAACCAATGCCCCAAGAGTAAAAAAACATCGTCTCCGGGGAAGTCTGGTCTTTTCAGTACTTTGGGGTTCCTGGAGTGAGTTCCACGAGGACGCGAGATTGAACCAATGCCCCAGGTGTGAAAAACATATCTTCTCCGGGGAAGTCTGGTTTTTCCAGTACTTTAGGGTTCCTGGTGTGAGTTTCTCGAGGACACGAGATTGAACCAATGCCCCAGGTGTATAACACACATCTTCTCCGGGGACGTCTGGTTTTTCCAGTACGTTAGGGTGCCTGGAGTGAGTTCCTCGAGGACACGAGATTGAACCAATGCCCCAGGTGTAAAAAACACATCTTCTCCGGGGAAGTCACCAGAGACCAAGCAGCAGTCGAAACAGTGGGTTTCTCCAAGGGAATCTCCTCCGAAGAAGGTAAAGACGGTCCCATGGCCTGGAAAGGTGATGGCCACCGTTTTCTGGGATTCACATGGTGTGATCTACATCGACTACCTGGAGAAGGGAAAACCGATCACAGGGCTCTACTATGCCGAATTATTGGGCCGATTCGACGCCAAATTGCAGAAAAAACGCCTCCATTTAGCGAAGAAAAAAGTGCTCTTCCAACATGACAATGCGCCCGCTCACACCTCCGCCGTCGCCACGGCGAAATTGGTCCAACTAGGCTACGAACTCCTGTCTCATCTAGCATATTATCCAGATTTGGCCCCGTGCAACTTCTTTCTGTTTCTTAACTTAAATAATCACTCGCCGGGCAGAAATTTCAGTCGAATGAGGAGGTTATCGCCGCCACGGAGGCCTACTTTGCAGACCTCTAGAAAACGTATTTTTCAGACGGGTTGAAGAAGTTGGAGCATCGCTGGTTCATCAAGTGTATCGAGCTCAAAAGAGACTATGCTGAGAAATAAATCGCAACTTTTCCCAAATTTTCGTTTTTCTTTTTTAGGCTAAGTACTTATCGGACCGGCCTCGTATATGTTCCCAACTTAAGAGGAGTTATTTCTTTAAAAGTAATTGAATTTGGGGACGAAATGTTTTCAGGTTCTCATGTTAATTATTAAAAATACTCATCCGATGGAAAAACAGAATACAGAAAATCATCATAAGTTTTGAGAAGATCACATAGTAAGAGAGTGCAAAAAGAGAGAGAGTGAGTGTGTACGAGGGGGGTGGGGGAGAGCATAGACATTCTAAGCGTGGCTGTAGTGGGGGTATCGAAGAGAAGTCTTTATAGAGCCATTGCGAATCGCCGCACAAAAGTGAGACTCGAATAGAGAAAGTATAGAGAGGGCGTAAGAGCGAGACAGAGACATTTCTCGATCCAGAACCAATATGCCCAGTGTGCGTGCTGACCCGGCACTCCGTAACACTTTTTGTTGGACCTAAAAGGTCGCGTCGAATACCGTGTTGGAAATTATTCGATTCGTTAGCCCGAACAAGAAGATCTTGGGTAATTTTTCGAAAAATTCCCAAGGCGAAATTCCTAAGACGAGCCCCGGTTAGGCTAGAAAAATGTAGGTAAAGGTCAAATCTGCTTTACATGTGAGTTTCCGGTGTAATGACTTGAGCTTGAATGTGTTTTGCGTATTCTGTAAAATAATGGTTGCAGAAAAACAGCGAATATTCATCAAAAGGAGTGTTGGAGACATCAGGCAAGAAGTGAAACGATAACTAGTCGAAATTTTCTTTTGGGAATTCAAGCATTCCCAAAGTGATATAGAAAATATTTAAGATTTTAAAATTTCCCGCCAATCAGTTGCAACTATACCTAACCTCTTTACTGCTTTTACATGATGAATAATCAATTTTAAAAATTTGTTGCTTTTTTCGATTTCTATCAGTACATTCTTCATCTAAGATGAATAATATTTGAAATTTTACAACTTTTTATAAATATTTAGTGCTTGAACTTTGTTTACACTCATTTTCTCTTAGACCTCATTTAACGCTCACACTGGGAGACCTTCTATTCGAATAAATGATAAAAATGAATCCAAGTTTAGTATACTTGTGTAACAAAAGACGGAAAAATGTTGAACTATTCGAGTTATTCATACTAAAGTACTGAAATTTGACAATTTCATAATAGTCTTTATTAAGTTTCAGTAGAAAAATCAGTATATTGAATACGAAATGTTATGAATCTGTATTTGAAAAATTAATCGTACTAAAAAGTGATATGGTGCTTACTAGTTTGTCTAAAAATAATTTCAATAAGCAAGAAAGTGAATATTATAATCTTTCTTCAGATGAATTTTGGCACATTTATCCAATCCAAAGTCCATCCCAATCTCTCCTGTGTACTTCTTGACGATACTTATGGCCGACCGTAGCTCTGGTGTGACGAAGCGTATTTTTTCAATTTTGTAAAATAACAAACTGGCGGCTGTTTAAACAAAAAATTTCAAAAAATCGTGTTTTTGCCCTTTTTTGCCAATTTAACTATGATAAAATTAAAAATGTCAAAAACCGCTTTGTCGAACTCTAGATATTTATGTTTAGAATAAACGTAGAAAATTTGAAAGTAATCGTTTGGAAACTTTTGGAGAAGTCGTACCCGCACAGCGCAAAAACGTTGTTTCGAGAAAACCGCGTTTAAAGTTTTCGGAACATGAAAATTCTAAGAAAAAGTTACTTACACTGAAGCAGCGATCCCTGCTCTGTATACATTCCTAAAAGTGCAATATTTTCCTCACATATACACATTTAAAAATAAACCGCAATAATTCCGGATATGCATCGAAAACAATTGCCACCTCTGAAACATAAGCAGCCGCGTTCGGATGCTATACTCAAGCGCTCCGCTCTCTACGCGCTTTTGCTCCAAGATCTCAAAAGTGCAGAAAGACTTGGAATTTCTGTGTGAAATTTTGATATGATATTTCTGAGTATATAACCTGTAGAAAAATGCAACAACAAAAAATCGATTTTTCACAAGTGAGATATTAGAATGACCCCTTAAGTGGACGGATCGACTCAGAGACGACATGCTGGAGTGCTATGATATGAGTATAGCCCCTGAACGAAAAGGTTACATGGCGCGAGTGCATACTCTGTGGTGCGAGAAACACCCAGAGCCCTCGCATTTTTCGCATAAATGTCTGCGAAACCGTGCCGAGGAACTCCGGAAAAGGGGTTGTATAAGCGAAACGCCTACTCAAACGCAGCCAGAACAAGCCGGCAACAGAGAAAGAGAGGCGACACTGAAACCAACCGCGAGCAGGCATCCGATAGAAGAAGAGCGATGCTTTAGGACCCGGACAAACATCAAGATTCAGGTTTCTCTCAAGCCCAAAGATCTTGCTGAACTGGATGACGAGCTTCGTGGAGATTTTTTCGAAAAATCCGACCTCTGGACTATCAATTGTAGTGTATATAATGCAGCGAGAGCTTTGGCAGATGCAAACCGTAAAACTAAACCAACGGTTGATCATAAGACCAAAAGACGAATGTATGAACTCAGCACAAAGATAGGCTGGGCAAGGCAGTACGCGTCCCGCATTCAGTGTGCCATTGACTACATAACATCTGGCAGGACTTTCACTGCCAAGGTTCGACAGGTCGCGCGCGAACTGCGGATCCATCATCACACACTCAACAAGCCGGGACCCTCCAGTTACTGTCGTCCACCCACCCAAACCAGAGGAGGTGGAGGCTTCTTGGACAGAAGTCTACGAAGTTCAGCATTCACTGAAAGAAAACTCAATGAATATAAATAGCTTCAAGTAGATGTGCTGTACCCTCATAACACCTGAGGAGGAAGGCCCACCTATCTCTACCGAGGAGGTGAAAAAAGTATTAAGAGGCATGAAGAACTATTTCGCTCCAGGACCAGATGGTATCAAAATCTCCTGGTGGAAGAAGCTTCCTTCAACCCACCTGCATCTGGCCCGCATTTTCACCTGAAAATTACAGGCCAATAACTTGTCTGAACACACTGTATAAGATCTCCACAGCTGTCCTAAATGATAGGATTGTTCGGACAATTGGACCTATTTGGCGAGAAATGCACGAACAACGCGGCTCAAAGAAAGGCGTAGCAGGATGTCGGGAGAATCTGCTCATCGATAGATGTGTCTGTAAAGACGCAGCATTCTATCAGCGTTACCTATCGATGGCCTGGATGTGTTTCTTACACCTGGAGCATTGGCTGGATCTCGTCACCTCGAGGAACCTACTCTATGTACCCTAAGGTAACGCAAAAACCCAGACATCCCTGGAGAAGATGTGTTTTCCATACCTTGAGCAATGGCTGCATCTCGTGACCTCGAGGAACCTACTCTATGTACCCTACGGTAACGCAAAAATCCAAGCTTCCCTGGAGAATATGTGTTTTTTACACCGGGAGCAATGGCTGGACCTCGTGACCTCGAGACCTCGAGGAACCCACTCCAAGCACCCTAAAGTAATGTAAAACCCAGACTTCCACGAAGAAGACGTGTTTCACACCTGGAGCAATGGCTGGATCTCTTGACCTCAAGGAGCCCACTCTTAGTACCCTGAGGTGATGTAAAACCCAGCCTTCCCCGGAGAAGATGTGTTTTTTACACCTGAAGCATTGGCTGGATCTCGTGGCCTCGAGGAACCCACTCCAAGCTTCCTTAAGTAATGTTAGACCATGATTTCCCTGGAGAAGATATGTTTCTTACACCTGGAGCATTGGCTGGATCTCATGTCCTCGAGGAACCCACTCTATGTACCCTGAGGTAACGCAAAAACCAAGGCTTCCCTGGAGAAGATCTGCTTTCGCACTTGGAGCAACGGCTACATCTCGTGACCTCGAGGAACCCACCGCAGGCAAACTAAAGTAATGTAAGACCCAATCTTTGCCGGAGAAGATGTGTTTTTCACACCTAGAGCATTGCCTAGATATCGTGACCTCGAGGAACCCACTCTCGGTAACCTAAGTTAACGCAAAATTCCAGACTTTCCTGGAGAAGATGTGTTTTTTAAACCTGCAGCATTGGCTGGACCTCGTGACCTCCAGGAACCCACTCCAAGCACCCTAAAGTAATGTAAAACCCAGCCTTCCCCGGAGAAGATGTGTTTCTTACACCTGGAGCATTTGCTGGATCTCGTGACCGCGAGTAACCCACTCCAAGCACCCTAAAGTAATGTAAAACCCAGCCTTCCCCGAAAAAGATGTGTTTTTTACACCTGGAGCATTGGCTGAATATCGTGACCTCGAGGAACCCACTCCAAGCACCCGAAAGTTATGTCAAACCCAGACTTCCCCGGATACAATGGGTTTTTTCACACCTGGAGCAATGGCTGGATCTCGTGACCTCGATGAACCCACTCTAGGTACCCTAAGTTAACGCCGAAACCCAGGCGTCCCTAGAGAACGTTTGTTCTTTACACCTGGAGCATTGGATGGATCTCGTGACCTCGATGAACCCACTCTAAGTACTCTAGGGTTATGCAGAACACAGACTTCCCTGGTGAAGATGTGGTTTTTACACCTGGAGCATTGGCTGAATCTCTTTACCTCAAGGAACCCACTCCAAGCACCCTAAAGTAATGTAAAACCCAGACTTCCACAGAGAAGATGTGTTTCACACCTGCAGCAATGGCTGGATCTCTTGACCTTAAGGAACCCACTCTAAGTACCCTAAAGTAATGTAAAACCCAGTCATCCCTGGAGAAGATGTTTTTTTTTATACCCGGATCTTTGGCTGAATCTCGTGACCTCGAGGATCCCACTCTAGGTAACCTAGGGTAATGCAAAAACCCAGACTTCCCTGGAGAAGATGTGTTTTTTATATCTGGAGCATTGGCTGGATAAAGTGACCTCGAGGAGCCCACAGTAGGTACTCTAAGGTAACGCAAAAACGCAGACTTCCCCTAGAGAAGATGTGTTTTTCATACCTGGAGCAATGGCTGGATCTCTTGACCTCAAGGAACTCACTCCAAGCACTCTAAAGTAATGTAAAACCCAGACATCCCCGGAGAAGATATGTTTTATACCTCGAGCAATGGCTGGATCCCTTTACCTCAAGGAACCCACTCTACAGCCCTTTGGGACGTTTTCCGGGGAGCTGGAGCGAATTTTGAACGAGCGACTCGCGAAAACGTCAGTTCTTGTTTAGCTTTCTAAAGGTAAAGGTCTTGACTTGTTTCTGCAATTGAAGACCTACTCCTAGAACAGACACTGCCTGAGTTAGGAACTGGGTCAACGATTTCTCCCTAGGTCAAGCCCTTAGCCTCTTTTGGGCCTCTGTCGGCGCAAGCGGTACCGTTTCGCCATCGCGAGTTTCTCTTCGGCGGAGGATTCTTTGATTTGCGGCCAGTCCATATTTTGTGTTGCCCGGAAAACTCCGTTTTGGAATAACTCCGGTAGTTGTAAGCCATCCATTCAATAACGGATTTTCTCCGGGGATCCATTTTAGTGAATCCTTCCCAGCCGCTCGGGAATGGATTCAAAACTGAAATTCTAAAAGTAAAAAAATTCCCCTCTGCTCGTCTCATAGCTGAGACGTAACAACCCTTGCGCGAATTGAGGCTTAGTTTGGACGTCGCTAAGTTATCACATGTAATATAACAACACTGACACAAATTAAAAAAACTTTATTTTGTTATTATCGTACAAATTTTCTTAAAAACAGATTTAAAATTTAAATTTAGAATAATTTTCATACTACGCGATTATAAAAGGACCCTTCTGGCCTGAGATCCAGAAGAAAACTAGCATTTTTTCCGAATTTCACATTAACGGTACCCCGATACTGAGAATTTTAAAGAAGTCATGGCTGTATAAGCCTCAATTCGCGCAAGTGTAACAAGAATAATATTTGGAAGGGAAGGAGAAGGATGAATATTACTGAGGATAAGTTAAAAATTTCCTTTTTTTTTGCTTCATTAATTAACTCACTAAAATAGTAATAATTTATATTCAACTTGTTAATTGATGATCTTTTAATTTAAGTTCTGGCCCCTATCCGTGGCCCGATTAACAATTTAAAATATATTTCTTGTGTTTTTGAAAAATCAAATCAAAATTTATCGACCATATTAAGTTTTAACCCCTATCGGTGGTTGAAATGCACTATATTATTGATTAAAAATTTCTCAAATTTACAAAATTATAAATGATTTTTTTTTTTTTATATACATTATACTGAATTTAGAACAATTGAAATGTATAAGGTAGGACTGATTCACATAGCCTTACTGATGAGTCCAGTGAGTCAGTCCGGGACGAACCATAAAAAATCTAACTTTAATTTACTTAAAAATATATATTTTTTTGTTTTGTTTTTAAATCAATTGTAGAACAGAAAACAAATAAACATTATCGACCCTAATGACAAAAAAATCTTCTTCACACTGATATTAACATTAATTTTTCAATTTATTCCTCGATATTTAGATTAGTTTATTATTGGTACTCAGTTAAATTAATAATAATAATAAATTTAATCAATTAAATTGGTAATTTAAATTTGGAGATAATCTTGTGCACATGCGCGTTATTTTATTACGATATATCGGTCACTGTCGATATTTCTTTTTATTATCAATATTTTTTAAGTATCGATATTGTCTCTTCGATACTATCGATATCTGAGATATCGATATTTTTGTTTCGATGTCTCATCACTAACCTAGATGCGGCAAGTGGTGGCGGAGTCGGGGAACAATATATATAACAACTACTTTCGTGCGGTGCGTAGCTACTGCCCTCTTTATGCTACCTTCATCCACTCTTTCTTTATATGGATAGTAGTCCAGTCGAATTAGACCAAAATGTGTTTAAAAGTGGATGTGAGAGCCATAAATAATATTAATGTTGAAATCGTTCGAGAATATCATAATGAATGATGTACTAACCCGCGCGCCTTGAATTTCCTTGGTCATTTTGCATAATAAATGTTTATAGTTAAAAAATGTGAAAATCACCTTTGTTTTATTTACGTTAATTTTGAGGCCCATGTTCTTCATGCTTGTATTAAGTTTATTCAACATTCTTTGCAACTCCTCGATTGATTCTGCCATGACAACCTTGTCATCTGCGAAAGCCAATCCACGCACCTTCACTGTTTCGAGATGTACACCTTCTTCGTCAAAGAGGGCCGTTCTTAGACACTTATTCATAAACATAATAAATAGCCATGAGAACATAACGCATCCCTGTCTAACACCCTGCATAATATCCAACCAATCACTCAGTTTCCCATTAATCCTTGCACTCGCTTTACTGTCTGCATATATTGTTTGTATTGCTTGTAGGAGCCATCCATGGACTCCGTACTCTTTGAGGACTTTTCAAAATTTACTGCTATTTACCTTGTCAGGTGCTTTTTCTAGGTCAATAAATGCACAGAAAACTTTCTTTCCTACTCTTAAGCTTTTTTCTGTAATCTGCCTTAAGCTAAATATCTGATCTGTGCATGATCTTCCTGGCATAAATCCACTTTGGCCTTCCCATATCTTTTCTTCACGGAAAAAAGAGGATTTGAGTAATTGTCACAAATTACCATTATTACGGAAAAAATTTACTGAAATCATCAAAAGTATTATTTTTATTTTCAATTTTTGCCACGTTCTTGATATTGCTCTGCAAATCATAAACCTCAACCAAAAAAATGTCAGAAAAAATTATTTGTCTTTTGCATTTTTGCTATTTCTTAAAATCACTATTCGAATCATAGCTTCCAACCAATGAAATAGTTGGGAATACTATTTTCATGAACGGATAAAATGTGTTCAGTAATATTCACTCCATTTCACAGTATTTTTCTACAAAACAGAATAGTAAACATTGCCATTTAAAGACACTGTAACTAGTGCAACAGTTTACTGTCGGGAATGACAATTTTCAGATGTATTTATACCTTTATGACATGAAAAGATAGGCAACTTGAACATAGCACTCTCCAGTACTATTTTTGAATGGTAAGACTTACCTCAATAATAATATACAAAATACTACGTAGACATAGTAGAATTAAAGAAATTCGATAAATCATATTCTTCACCATTTTACATGGCAATAACTAAAATGTGGATTCATGTACCGAAGCATAGAATTTACAAATAGTAAAATGTACCATTCAGAAATGGTAAATTTTACTAGTTAGAAGGACCGCGTTTTATCACGTGACCTGCGCTGAAACCGAACGCGCATCTCCTTCAACGCTACGGACACAAAGAATTGTGAAGGAAAGAACTGTGGAATGGTGGAACAACAAGTGTCGTTTGTCGTGTCTAAACAGGCGAAAAAGGTGACGCTATTAATCGAGTGCCTGACTAGGATTGACATCCAAGGTAAGTTCTTGTGGTTATTATTTAACATTAGTTGACTACAGAGATTACGTTCTTTCCCCTATCCCTCTGCGTTACCCCGTTTTTACAAAATTCCCTTTCTTTCACTTATTTTCGAAAAATTTCCTCTTTTTCTCCTTTTCCCTTTGAATATACGATATTTGAAACTAAAATATTTGAAGCATGCTCTACGACAGTGCATTAAACGCCACTTGCCATGAGGATTATTTTATACCTATATCCACATATTAGATGGCCCTTATGACAAGTGGCGCGCAACGCACTGGTTGACTTGGACTTTGAAGGATCTGGAGATATTATTTCAACTTCATATTAATATGCTAAAAATATATTTCGTATTGAGAAGTAATTGTTTTAAATATTTTCTCTATATATAGCTGCATTGGATGCACATATATTGTATATTCTACCTTATATGTTGGCTAAAACACCACCTTTGATCGAGCGAGAGGAACAAGAGCCACCGAGGAAGAAGCCCAGAGCTTGTACAAAGACTAATTTTCAGCAAGAGAGGTTCCTTTTTGTTGCAGCTCCTTTGGAACCAAAAATTGGTTCTAATAGAAACCCCAATTTTTTATGTGTAGAATGCAATATATTAATTATATTAACTACAATATTCAGAATTCGATCTCAAGAGATAAATTTGAATAACGCGATTAATGTAATGCGAGAATACCGACGAGAATATTCTATTCAATAGACGGCGCATCATATGCATAACTCTGATTTTCCGGAAACAACAGCGTTCTAAATAATTTAAACCTTTATAGTATTTTATTTTCTGAATGAAGATTTTATTGTTATCATACTATATATATTATATTATATATTTATTATTATGCATATACTTAGTTGAATATTAAAGCTTTAAGTTACGCACGCGCGGGTTAGTTAGGTACAGTGTAGCACATACGTGAAATTAATGCTGTATACGATATATGTGATATATAAACAGAAAAAAATAAGACTTACATTTCGATAACAACGAACAGAAAATTGCATGTTTCACATTTTAAAATAAATATGGAGCCTAACCTGCAAATAATCCATTTACAGAATGTAATATATGAAAATAAGCAAAAAGTGGAATAAAATTTCATACACACGAACATTTAAAATTCCAGTTGTACGCACAGACTCACAGAAGAAAGTATAATGTGAAATTATATGAGTATTTTTCGGAAAAAAACGAGCCCTTTTTCATCTCTGCCATTTATTCATGTGCTGATGAAATTATCTCTTTTGTATCAAAATTCTCATTCCCACATTTTCCCTCTAACTGCATTGCGGTCTTTCCATTCGTTAGGGTATGCATCTCGCTCTCGCAAAATTAAATAAGGTTCATGCACTTTGAGCTCGCCCTATATATCAAGCAGGAAACAGTAGGTCATGAATTTAAGATTGCAGTGAATTATCTCTTCCGTATAATCGCAAAGAAAGTCGCGCGTAGAATTCGCGATTTACCAATTAAAATAGGAGAAAGCATGGCTAAGTAAATAAAACAGGAAAGACCGAAGGAGCTAAGAAAGGAAGGAATAAGAAGCGCCGGAATGGACATCGCATGGAAACTTGAAAATAATTAGCATTCACGACAGAAAGTTTGTGAGGAACGCGCTCGCATTCCTTGAGGGGGTGAGTTGGGTGAGCAAATAGGCCGCTGCCCGCTCACTCGATTAGATTCAGCTCTAGCCATAGAGTGGGCGAATTCTTGAGTGAAAACAAACGATCCGAATCAAGGATCGGATTTAGTGCACCAGAATGATACTTTGAAAGACCCCCCCCCCCCTTAACGTATCACGTATTTTGTGAATGACCCCTATGGTACCTCTACTTCGACTCGACGTGAATACTAAACTAAATAGGCTTTCGACCTATTCGCGCATGCACATAAATAAGACTAATTAATACGTTCAGCCATGCATGATATACATATACATATTTGTATCAAGTTAAAATTCTCGAATATTTTCAAGTCTGTTTTCTGTATAATTGTTAGTCACTTAAGTTATATTCAATTTTCTAACACAAGAGGTGACAACAGTGTTTGAGACTAGCTGAAAAAATTTATCCAAATTCTACAAAATGTCTATTCTGTATTTAGATATATATAGAGATATAACGAAAGTATTGAATTTTCCTGCAAGGTAATTTCAAAGGTGATTCCAAAAAACTGTATCTCGTATATTATTGACTTCAATTATTTGACTTATTATTAATTATTTACTTTATTATTGATTTTCAACGATCATTTTAATATATATGATATAAAAAAGTTGCTAACAATTATTCGGCGTGTAAAAGCCTGTGCATATATATATATAAAAACTAAAGGTTAACAACCACCGCAGGGTCCCACCGGGAGTAACTGTCATCTAAAAAAAATGTTTATTTGGTCTGAAGTATGTCACCTTATACTTTTTACGTTATTTATAAATAATTATTTACTCAGACGCATAACATCGCACTCTAAGTTTTACCATCTATCAATTTGAATTATTCTAAAAATACGTTCAAAACGAAGTAATTTGAAATAGGAAAAATAAAAAATGAAAAAAATTCCACTGTAAAAGGTTGAAAATTAAACGATTCCGTACTTCATAATTATACTGCTGAAAAAATCGTATTTACCAAGAATTGCGATATTCAATCTTGCTATACTCGAACCCTTGAAATTTCAATTATTTTAAGTAATTTTAAATTGTTTAAAAATTCACAATTTTCAAATACTGATTATACTTTAAAATTTAACTATTTTAATTTCGATTGCAAAATTTAAACTTATAAAAGGAAAAAATGGAAAATTCAGCGTTCAACATATAAATTCAGAACTAATATTATGCTACCCAATCAACCCAAGACAAAAAATCGATTGATTGGAAAATATTTTAATCTGAGACTTTAAAAATTCCCATTCACGCGAATTGCAGTCTATCGGTTTGTGAAATTTTTCATCGGTCTTATAAATTTAATCATTTCAATCGGTCACCATACAGCCACCACCATTTCAGGCAAATTCCGTTCATTATTTTTTTAAAACCTGAACCATAGGAATTCAACGGAATTTGCCTGAATCGGTGGTAGCTATATGGTGGCCGATTGAAATGATTAAAATTCGCGTGAATCAGTATTTTTAAATTCTCCGATTTAAATAATTTAAATACAATCGATTTCTTTTTCCTGGTAAAATTAAACAAATTATATAATTACTGAGGTATCAATTTCAGATAGTTCTATTTCAATCTAATTTTCATTTTAAACAACAAAATATTTAACTTTTTTATTTTAAATCATTTAATTTATAACACTACATTTAGAATTATTATTAATTTTTAAAATCTTCCAATCAAATATTTTTCAATTTTAAATTATTCATTTTTCAGGATCTTCTACTAAAAATCGAACAAGTTTAAGATTAATATTTTCGTTAGTTAAACGCTGCCAAAATATGTATAATATATAGTGTAGGGTAAGGTGGGGCAGCGCTGATCGGTGAGGCAAGGGTGACTTTGCGTACAACTTCGCTATTATTCAAGAATTTTTATTCTACACTGAGCGAAGAATTCCCCAATAGTTCGGGAGCCTTTTTTTCACACGAATGATTGATGCGCTGGCACGGCTGTTTCTGGTGAGCACCCGAATAGTTGGGGTGCTGCACGACCCAGCCGTGCGAGCGCACCAATCCTTCAGGTGAAAAAAAGGCACCCGAACTATTGGGGAATTCTTCGCTCAATGTACTTTGCATTAAATAAATCCATTTTATTATAGAGACAGTGCTACTTACTTAAATCTTGAAAATTAACCTTGTAAATGGAAAATTATGTAGAAAACAGTTTTGATAACGAAAGAATGGAAGATTCGCTGGCAGAAATATAAAGTTTCCGACATTAATGGCAGTAATTACAGTATGGAAATTTCATATTTAGAGACATGAAACAATATCGCATCACGTAATTATAGTAATTAAACGTAATTCAAGTCCTAACAATATTAAATGTCGTAAATAATAATTGAAGCCTCAATAATAGCCAACCAAAATAATAGCTCACAAATGCTTAGGTTGTACACTAGGGTGGTCCAAAAAATTTTTTTTCGCATTTTTATGGGGACACCCCCCATGCATTTCCCATAAGAAAAAAAGACGTTTTTGTAAATATTATTCAGAATCCTCAATATTATCTCAATCGAGTTCAAAATCAACATTTCTCTTCACAATTAGCCATAGAATACGAATAAAATATCACTTTTCAAATATCACCCCCATAAGTCTGTTAATATTGTCTAAGTAGTTTTTTTCTACGTATGGTCTTGCTAGCTTAACGTTATGCTCGCATGACCACAGGTTTTTTCTAAAAATTTCGAAGCATTAAATTTGGCAATAGGGCATTAAGAGAGACCTACACGAGCTCTAAATTATTCTGCAAAGAAATATTGTCTAAGTAGTTTTTTTCTACGTATGGTCTTGCTAGCTTAACGTTATGCTCGCATGACCACAGGTTTTTTCAAAAAATTGCGGAGCATTAAATTTGGCAATAGGGCAGTACGTGAGCCCTAAATTAGCCCTGAATTATTCTGCAAAGAAATATTTTCTAAGTAGTTTTTTCCTATGTGTGTTCTTGCTAGCTTAACATTAAGCTAGCATGACCACCGGTTTTTTTGTTTAACTGCAGAGCATTAAATTTGGCAATAGGGCATTAAATTAGTCCTAAATGAGCCCTAAATTCCCTATAGGTTTTCAGTCCATTCGTGCAATGTGGTTCTGCCAGCTTAACGGACCTGTACTTTACGCAGGACGTTAGTGAAGGACATGTTGTAAAAGTTAAATGCAATTTTTACACGTGGACGAATCGAATAAATACGACGAGAATGATTCTTCATATAAAAGATTTATGCAAAAAGTACCCAGCAGTAGTTAAACAAGAAAAGAGTACAAAAACGTGTACTCCTAATCCTGATCTAGCTGATCTTTCTTATGCAAATATGTATTTCTATATCAAATATTTATTTAACATATTTAACATATTTAAAGATATAGCATTGATAAAAATTAAAGCATGTTTTTGAAAGAAAAGAATTCATAAAAATAAACCTGATAGTTTAATGAAATAGCAGGATTTTATTTTATTCATTTCCATTCGAAGTTTCTAAATTTTTAATGAAATCGTTTCAAAAATGAAACATTCTAAAAACTAAATAGGTATTAAATTCGACATTTATTGGCATTGTATTTAAATCAATTTTCAAATTGTTCAAATAAAATATTTCAAAAATTACATGTTATTAACAATCAACACGTAATTTATTTATTTAAATTAGTTGAAACGTTTTTCTTTGAAACACAAAGGATACTATGAAATGTTTGTATTTAATACTTGATAGTATTTTTCATATTTTGAATTTTCTTGCCCTAATGTTTGAAACTTTCGAAACTTTGAAACGTTTCCAAAGTTTCATGAAACTTTACAACCCTATGCGGTACAGTCCCTGCACGAGTCCGTCTCCGCATTCTCGTTTCTCATCCATGTCTGTGTTGTTGCTTGGTGCTCGGTGAATTATCAAAACAAACTGTGGGCAGACAATATAGGCATATTGGCAACTTAACTCGCCATAAACACAAAAAAAGCTGAATAAACGTAAAATCGAGTTTTAACTAAAGGTTACGTTAGTTTCGGGGGGAAGGGGGGGGGTCAAAATCAAAATCACGATTATCAACGAGGTGGAGGGGGGTCGAAAATGGTCCAAAATTGGTAACGTAGTTAATGGATGATCCCTAGCTGAATAGAAAATTCAAATGTACATCATGGGTCATTTAATTAAACTATTTTTTCTATCTCGGTTGCTAAAAGCAGTATGGAGGAAATTATCTTTATCTTAAAAGCGATTATATCACCCGACCCCACAGTCTCCTTTCTGCAGAGTACGCTATTTCTTCCTTTCACTTATAATCTAAAATTGTCAAGTACATCCTACGAGCAATACAAACAATATATGCAGGCAGTAAAGTGAGTGTAAGGGTTAATTGGAAAAAGAGTGACTGTTTCGATATTGTGCAAGGCGTGAAACAAGGATGCATTATTGCCCACATGGCTATTTATCATATTTATGGATAAGTGTCTAAGAATGGCCCTCTTCGACGAAGAAGGTGTAGATCTCGAAACAAGTTCTTGATACAATCTGGTCCAGCACTGGAGAAGTTCTTTGTGCCTCTGAGTGCTTTTTTCACCTCTTCGGCAGTGTTTGATGGACATTCCTCCTCAGATTTTATGAGTTTTTCGTAAAATTCCTTGAAGCGGATGATATTGTCAGTATCTTCTTCCAACTTTAGTGTTTTCGGGGTCTTGTATACCTCTCTCCAAAAGTCTATACCTCGTTGGGCTTGGGTAGCTTTTTGACATAAACAGGGTGATCACTGAAGAGGTGAGCTAAGTCAGCGAGAAACTTTTGATTCTCCCTGATCCATCTCTTCCCATTCTGTATTTTCCTCCGTGTGTCAGATAACAGCCGCATTTTTTCAACAATATTCCGTATGATTGTCAGCAGCTTTGACTTGTTTAATATGTGATACAGGATCCCTTAGATCTTGAGCGAACTTTCAAACCCTTTCCGGGAATGGTCTACCAGATGTTTTGTAGTCAATCACACATTGAGCACGGGACGCATTCTGTCTTGCCCATCCAATCTTCTTGTTTAGTTGATGCAAGCGCCTTTTGGCCTTTTGATCCATCGCCGGTTTGAGCCTTCGAATAAACCAGCAAAGCTCGCGCAGCATCATGAAATGAGCAATTGATGGTCCAGAGTTTGGACTCTTGCGAGATATCTCCACGGAGGAAGGCATCCACTTCAGCCAGATCTTGGAGCTTAGGAGGAACTTGCATGTTAATTTTTCTTCTTGTCCTGAAATCGTGGTAATTTCTCAGAAAGTGTCTGCTTTCCGCGGTTGGTATTGATATCGCTTCCTCATCTTCGGCTGCAGCTTGATCAAGCAGCGGTTAGGAAAGCGCTCCGCGTACATATTTATTTTTTGAGAGGTAGGCACGTTGATTTCACAAGGATTGAAGCGAAACGTGCTAAAGATTCGGGTGTTTTTGTCACCACAGAGTATGCATACGTGCGATAGAGCCTCGAAGAACAGGGATAATGCTGGCATCGTAGCAGTCTATCAAGCCATCCTTGAGTTCATTCGTCTACTCAATGTGGGCGTTTCGCCGATTCGTCGTCGTGTTTCCATCTAAATTATTTTCAGCACACCGAACTCTAGAATGATCGGCATTATTTGCCGACCTATTTTCGGGTGCTCTGCGCGTTCGATTGTTTTGAATTCATCTCCCTTAGAGCTTTCGACAGGGCAGTCCGCGGCCAATACCGTAAGAGCGACAAGAATGTCTATAAAGCACTCTTAAATCCATATTATGCCTGTAGATATATGTCGTTCCTGCGTGGATGGGACACCCTGATAGTATGTGTTCTAGGTACTCAGCATGTTCACGACACGCTCTGCACTTGTCACTTGGAAGTTCTTGACATAAAATGCGGTCACGATATGCCTAGGTGGAAATGACACCGTCCTGGCATGCGAAAATAAAACCCTCTGTACCTGAATTAAGCCCTGATGATCTGAGGATAGCTGAAGTTTGCTCTTCATTAAGGACTGTTTTTCTACATTCCTGTTAAAATTTCCGTGCATTTTTTTTTGTCGAGTAGCTCTCGATGAAAGTTTTTAACTCATGCTTTCCTAATTTCGGCTCTCAGAAGTAAAGTATCTAGATGAAGTAATGCACTTTCCACACTTCTGGTGTTAAAATTCGGGCAAAGGATCTCGGCCGTTTGCTGCGCGGATTTTGTACAGGAACGCTGCTCACCAATCATCTCGTGGTTCCTGAACATTTTTAGGAGATGATCTCTGCCATTGAAAACAATATAAGGTGTACTTAAAACAATTAGGTTATAAAGACACTGGAGACTCAGAGTTCCGCGTCCGCCTTGACGGCGTGAAATGTATAATCGCGGAACTGAAGAATTGATATGCAAGCTTTTATGCATATGCATATTTGGACAAGTTGTAGTTGTTTGAATTCATCATTTTTCCCTGAGTTTGAAACATTTAGATTAACAGTTTAGGTTAGCCTATCATATATCCACTGGTTGCACTTCATAACATGCATTTTCTGTTATTTCAACCTGAAGATGACCTTTAAATGACCTTAAACTGACCTTCAGGGATCAAACGAACTATACAGCTATATAGATTTATTATTGAAATAAGGGTCGCTTTTCACGAAGTGAAATTTAAAAGTTAAAACAATTATTCACGACCAATTAAAACTCCCATCGACTTTTTTTCGAATAAAATTCTCATAACCTTTTTCTCCTCATTATTTGTGGGCAAAATTATGACAAATGAAAACAATTTTGTCGATAGGAGTTGTAATTGGTTAGAAATAATTTTTTCAACTTCGAAATTTTGCTTCGTGAAAAGCAACCCTTATTCCAATAATAAATCTGTATAGCTTCAATATAAAAGTATGGAAAATTGTTTCAAAGAAGGAAAACAATTCGAACCAGTTTCAAATTTTCGCGAACAGGGCTGCGGGTCGAGAGGGGCGAATGTTTTCGTGGACAACTGAAGATGGCTCTGTTAGCGCACCAAATATGTGGCCAGAAAAATACATGTGAGTCGGGGTACTGTGTGTGGATCGTCGATTGTGCCTTTGAGGTAACGAAAGCAAAATTTTTTATCGACTCGACGAGAGTAAATCCACTGGCTTCGTTTGTTGTATCAAGTTTGAGGCCTTCCATTGAATAAAGCGGTCTTACTCATTTGAAATCTCGATTTTCAAGGCCAACAATTTCTTCTCAATCTTAATTTTCTGATCCCGTAATCTCTAATTGGTCTGAAACAAGTAGTGGTGAGGGTCGAACAGAGCTTATTGGCGACGGATCTGTCATCTCGCTGGTGGTGAGAATCGTCAAACTGAAGTGCGAAGCCCATACGAAGCCGGAGTCTGACAATTATCGTTCACACGCTGAAAATATAATTTACTTAGCGCGCAAGCTTCGGCGCGGAATCTTGGAATCGGTTATACTATATTTACTAACCACTCTATCGTGTTTATCTGCCAATTCAAGAGTAACCGGTCCACATACTTTGTGGGCAAAAGCTGGACTCAAATACCGATGTGCCAATTTCGGGGAATATGCCTCAGCCTTGTTACTCAACTTTTTATTTGGGTAATAAGCCTCAGTTCCTACTTTAATTTCTATTGACTCCACACTATTTGAGTTTGCCCTGACTAAACACTTGTCAGAGTTTTTCTTTGTTTGACTTCCAATTTTATGACGAAACTCGTCGATTTTTGTCACTCGCGCAATCGAATAATTAATCGAGTCGTTGATAGAGGACTTTTCGACGTTTTCAGGACACTCAGTCACGTGCCTTACAACTGCTTCTCGCCCGTGATTAAAAAAGAATGGTAATATTCTACTACCAGTGTGTGGAACAGTGTTATAAGCTAATTGGATATCAGCTAAATTTTCATCCCACTCTTTATGGCTGTCGTTAATGAATGCGGAAATCATCGGTTTAATTGTTCGATTGACACGCTCAGCTGAATTACTTTGGGGGTGACTTAACGGAGTAGTTATGTGTTTCACTCCTCTGGCTAATAATAGAGTCTTAACATCTTTGTTTAAATACTCCGTTCCATTACACTGGTTTACAAAAAAAAAAGGTGAGGACTATTTGACAAGACCACTTTATCCTGATGTATTTTGACGCGCTTAATACGAATCCGAGGTCTATTTACCTCCATCACGTCAGGGTCAAGGTCATTTCAAGGTCAAATACCGGAAAAGCCGTGCAATAAACTTCAAAAACCTTCTACATATGTTTTTAGGGTCGCTGAATCGAAATCCAAGTTCCATTCACCTCCACATATTGCCACGGTGGACTAGATGGGGGGACGGAGGTGTCAAAAAGTGGACAAAATTAGGCCTCGTGGTGGTTTATGGAAGCCCCCTAAGTCCGGCGACGTAAACCAAATACGTTGTGCAAATTTTTTGTACATACATTTTTTGTCTATAGAAAATAATCCATGTAAAATTTTACATGTTCTACAAGTACAGTCGCAGAATATATCAGGGAGATTTTTTTTTTTTTGAGTAAATAATGCGAAACGTTGAAAAAAAATATTCAAACAAAAAAATTAAAAACAGATTTTCACAGAAAGAACAAAATTATATTGTTCGAAATTTGTTGGTTTAATTTAGCTTTTCATAAGACAGAGACTGTAACATTTATAAAGGCTTGGAAAGTTCTATCCACATGATAATTTTCTTCTTATAATAAAAGAATTAAATCATTTTTACGTAAACAACAATAGATATGATAAAAATGTTCACACAAAAATGTTCTTGTATAAAAAAGTTATACTGAAATACATTTTACTTTTTCATAATAACGTGCATGGTTTATGATAAAAATTAGAAAATTAATTTTTCATGAAAAAAATCACTACATCTCTCAATGCATATTAAAATATTAGGGGCGAATGTATTACTGTAGAGTATGGAAGGCAATAATTGCCGAGCAAATAGACAACTTAAAAATTTGTTATCATATTTCTTAAAAACTGAAATATTGGTAATTACTGCCATTGTTCTATGTATCATTCAATTTTGTCAATTTTGTAAAACTCATATAATAATAAAAATTAACATTATTCGTAGTATTTATCATTACTCCTTGAGCTTTAACAGAAAAGCAAATGAAAAGGAGTTCCTTATTGGAGGCTACGTGCATCATCCTGTGGTGCCTTCTAATTATTTTGTACGAATATTTTGTAACAGTAACTAAATATAAATAACATAGAAAAAAGTATTTGGTTTATTCTTTTTCATAATAAAAATTAATAGGCGCGCGCCTTGGCGCGCGCAAGATTACTAGTAATGTAAAAATCTCTGAAATACTGTGTAGTCCTTGAATTATTGAGAGCAAATTCTTTGAAAAGGCGTTTAAATATGATTATAAAATTCAGTGAAAACCATTAGAATTGATCCCTGGAATCTCTAGAATCTCTAGAAAAAAAACTCTAACATGCCAGAAATTCTTAGTAAAACAATTTTTTTTGATCTTTGAAATTCCTTTCAAACCATTAAAATCAATCGAAAATTGCCCTGAATACCTCAGAATAATTAAAAATCATAAGAATTGAGAGAGGAAAAACCTTTTACATATTTGAAAATTGTTGAGATCTCATGAAGCACCGTATATAATTAAAAAACAAGGTTAAACAACCACCGTAGGGTCCAACTGGGAGCAACTGCTATCTGAAAATAATGTCGGCTGCCAGTAGAACCGCAGTAAATCACATTTATGGCCACGTCTCACGACCGTGAGATGGGCGGCATGATGAAATTACGACGACAAGCAGGCGAAACCCTCGTGCGTTTTGAGGACACGAAGCGACCCAAGGATGACAGCTTTCTGCATCCATCTCGCAAGTGTCTTGGCATATTTTTGGCACGCGGGAATGGCTTTAGGTTACGAATCAGTGATAGTTTCGCACCTCATAGAACCAAATATTTTGGGTACAGTCATTGCAACTCCCTTTTAAGGTATTGATACCTCTTCTCCTTTTCCTTCTCCTTGGCAGTGATGTTGTTGTCGGACGGAGCCGAGAATTCGTTCACGAATATAGTTTCTTTCTCGAAGTCTTGGAGAACAATGTCAGGCCTCGAGTGAGCAACGGAGACTGCTATCCGAAAATCGTAGTTCCAGAAAATTTGGCACTTCTCGTTTTGGACAATTGACTCTATCTCACCCATCTCACGGTTGTGAGACGTGGCCATGAATGGGATTTACCGCGGTCCTACTGGGAGCCGATGTCATTTTTTTCTTTATATGACAGTTGCTCCCAGTGGGACCCTGCGGGGGTTGTTAACCTTTAGTTTTTAATTATATATATAATAGACGTTGCCGCCTCGTATATAACGTTTTCACCTCCGACAACGGATGTGACAACGTTTTTCCTATTTTTTTAATGTAAATCCATTGTAGATGGACTTTTATTGCATTTGGCACAAAAGCGTGCGGAAGTGAAAACTTTCATCCATTATCGGCAATATCGCCTACCTTGTTCGAGTATATATCACCGGCGCTAGTGTCGCGATACTAGCAGATTCACACTGTACGTAGTCATCTGTATCATATACATATAAATCCAATCACCGGTAAGATGCACACCTTCCCACCTCCGTGATTTGGCAACACTGCATTTATTTTCAACGTATCTGTTTTCCTCATAATTTCAAGTTCTTTTTTTCTTTTTGAGAATTAATTTTCTTTACTGAAAATGTAACTGCCTGGTTAAAAATTATTCAGTTTTGGTTGAAGATTCAACTGTTTTTTTTTTGTCGGAATTTTTCGTTTTGTAGTTGAATTCAATTGTTTTAAAATTAAAATCTTTTCTGGTTGAAATACAATCTATTACATATATTATTAAGAATTATTTTTTTCTGTAGGAAAATCAACTACTTGGTTTAAAGTTGAACTAAATTGTAAAAAATGAATTTTTTTATCCATTACATATTTCATTGAACAGGTTAAGATTTTATATTTTGTTGAAAATTCGTATTTTTGGTTGTTAATTGAACAATTTATTTTAAACTGTAACTATTTTATGTGAACTTTGTTTATTGTATGTTAGAAATTCAACTATTTCGTCTTAAATGTACTCTTTTGTTGAAAATTAATATTTTTGGTTTAAACTTAAACTACTCATCTGAAAATATAACTGTTTTGTTGGAAATGCTCTTTTTTTAAAATAATTTTTTTATCTGAAAAGTTAATTATCCCACTTTTGGTTGAAAGTGTATCCCCTAAAAGTTGATGATTCAACTTTTTGGTCGCAAATTAACTTTTTTTTCTAAATTCGTCCTTTTGGTTATAACTTTATTCTTGTTTGTTAGAAAATCATCATTTTCTTTCGGGATGCAACTATTTTGTCAAAAATTCGTCATTTTTCATTAGACGAAACTGGTTGATAATTTGCTTTTTTTTGTTGAAAATTTGTTTTTTTAACTGAAAATTGAATGATTCCATTTTTGTTTAAATTTATCTTTTTCAGTTAAAAATTCAACTATTCAGTCGTAAATTAACTTTTTTCCTAAAAAGTCATATTTTTCGTTGAAAATTAAGTTTTTTTTTAACTGAAAATTTAACGATTCCATTTTTGGTTCGAAATTAACTTTTTTAAATTAAAAATTCAACTATTTGGTAGTGAATTGACTTTTTCTAAAATTATGATTATCAATTATTCTATTTTTGGTTGTAAACTTATTCTTAAAATGCAACTGCTCAATTTTTTGTGATGATGATGTTGCTACTCAATGTATCGATAAGGATTAAAATTTTATTTTTTTTCTGAACTATTTCACGCGTTACAAAACGCTTGCGAAGCCACTCCTATGTGACACTCATTAACGTTAGGCCAGACTCCCCCCCCCCCTTGCAACCTCCAAAATTGTCACGTAATATGTGGACGATCCGTCATACACCTCCGGGATGTATTATTCTCTATAAAAGATATTTTTAATGATTTTAATGATATGTCACTTATGGTAATAAGTCAAAAATTAGATTCTTTCCAGTTTAATTTGCATTGTTTTAAACTCTTATGAACTGATTCTGAATTTGTTAAAATTCACCTACACCGTTTTAAGAAAGCTAAAGATGTTAGTAGCTTACCTTGAGAAGACCTGAGCTTACTAAAAGTATTAGTTTCGATGATTCATTATGATAAATTGAAATTTAAAATTTAAAGCTTATTGGGGTTTCAATCGTGTGCAACAATACGAATCTTGCCGACGTTTCGTGAACATTGCAGTTCACTTCTTCAGGGGCGACCTGAAACTGCAGTTTCAGGTTATATTGTTCTTACATATATTCTCTACGATGCCTGTGATTGGCCAGAGCGACCCATAGTAAGGACTGCGTACGTAGGGGAGACCACCCTGCAGTAAATAATGATCCTACAGTAGATAATCAATAATTGAAAATACTAATGGATGTAAAATAACTGATGATTTCTAAACTAGATTGATTTCTAAAATAATTATGGTTTAAACAAGTTCGATCGTAACAAATAATAATTTACGAGTTTGAGTTTAACTCCTTCCCTAAAAAAAATTGATAAAAATAAGAAATAAAAATAATCAAAATATTATCATACTTTCGCTGTTCGACAACCTTAACATTTTATTATAAATAAGTCAGTATATTTTTCAGTTGAGTATGCTTTTATTCATGAAGAGACTTATATCAGAAAATTATTTAATGATTTTTATATATTTGTATTGTTTATCTTGTGTAAAGATTCACATTCTTGTAATTAATATTATCCTGTAGACTACATTAGCTGAGCTCCCAAAATTATATTATCTATTTCGTGGACCACAAAAGACACACCATCGTGAATATCATGATGAGACTTAAAATGTTGATGATTGTAAAAATGGACAAATGGTACATAATTTGCAAATTCAAGGCGAATGTTGCGAATTACACCATTTTTTTTCAACACCGCTAATTCGTGGAATTGACCATTCAAGTAATATTTGAAATGAGTAGTTGCTCGCCCTGAAAATGAAAAAAATTTTATTTTGAATTGTTCGAAGGTCTATCATAAAAGAAATAGTTGTTAGGAATCACTTTAAATTAAAAGTTACTTGAAAATTCTGTTTCTCAAGGAATACTTTTCACCTAATACCTTTCAATTTTAACCCTCCCAACCCCCTGGTATTGTGCCCAGAAAATGGACCAAAAAAGTAAGTTTTACATTTTTCTTTGAAGAATTAAACTTTTAGAAAAATAAAACGAATTTCTAAGAAAATGGTTGAATTTGTAATCAAATAAATGAATTTTCAACTAAAATTGTGAACCTTTTACTGGATTAATTAAATATTCAACCTAAGAGATTAATTTTCAACTAATATTATGCATCTCCAATATAAAAATGAATTTTTAACTAAGTGGTTCAACTTTCAACCAAGTTGTTGAATTTTGAGGGCAAAAAATTTGTTTTGTAACAAAATACATGAATTTTCAACAAAATAGTTCATTTTTCAGACAAAAATATGAATTTTCAATTACACTGACGCCTGTCCAAAGAAAAAGTGAATTTCTAACAATGTAGTTTAACTTTCTATGAAGTAGTTGAATTTTCGACCAAAAAAATGAGTTTTTATCCCAGAAGATTAATTTCCCACCAAAAAGACCAATTTTCAACAAAATTGATGCATTTTTAACAAACAAAGCTAATTCTCAACGAAATAGTTTAATTTGCAACTAAAAAAGATTAAATTCTAGCCAAAGAGTTGAAATTTCAACTGAGAGAATATACATTTAAAAAATGGAATAGTTACATTTTCAAATAAAGAATTTCAATTTTTAACCAAAAAATAGTATTTCCAGCGAAATAGTTAAACTTTCAACCAAAGACATGAATTTTCAACTAAAATGATGAATATATTTTTGATGAATATTATATATATACATATATTTTATTATTTATTATTTTATTATATATATATACGATCTCTATATTCATTAAAAATATTTTTTGTCAGCAACAAATGTTAAATAGCTTAAGCTTATTTTCTTAGCTACTGAATCTTACCCAATTGCAAATTGTTGGCGATGAAAACACTACTTGTTCTGCAGGAGCAACGCACTAGAAAATCTCTTAGTGGCAAAGCAGGGCTGCAAATTTGAAGATATTATATAATTATCACGAATTTCATTGGGTGGCAAAGTGACAGAAAAAATGCTTCAGTAACACCTATACTTACTTTCCACCGGTCAGGCGTCGCTGAGCATCTCGAATTGTCACATCGCGATCGCAGTAGCGGATTGGTCTAGCACGTCGAGGACAAAGACCATTTTTTAGTCGCTCCAGGTTGATATCTTCATCCTGGATCCATTTTACTAAATTCCCTGTAAGTATAGAAAAATAAATGTTTAGCACTAATATTTGAAATTTAAAAATATGCAATTGGAGAAATTAAAAGTTGAAATATATATTTACCCAAAAACACCCAAACATTTAGATGGATGCCTCCAAGTAGTCTGAGGATGCGTTTGTGGAAGGATTCACATATATTATTGATCCTTGAACTGCAGTTGAAAACACTGACGATTTCTGCGATGAGGAGCCACTGTATTCGCAGATAGTGTAAAAATTCCAAAACTCTGGGAAACTCAATTGCCATTTGTTCAGCAGTTTGTCTTAGAATTAGAATGCCTTCTTCAAAGATATTAGCTGGTGCTAGAGACATAGCCATCCAGAGTATTTGTTTGGGAGCATTGTGCAACCCTAGGTTCGTCCAACGTCTTCTAAGGCACAGTAAAGAAAAAGAATATTGTTAAACACCCTGTGGAAATTAAAATGTAGGGATGTGTAATTTTGCTTGGACGAAAGGGATTAGAAATTGCTATTGATTTTTAAATTACTTGAGCAAAGTGGAATCAACAGCCTATCAGGATGGCATCCTCCAAACCTGGAGCGAAAAGCATTCATAGTGGCAGCTTCAGAATCACCCATTATGTACTGTACTTGACTTTGATTTTGCAAAAAGTCTAAAAAAATCAAGTTTGGCACAACCTCGTATAGTGCTTGGGTATGACAGTCGCACAACACATAGACCGCAGCAAGACCCTGTGAAATTTTACAATTAACCTCAGCTTTTGTTACTTTCTTATTATGTTTTCAAGTGACAAATATTCTTCTTACCTTGTCGACTACCAGATCGTGTATCGTATACAGTTGGTATATACGAGGATAGTTTGGCGTCGATATATGGCTCTTGTTGGTTCGTAATCCTTCAAGTTTTCTGATAGCTCTTCAAGGCTTTGAGGAACATGTGGCTGAGATGTACTGTAATCATGTTCGAGGCAGCCTCTGGCTTACTAAAGTATAATAGAGAGTTAGCTTTATAAATATATCAGAGATAGACAAGCAATAGACAAAGAGCCATTAAATAAAAAACATACGCTCTGCATACATCCTTGAAAATGTCTAACAAATTTTCATTGGTATGCTCAGATCTTTGCTTCACTTCCAGTTTCATTAGCAGCTTGTCAAAAATAAAGGGATCTGGTTCATGACCTCGGTGTTGCTCATGTACTTCCGGAACATCTTGATGGTCCCGTTCGAAGGTCACAACGATATATGTACTCTGTTCGTTTATCTGAATGATAAGATTCATTCTTGCAAACGTATTTGACGGAGTTCTTGTACTTCCCTGCAATCGCCTGCATCTGAAAAATATGCTAGATAAACACTAAACTCGTAAATGGTAAAAAAATGACTGGGCAGTGGACAATTTTTTGTTGAGAATTATACCATTTTGTCTACTTGACGTTCCCGATGTTCGTCAATGATAGGAAAATTGTTGCAAACAACTACTTGTCATAGAGTATTTCTAGCCCTCTGTAAGAGGACTGGACTGAAGGACTTCAGGGCCCACCTGACCCTGGCGGGAGTGACAATTTCATTGGCTAGCCGCCGTTGCGGGCCCAATTTGTCCACAAGCGACTGTGGTTGCCTATGGGGGGTCGTCCTCTTTTCTCCAAACCTTGAAAAGCCTGGGAAATGTGCCTTGATCAGGATAGTTAAGGTATCCTCATCCGACTCTGAGTAACCTCCGCCGAGTAATTTTACAGTGCTGAGAATAGCATTCGGATTTCGAGAAAGCAGCTTAGTCAGTCTAGCCGCCTAAACTCCCTTCTCTCTGGTTTCTCTGCGAAGCTCTTAGAGTTTCTCATTCCACCAGTGTATCTCCCCAGCATTTTGGACTCTTGTGAAAAATTTAGCTGCCATCTCCAGGGTATCCACGTCTCGAAATGACATGAGAACCTTTCAAAGTGCACATCTTAGTTCCGTGTGAAACTCATTCCAGTCCGTTCTTCTTGAATTTCTGACCTATTCAAGGCCAGCAGGTAGAATGGATTCCAAAACGAAGTCTATCTATGAGTGATGTGAGAGAGTGAGTTCATCTGCAACTCTCCACTTTTTGATATTATCTCTAAAACTACTGGTACAAAGGGTGATGTCAATGACTTTCTTCCTTACCGAGTTACAGAACTCGGGGTGTTCCCCGTGTCAAGATTATCTAAATCAGTGTTGATTAGGTATTCCAGTAGGTCATTGCCTCTTCAGTTAATGTCCGTGCTGCCCCACAAAGTATGGTGGGAATCAGCATCGCATCCCAGCAGAAGAGGAATACCTCTTACCTTGCACTATTCCGCCAGTGTACATACCTTCACTGGTGCATTGGTATCTCTGATATAAAGAAAATAAGCTGATCCCAGAACTAGCCTTCCTATTCCTTTGAGATCCGTGGCTATCAGCATTAGGTCTGTCGAACATAGCTCAAGCTTCGAAACAGCGTTCACTCCCTTCGCCAGTATGCAGGTCCTTGGTTTGGCGGCCTTGGGGTCCCGGTAACAAAAAAGGCCAGTCCCCCTCTAATCCCCTTATGGTATCTCGAACCAATTAAGGTGCTTGGATTTGCAAGATACATGTATGCCTGGCAGCCATGCCCCTCAGCAAAATTGCAGAGTCGCCTTTGCTGTGATGCAAGTTAATTTGAGTAATGGTTAGACCAGGAGCAGTCATTTAGATCTGCTGCCGATCTTCCTGTGTATAAACAGGCTCTGCCTGTCCCTGGTCGGCAACCCTAAAGTTTACCCGTCCAAAGTGATAGAAGGGCCTGTTGTTGAAGGACACAAGAGCCCTTGTCTAAGACTCAGAAATCTGCGGAACTGGAAGATATCTGGTGCCTCATATTGTGTCCTCTTCCTGAAGCCTATCGTGCTTGACGATTCGCCAGGGCGCTGTCTTAAGTGAGGGGTTGAATCATTTTAACCACCGAAGTATCTCCGATGGGTCTTCCAGTTTACCCGGGAACCACGCCATAGCGCTCACCATTTTCTGGAACACTGCTTTGAGTAGCCAATCTGGGGAAATTCTTTCAAGCGTCCTCCGGGTAGCCTTCCTAAAAACCTCATACTGCTCCGCAGTGAGCATCGAGACTGGGTAGTTGGTATCGGCCACCACCATCGTCAGGGGGTTAGTCCTCTGAGCGACCGTTAGTCCAGCTCCCGACGACTCTCTGTTCGTCGGCTGCTGGGCCGCCTTGTGCCTCTTGAAAGACCCAGCCACCCCCAGTCTAGTGTCCTATGAGCTGAATGTCGGCCACGTAGCTGCCCACGTTCCGGCTCCCACAGCTGCTCTGCTAGCGTGCTGCGCTTGCCTCTTCAGTCTCCTTTTCAGGGAACCGTTGATGCGTTTCTTCTTTTCGGGGAATCAGAACAAAATCTACTCAGTGGAACTATTTTGTTAAAAATTCATTTTTTTGGTTGATGATTCGTCATTTTAGTAGACTTTTTTTTATTCCAAATTCAAATATTTTCTTAACATTGTTTGTAAACATTTTTTGTTAGAATGTTTTGTGAATTATTTTTTTTCACTGCAATTTATCTGTTCCGTGTTTGGTAGAACATTCATTTTCTTCAGATAAAAATTCTTGATTGAAAATGTATGTACTTTATTAAAAATTAATCTTTTCTCGTATAAAATTGATATTTTTGGTTCAAAATTATTTTGTTCTCATTGAAACTTCATTTTTCAACTAAAAATGTAAATATATCATGTTTGTTTGAACATCAATTTTCTTCAGTTTAAAATTCAACAATTTGTTTGAAAATTTCTGTATTCTGTTGAAACTATTTCTTTTGTGGTAGAATATTAATGTTCTTGGTGACTAAATCACCTTTTTCGTATAAAAGTCCACTATTAGGTTGAAAATTCCATTAAAAATTAAAATACACGTTCGGAAATTCATGCACTTTGTTAAAACTTATTATCTTTTGGTAGAAAAATGTTGTCTTTTTTTAAGTGAGAATTAATTTTTCTTTCGTTGAAAGGTAGTTTTGACGTTGAAAATTAATTTTTTCAAATTATAATTTCAACTAAATTTTTACTCGACAATTTTTGTTACAGCTATTCAATCTTTGCGGTAAAACATTCATCTTCATGGTTGAAAATGTAACTATTTAACTATTTCGTTCAAAATGTATGTGATTTGCTTAAAAATTATTTCTCAAACTGAAAATTAAACTATTCTATTCTCAATGTTAAAATTATTTTTATTTTTAGTTGACAAATCATCTATTTTGTTGAAAATTATTCTTCTTTTTGTAGAAACTTGTTTCTTTATTGAAAATTAAGTTTTTAACTGAAAATTTAACTATCCCATTTTCGACGGATTTTTTTTCAATGGACATTAATCTTTTTGGTTGAAAATTTATCTTTTTGGTTGTAAATACAATTATTTTATTTGGTTGAAAACTTATTTTCATGACTTGAAATTCAAACGATTCTATTTTTTGCTTCAAAGTTATCTTTTTTTGTTTTTAAATTGATCTATTTTGTTGAAAATTTGTCTTTTCTGGTAGCAATATAACCAGTGTGGTTGAAAATTCTATTGAAAATTAAAATATTTTGTTGAACATTCATTTCTTTTATTAAAAGCTATTCTTTTGTAGTGGAAAATGGAGCTGTTTGTTCGAAATTTATTTTCTTTTGTAGAAAAGTAGTTGTTTTTTTTTTAGAGAAAATTAATTTTTTCAACTCAATATGTAAATCCTACATGTTTTTTTATACATATTTAATCTTTATGGTTAAGAGTTCATCGGTTTGGTGCAAAATTTAACTATTTCTTTGCAAATTCTTTTTATTTAGTTAAAAACTTATTCGTCTATGCTAAAATTGAACTATTATCTTGTATTATATTGAACTATTTATCTTTTTTAGTTTGAAAATGCATCATTTTACTTGAAATTTCATTTCTTTTGTTACAAATTTAACCAATTCTGTTGAATTTTTTTTTTATTTTTAATTACATCTTGTTCTCAAAACTCACCGTTTTCATTTTTGCTAGAAAAGTGATCTTTTTCAGTTGAAAATTAATTTAATTTGTTGAAAACTCATACTTTTGAGTCGACAAATAAGTTATTTTGGTTGGAATTTTGGATGAGATTTTTTTATCTTAATTGATTGAAAAATCATTCTTGGTTGAAAATGCTACTCTTCTGTTGAAAATTCCTATTTGTTGTACATGTCGAAAGCTGACGAGTCAGAAGTTTGCCTGGAAAATATTGAAATTAAGTTAGATTTGCAAGTATTCTAAATATAACTATTTGTTTAAAAATGAACCTATTCTGTTGAAAATACAATACCTCTAAGTTGTCATAAATGTTAACTTACTTTTTTTTTAGCAAAAATCTTTCTGACGTAAAATCTTCCAATTATAGTCCAAGAAATTTAGAAAGAAACTTTTTTTTGCATTAACATTCTTGTTGAAAATTCGTCTTTTTGGTAAAAATTAATCTTCTTGGTTGAAAATTCAACTATTTTCCTGAAAAATCGTTTTGTTTGGGTTCAAACTAGGTTTTTTAACTTAAAATTGATCCTTTTTAGTTGAAACTTCATGTATTTTATTGAAAATTCGTTATTTTTGGTAAAAAATTCATCTTTTTGGTTGAAAATTCATCTCTTTGGTTGAAAAATTAAGTATTTGCTTAAAAATGAATATATTTGGTTGAGAATACAATACTTCTAAGTTGTAATATATGTGGATTTTACTCTTTCTTTTTAGCAAAATTATTTCTCACGTAAAATCTTGCAATTATAGTCCAAGAAATTTAGATAGAAAATTTGTTTGCATCAACATTCTTGTTGAAAGTTTGTCTTTTTGGTAAAAATTAATCTTCTGGGTTAAAAATTTAACTATTTTGCTGAAAATTCGTTTTTTTTTGTTCAAACTAGGCTTTTTAACTTAAAATTCATCCTTTTTAGTTGAAACTTCATGTGTTTTTTTTTCATGCGTCTTTTTTGGTACAAAATTAATATTTTTGGTGGAAAATTCATCTCTTTGGTTGAAAAGTTGACTATTTGTTTAAGAATGAATATATTTTGTTGAGAATACAATACCTCTAAGTTGTAATACATGTGGATTTACTTTTTTTGTAGTAAAAATTTTTCTCACGTAAAATCTTCCAATTATAATCCAAGAAATTTAGAAAAAAACTTTTTTTTGGAATTACCATTCTGTTAACATTGTTGATCTCGTAGGTATAAGGTTGTTTTTACACCTGAAAGAATAATTGACAACGGCCAGGGAAAATGAAAAATTGGTCTGGGAAAAGTGAAGGAATTCTGAAATTGGTATTTTGTAACAATCCAGATGTGGATTTGCAAAGAAATATAAAAAGATAGAGGTTTATAGAGGAGAGATAGAAAACGATAGAGCTGGATAGACCAACGATAGAAAGAGACACAAAGGGATAGGCTGGGATAGATTTCCCTTATCCTCTTCTATTTTAGAGATAGAAAATGATTAAAAGTAGGGGCTCAATTAATAAATCAATATATACTTTCCATCCACTTTACCCTCTTCTAATTTAATTTTAATGTTACACAATATGTCTTTGCAGAAAGTTAAAAAAACCTACAATCCCAAAGGTTTTCCTCGCATATGTGTCGTGGACTGTGGGTTAAAATACAACCAACTGCGTTGCTTCCTAAAACGAAATGCACGAGTGGACGTCGTTCCCTGGGATCACGACTTTACAAAAGCAGATTTTGATGGTCTTTTTGTCAGCAATGGTCCTGGTGATCCGAGTATGTGCAAGATCACAGTTGACAATCTCCGCAAATATCTCGCATCTTCAAATCCGAAACCAGTATTTGGAATATGTCTGGGACATCAGCTTCTGTCCCTTGCTGCTGGCTGCACTTCCTACAAAATGGCGTACGTTTACATTTTTAAAAGATACAGACATATACACAGCCTCTACCCTATTTTCCCCAAAAGTCCCCTATTTGGGCATTTATCAGGGTGTCCAGTAGGGTAGTCCAAAAATGCATCGGAAACATTTTTTTTTTTAATTTTTATCGAGACGCCCCCTAAATTTGTTCGAATCCACTCAAAAATAAATCCATTTTTTTTTGTTTTGAAAAAAATGATATTTAGGGGTGCCGCAAGCCCCATGAAGTTTAACATGTATTTCCCCTTCCAATTTGAAATGTTCTGTGTGAACAAATTCGTTTAATTTTTTCAAGTTCAAAATAAACCTATTCGAACCATCCCGTTTTGCAACTAGGAAAATAGGCGAAAGAAATTGGCCTTCCAGGGCAGTACATTCTACTACGACTTCCTTTTCTGTAAGTTCAGAAATTGAGGAAAAAGGCTGGGTTTTTTCCGATATAGAAAATTTTATATGATTCAAATACTGTTGATGTGGGATTCTATGGAAGGGTATTTTGTAACCCTGAACCCAAGATAAAATAATCGTGTCTGAGGAAATTGTTTTCCATTCAGTTATAAAATACCTGAGCCTACCAGCGACCGTACGTACTGAATTATTTAATTTTTCCTGAAATTCCCCTTGTTCCAGTTGGCTGTCTTCAACTGCGACTGCGGCTGATAAGGTTGTTGGAACCGACGATTCTTCACAAAATCTTGTCGAGGAGTCTCTAGCGGTTTCTGCCCACCTCGCATAAAAAAATTGTTCTTGTGTTGGTAACGAGGCAGGCTCTTCGGGTTTTTTGAAGCCGTTTGAGATTTGACCTTTACGGATTTAAATTCATTCGTCGTGCGATCGACTAGATTCGCCGATCTAACCTTTTCGACAAGATCGGAGCCGAACAAAAACTCATCTAGAATAGTAGCAGCTAAAGCTTCTTCAAGAGGTGGCTTGTAGTGCACCAAAACCAGACTTCGTCTGATGACTGTTTCTTTCTGCAACAAGTCTGACAGCATTCTGCATGAATCGGATATAGGTTGCAGAAAAGAGGCACTGTCAACACCTTTATTATTTTCGGGTTGCGATGTATTTAGAATGGTTGAGATCGCTTTCGCCGAGGCTGCTATGCACATCGATAGCTTTTCTTGCCTCAAGGCGATTCTTTCATCCCTGGAATGAGTACTCTTCGGTAACCCTCTGAATTCTGGATTTAGTTCTGGCGGGGCGAAGAATTGAGAATTTTCAGGAAAAGAATATTTTTCAATCAATTCTGATTTTTCTTCAGAAGACAAGCCGAGCTGTTTTATTTATTTCCAGTGGACTTCAAAGTCATGGTGGATTGGCGGAGCTAGCGTCTTATCTTCGGTGAGGCGCTTTCCGAGTATTTTCTGAACGCTCGTTGTAAGAATCTTACCAGCAGAGGAATCGATGTTAGCAGAAGCACTGGTGCCAGGAACTGGATCTGAAGTCGACCCAGGATGTAGAGAAGCTACATTTGCAGTGTTGTACGTTGTATTGGTTTTTGCGTTGTCAGACTTTCGCTCAGGCAATAATGTGTTCTTATTCCGACTGTCAGAAAAGTAGAGATCTGCTCCGCCGGTAAGATCATAATCAAACCATGATGAAGAAGAACCTGAATCAAGGCAACCGGAAAAAATAAATATTTCTCACTGAAAAATAAAAATGTGTTTTACAGATAGCTTAAAGCTAGTCAAAATATTAAGTTCTTTCTTGATTAGGAGGATTGACTCGTCAGCATATAAAATTTTTTTTATGTTAGAGCCATCGAATTCTAGCGGGTTAGAGCCCGCATTAGGAACGAAGTCTTAAGAGAAGTATTTTTGGTTAGACGAAATATTCTTACTGGGTTAGAGCCCGCGTTAAGAACAATGTCTTAAAAGAAGTATTTTTGGTTAGACCAAATATTTTTACTGGGTTAGAGCCCGCATTAAGAAAAATATCTTGAAAGAAATATTTGTTGGTTAGATCAAATATTTGTAATGGGTTAGAGCCCAATTTCAAACCTATCAGCATATGAAAAATTATATTCAGGTTAGGACCATTGCATTCAGACAGGTTAGATCTCGCATTGAGAGCCCGAAAAATTGACTCAAGCAAACATTTTACAGGTTAGAGCCCGATAAATGTTACCGGAAATCAGTTGACCTGGTGTTCGAATCCCAGCGGAGTGAAAAGAGAAGATCTTTTTTCTGAATAAAATTTAATTAAAAAGTTTTTAATTTATATTTCCATCTTGTCCGAAATGAAGTTAAAATATTTTCTGTATAGGAGAATATTACTTTGGTCGGTATTATAGATTTCCATTTTATGTGTGGATTTCTCTTCTCGATCCGTCATCTTCTCCGATAATAATACAGATTTCTATTAAAAGTTGATATGTAACATCTTGCTAATTAAAGCGTGATTAAAAAAAAAAAGAATTCTTCCTCTGATCTCTCTAGTAGCTCAGTAATTAGAGCACCTGACCGGAAATTAGTTGACCTGGTGTTCGAATCCCAAGGGAAATCTTCAAAAATTCACTTTTTTTTTAATATTTTCAAATTTTATGTCATTTTTGTATCTTTTTGAAACTTCTAAATATCTCTCAAACTTACTTAAATTTTCTCTTAAATTTTGTAATTTTACAAAATTGAACAATTTTGCTTTAAAATATTTAGCGTTCTTTTTCGAAACTTGAGAAACTCATTTAGAATATTTTGAAATTTTTCAAAAATTTCTCTTAAAATTAATTTTTCTTTGTAAAAGAAGGATTCGAATTTTTGTCAGAAATCGTAAAAAAAGTTTTTTTATTTTCTAGAAGCCTTTTAAACTTCTCAAAAAGCTTACTTCTTTCGAAATATTAAAAAATATACATTTTTTTTTAAACTTCTTAAAATCTTATCTAGTTTTAAATTATTTAAAAATTTGTTCAAAGCTTCTAAATGTCTTTTGAACTTACTCAAATTTGTTTTGAAAGGTAAACTTGTAAAATTGCAAAATTTGTCTTTAAAATCTTTCAACTTTATTTTCGAAAATTCAGAAAATCAGTATAAATGTTTAGAAATCTTTTTCAATTTTTTCTCAAAATTAATTTTTTTGCAAAAAGAATCATTCGAAACTTTTGCACGAATCTCAAAAAATTTTGTTTCATTCACATGAAACGTTTTAAATTTCTAAAAATGTTTTTTTTTTAAATAGACAAAAATCTTCATTTTGTTATACTTCTTTGGAATCTTCTCAAGAGTTAAATTATTTACGAATCTTTTTCAAACTTTTAGATACCTTTTGAAATAATTAGGTTTTTTTAACAATTTTTGAAATCCTGTAAATTAAAAAAAAACTTAAAATCTTCCAGATTGTTTTTCGAGATGTTTTGAAATTTTCAAATTTTCAAATTAATCTTTTAAATTAAAATCCAAATCGTTTAAAATTTCGATATTAGATAATAATTTTTTTTTTAATACTTTACCACCATACGATAATTTGTAAATTTTTCCAGACTTTCAAAACTTTATAAAAATGTCAAAAACAAATCTGGAAGAAATTAATTTTTTAATTTTAAAAGATTTTTCAACAAATTTGGGATAAAATCAAATGTTTTAGGAAGATATAAAAGTTTCGCAAAAATTTCTAAAATAATTTGAAATTTGAAAAGATTTACAAAAAAAATTTAAACGAAAGGTAGATTTTTGAATATTTCAAAATTAATTTTTAACGATTTTGAAAGGTAATAAAGATAATAAAATATTTTCTTAAATTTTTTAAGAAAATTTAAATTTTATAAGAGAATATTTAAGCAGATTTTGAAACATTTCAAAAGATTTTCAAAATCGTCAAAAAAATTTATGGCATTTTTAGAAATGAATCGAGTATATTGAAAAGGTACACAAGAACTTGAAAAGTTTTAAAAAGATTGAAAAAATTTTAAAAATTTTAAAAAAATTTTTCAGATATTTTTCGATAAATATGAAATTTTCGAAAATCTGTTTGGATTTTCTCCAGAAACTTAGTGAAATTACATTTATATAACCTTGAAACTTTAAGATTATATTTTTTCAACGAATATTTTTCAAATTAGAAGTAAAATTTTTATAATTTTAAGTCATTTCAAATTAATAATTGTTCAATTGTTATTTATACATCAAAATTTATTTTGAAATCTTTTTAAATATTCTCTTAAAATTAATTTTTTCAAATTAAAAAATAATTTTACATTTGGTTCTAAAATTTTGCAATCTTTTCAAGTTTTGAATTATTTTTGAAAAGACAGTTGAATTGTCAGCCATTATTTAAATTGATTCATTTTTAATACAAATTTTTCTTTATTGAACAATTTTTATTTCAACATTTTGATAATTAATAATTTTTAAAGATATAATTTCACGATCATAATTGAAAAACTGTTTAATCTTACAGAAAGTTTGGCATTTGTTAATTTTCAACAATCCATAAAATTGTATATTATTACATTTCAAATTCTTAATCTGATACACTTAAATGAAAAAAAATTCAGTTTCGAATGTTTACTAAGCCTACAATTTTCAAGTTTGAAATAAAAGAAAATTTCAATTAACTCTCATTTGGAGATTGTTAAGACTTCAAATTCTAATTTATTTAATTTCACGAATATTTTTTTAATGATTTTAATATACAAATAAAAAAAATCGATTTTTGTTTAAAAAAGGGTTGATAAATGTTTAAAGAAATAGGAAAAATCATTCCAATAGTATTTTGTTAATCAAAAACTATTTTTGTAATGACCAGGAAAAATGTCTGATGACCGAGAAATGACCTAGAATTTTTCCCTCAATAAAAACGGTCACCCTGAACTTTCAATAAATTATAAAAGTTTTTGATGCTTTAAATTTATAAAACCCTCCCCGAATTGGAGAATCTCCAACAATGAAAAGGAAACTAAAACAAACGATAAATTCTGAATTTACGAAAACGAGTTGCCAAAAAATGCAACGTTGTCTCAGTAATATCTATCTTTGGCTAAAAGCATTCTAATAAAAATTAAAAACATGAAAGTGAATGATAAATGCAATGGTAGAATTTTTCAACAAAAAATATTACAATTCAAATAAAAAAAGGTGAATTTAAAAAAAAGTGGATTTTCTACAAAGAAAGATGATTTTTCTACTAAAAGACGAAGTTTCAAATTAGTCGAATTAAACGAGAGAAAAAAACTAATTTTAAAGAAAATAGTTGAATCTTCAACCCAAAAGGACGAATTTTTAAACAATTATTTAAATCCTCAACCAAAGAGATGAATTTTGAATAAACAAGATCAATTTTTTTACCAAAAAACCGAATTTCAAACAAAATACATCAAATTTTTGAATTTTAAAATGAATTGAATGAATTGAATTTTAAAGCCAAAAGGTCGAATTATCTACAAAACGGAATCGTCAAACTTTAGGTTTAAAACATTAATTTTTAACAAAAAAATCGAATCTTTAACAACTAAAAAAATAACAACGTTTCAACCAAATAGTAGATTTTTTAACCAAGAGAGATGAATTGAGCCGCCGGATGCAATAACCAGCCCGACGCTCGAAAACGCGTCGATCGTCTCAAAAAAAGAAAATTTTCAAAATCGAAAAATCATTTTTTTTTTTTGAATGCAGAATTATACAGAATAAAGAATTAAACTTTTTGTTGTTAAACGTTTCATCATGAAAATGTTAACAATTGTTTATTGCTTAATAATCTTCAATTGCAAAATGAGGTCAATCGATAATAGTGTTTTCTTGGTTTCGCCGGTAAAAAGTATCTAGACAACTTGGACTGTCGAGCAACTTCCAGTGAGCGATTTGTTTATCAATTTTGAATAAAGTTTTTTGAAAAATCTCATATCGATTGGTTAAAAATTTACTGAGATATTCAGATTTGGAAAAAGTACTCGACGTCTGCCCGCTTTGGAACTTGCCCGATCTATAAATTCGAATTTGAATTTTCAAGGAGCCCAAAAATCAGAGGCTCCATTCACCCTATAATATTCCGAGTTAAGATCATTTTCCGGCAAAGTCGTACCGACGGTGTACCGAGGGGTTGGTTTTTAGCGGTCCACGCTAGAGCACAAAATCGAAGTCGGTGTTTTTGTGGAGCCTAAAAATCAGAGGCTCTATTTGTAACCCTTATTGTTAAAAAACGACCCCTTGATACCACGCAGATGTGACTTTGTAAAAAAATAATCTTTTCGAGAATTTAACAGTGTCAATAGAGTCTCTGATTTTTGGGACCTCAAAAATATCAACTTTGGTTTTGCGCTTTAAGACTTAACGCCAAAAATCAAGCCCTCTATAAATTGTCAGTACGACTTATCCAGAATATTATCTTTCCTCGGAATTTTAGATGGTGAAAAGTGTCTCTGATTGTCGGGCTCCTGGACAATTCAAATTTGAATTTACAGATAGGTGTTTGATTTTTTAGATGTAGGGGTGGTTTTTGCAAAAAAAATTCAAGTATTTGAGAGCCCAAGAAAAGGCCAACACTAATTTCTGTTCATTTTTTCTCCAGGTTCAAAAGTTTTCTAAGAAGGTATTAAAAATTAAAAATTAAATAATTCTGAAAATTTTGAATTGCTTTATAATGATAAACAATATATATTGAGAAGAATACTATTAGAGTAAAGTTTGTAGAGTAAAACGCATTGTTATTTAATTTTTTAAAGTATGTTTGCAACTTTAACATTAAAAGAAGTGAAACTCTTTTTAGATCAACTTGAAACAGATGATGTAATATAATGATTAATTTGCAAAAAAAAATCTAATAACTGCATCGTATTTATTTTTGAAATTACATAATTACATACACAGTCACTTACAAACAGAATCGCACGCTCGAACGCTATAAAAATCGCACCCCCTGGGGACTCGAAACCCAACGGGTTCACTTTGTATTCTGTCAACGAAATCTCAGCTAAACTTTTTCGCTGAGAAGCCAGGGCCAATGGAGGAATATATATTTTCTTCTTTTTCGTATTCAACATTTTATATGAATAGTTAGATTTAAAAATGCCTAATTCAAATATTTAAATTTAATTAATTTGGATTTTGATCGTAAAATATTCAATTTGAATATTCATTTAATTTGTCTTTCCTGTCTAAATTGTAAAACTCCAAAATTTAAAGGATTTATCACTTTTAGATGTATTAAAAGTAAAAAATATTAAAATTTCAATACAATTCTCCAGTATAAAAGTATCTAATGGTTATAGTTTTACTAATCTTATTTAGTAAAAATTTGGAAGTAAAAGCAAAAGCAGCTACTACAAATAATTTATTGGAACGTTCCAGTTTTAAAATGGTTAAAAAAAATTCTTGTAGCTTAAATCAATATTTTATCTCTGAAGTAGAATTTGAACATTAAATCGCAGGCTAGCTAAAATTATAAGAAATTAGTAATAGTACACTTAAAGCTTCACTCAAGGGTTTGGTTAAATTTGATTTGGAATTTTTTTATAGGTACGGCACTGACTCAATATATATTTTTTCCCGAATATTTCAGAACGAAAGAAAGAAAACTTGTCAAATATGCGGGGTTTTGCGAGATCCTCGGATCAATAAAATCTGGAGGAATGAAGCCTTTTGCTGAAGCAATAATTATTTTTATGGAAATTATACATTTTTCGGAAGGGAGAAAGCTTTGGATAGCAGAAAACAGCATTTGAATAGCGAGAACCGTTCGCAAATTTTTTTTTTTACACACAATTCTGACATCACAGACGCATTTTTAGGCGTCATCATACATCCGAAGACCCACAACTTGATGATGGTGAACCTCAATTTTGCGAAATACGTCGCGAATTAAAATGTATAAGGTAGGACTGATTCACATAGCCTTACTGACGAGTCCAGTGAGTCAGTCCGGGACGAAACATAACAAATCTAACTTTAATTTACTTAAAAATATATATATTTTTTGTTTCGTTTCCAGTAAAAGAGACGAGTTTTTCAAAAAATAGTTTAAGATTTTTAAAATATTAAAACTATCAAGCCAAAAAGACGAATTTTGTCAAAGACAGTTGAATTTTTAACAAAAAAGTTACTTTTCGACAAAAAGAAATTACAATCAAAAAGGATTTTTAACAACATAGTTGAATTTTCGACCAAAACTAATCACATTCACAAAATAGTTAAATTTTCGGAAAATAATTAGATTTTCAACAAAATAGTTTAATTTCTAACCAAATGGTTTATTTTTCAGCATACAAAGATGCATTCTCAATAAAATGGTCAAATTTTCAATCGAAAAAGATTAAAATCTAATCAAATGTTTGAATTTGCAAGATAATGAGACAAATTTTTTAGAAGACAGTTGAATTTTACATCGGAAAAGCCTTTTAAATCGGAAAATATGAATTTCTAAAAGGAAAAATCATTTCCAATCAAGAAAGATGAATTTTTGATAAGATAGTTGAATTTTTAACCAAAAAGTTGAACATTCAACAAATAAGGATAATTTTCGATCCAAAAAAGATGTCTTTTTAACCAAATATATGAATTTCCAACTTATCCCAAATACAGGATTAAGTTTTAACTAAACACGGAATAGTTAAATTCCCGGATAAAAAAATAATAGTCTTTGACAAAAAAAAATAATCTTTTACGAAATAGTTGAATTTCCAACAAACAAGATTAATTTTCTACCCAAAAAGACAACTTTTCAACAAAATACATGAATTTTCTATTAAATATTTAAATTTTTAACTTATACATTATATAGGATAAAGTTCCAACCAAAAATGGAATATTTAAATTTTCAGATAAAAACTCTGACAAAAAAAAAATAACTTTGAACAAAAAAAACAACTTATTTTCAAAAAAATGGTTCAATTTTCAACCAAGCATTTTCAACCAAATAGTTTAAGTTTCTACCAAATTGTTGGATTTTTAGGCCAAAATATAACTTTTCTACCAAACACTAGAATTTTTAACATAAAAGTTGATTTAAAAGCAAATAGTTGAATTTTCAATTGTAATTATGAAATCTTGATGAAAAATTAATTTGTTTACAAATGAGTTCAACTTCAAGTCAAATAATCGAATTTTCAACCAAAAAAGATGAATTCTCAACGAAGCATGTAACAGTTGATATTTCAACCAAATAATTACATTTTTAACCAAAAAGTATAAATTTTCAACCAAGAAGATTAAGTTTCTACCAAGAAAGACGAATTTTCAACAAAATATACATATTTTCAATCAAAAAGTTCAAGTTTCAACTAGAAAAGATAAATTGTTAACCAATCGGTTACATTTTCAACTGCCAAAGTCAAAAATTATAACCAAAAATTAAATAGTTTAATTGTCAGTTTAAAAAATTTATTTTTTACCAAACATGAAACAAATTAAAATTAAAATAGCTAAATTTTCAACCAAAGAGATGAGCTTTCAACTTAAAAAATTAATTTTTAACAAAGTAGTTCAACTATTAATAAAAAAAGATTACTTTTCAACAAAATAATTAAATTTTCAACCAAATAATAGAATTTTTAACCAAACGAAATGAATTCCGAACGAAAAATATAATAGTAGCTTTTTCAATAAAAAAATTAACTTTTACCCATAAATATAGTTAGATTTTCTTATTAGCCTTATTTTCACTTATGTTACCCCTGTTACCGACCTTAATGTTTAGCCCCCCCCCCCCCTCCCAGACTCGTAACTTACTTTATGGAAAGTATGTCCGTATTGCATAATTAAGAACTTCAATTTACTCGCATCTCGGAAACCAAAATTGAAATCTATTTGCAAATCGCCCATATATATATATATATACAAACATGTACACCAGATTTTAAAGATTTCAAAACATTTTCATTTTTTTTTTTTGAGAGGATTTCATCAGATATCACAAAGATTTTAAATATTCCAGTGATTTCCAAGAATTTTAATGATTTCAACAAGGGTGCAGTACACCAGATTTAAAAGATTTTAAAACATTTCAATCATTTTAAACGATTTCAATAGGCTTCAACCAAATTTAGAAGATTTCCAAAGAGTTTAATGATTTCCAACGATTAAAAAAGATTTCGTAATCAAAGATTAAATCAAGATTTCACCAATATTTCAAAGATTCTATAGAGATTAAAAAAAAATTCAAAAAGATTTCAAGGATTTCAAAGATTGTAAAGATTTGACAAAAGCTTGAAATAATTCCAAAAGATTGCTCAAAGATTTCACAGAAATGTCAAGCTTTCATTGAGGTTTGTAATACTTCAAAAAATTCTGACGAATTCACAAAGATTTCACAGATTTCATTAAGATTTAAAATATTCCAATGATTTCAAAGGCTTAACAAAGATTTAAAAATATTCCCAAAGACTTCACAAAGGCCACTTATGTTTGCAAAAAATTAAGAATTTGTCTATTTATGATTCGGCTTTTTTGAGAAATTTTTGGCCAAGAAATAACAAAATGACTCATTTCTAACATGTATAACAAACATTTATTTCAATAATTGATGTAAAAAAAGGAGACCTGGAAAAACTTGATTTCTTGACCTGGAAAACCTGGAAAAGCCCTTGAATTTTGTTTTGAACAATCGCTGGACATTACGGTGGCCAAAAATGTTTTTTTTTCTAGTTTTTATGAATAACACAAAAGACGATATTTTTACAAAACAGTTGAATTTTCAATAAAATAATTAAATTCTTAACCGGAAAATAGGAATTTTTAAAAAAGTAAATTTTTGATCAAGTTCGTATTCGTTACAAAAAAGTTGATTTGCAATTAAATAGTTTATTTTTGAACCAAAAACGGATTTTTAAGTCAAAAAAAATATATATAAACCAAATTATTGTATTTTCAGGTCAAAAATACAAATTATTTTTACAAAACAGTTGAATTTTAAATCGAAAAATATAAATTTTTAATAAAATATTTAAATTTTCAACAAAATAGTTGAATTATTAATTAAAAAAAGGGTTCAGTCAAGAAAAAAAGAAAAATAACGCCCGGAAATTTTTTCCAATCCACAAAAAAATAAATCCATTTTTTTTTGTGGAAAAAAATTATATTCGAGGTGGCCATAAGAAAAAATACGTTTTTGTAAATTTTATTCAGAATCTTCAATATTAACCGAAGGGAATTGAAACTCAGCATTTTTCTTTACAATTAGCCATAAAATATGAATAAAATATTACTTTTTTAATATCATCCCCATAAGTCTGTTTTATAGGGTCCCAAAAAAACCCCATAAGTGAAAAAATGAGTTTTGCGAGTTTTTGGCGCTAATTAGGATTTTTTTGCGGTTTTGAATGAAAATTGTCTCTGATACATAAAATACTACTTTATGCTGATAATCATATGTGTAAATAAATTATTCAAACAATGTATTACTATTTTTAGCAATTTTCTCTTAGAATGGAGATAGAAAGTCGCGGTTTTTTCAAAAAAATTTCCACATTTTGTCCAATTTTCAATTAGAGAAAAAATTGAATTTTCAATTTTCAATAATGTTAACAAACATAATTAATTTAACAATTAATTATTATTGTTAATAATATTATCTTTGAATAATGCTAGGAATTGCGGGATTTTCTGGAATTTCTCAATTTCTTGTCCACTTTTCACAGGATTCCACTATTTTGTTGAAAATTTGTGTTTCCTGATTAAAAATGCAACTGATTGAAAATTAATCTTTTTTGGTCAAGGATTCAACTGCTTTGTTGAAAATTAATTTTTTTTAGTAAACATTTATCATTTTAGTCAAAAATGCATATATCTTTACATGGAAATTTCACTATTTTGTTGAAAATTCGCCTTTTTTGGTAGAAAATTCATCTATTTCATTAAAAATTCATATTTTCGTGTTAAAAAATTGAACTGTTTTGTAGAAAATACGTCTTCTTTTTGACCAAACTTTATTTTTTTTGATTTAAACTCCAACTGGTAAAAATTATTTTGTCGTTGTTGAAAATTAAGCTGTTTCGTTAAAAATTTGTCTTTTTTGGCATGAATTCAACTATCTTTTATTTAAAATTAAAATCTTTTTTAGTTGAAATTTAATTCATGTTATCTAAATATTATATTGAATAATTTGATAATGATAATCAATGGAACAAAGGTCTCAACACTTTAAAATACAAAATTTAAGGTTTTCTGTTCAAGAAAGTTAACATAAAATCCAAGTTTCTGTTAATTGCTAAAGTTTTCCTAATTTTTTGGTTACAAATATTTTAAACACATTACAATTTTCAACAGTTTGTAATAATTTGTTAAATTTATTTCAAATTTTTGATTAATGTTTTGGATTTCAAAAATTGTTTATTGTTTCTCCACAAAATTAAACCCCTCTTTCGAGATATCCAAATATTCCAAATTAATTTAAAAGTTGAAAATATTTCAAAAGTTTAAAAAAATGTACATTTTTTAATATTTGGAAAAAGAATTTTGAAGCTTTTTAAGGACTTTCGAAGGATTCACGATGATAACATTTTCTTAGAATTCATGGGAAAATTTGAACTGATTTTTTATTTTGAAAAATTAATTTTAAGAGAATATTTAAAAACATTTCAAAAGATGACAACAAATTTCAAAAGATTGCCAAAGATTTTTAAAATCGTCATAACAGATTCTGAAGGATTTTAGGGCAAATTTTGTAATTTTTCAGAATTTAAACAAAAAAATTTAGAAAAATTCGAATAATTTAAAATGATATTTAGATGATTTAAAAGTTTTGGAAATAATTTTGAAAATAATTCTGAAATGGAAAATTTTTCAACAAATTTAAAACAAAATGTAAATTTTTGAAGATTTAGAATTCAAGAAAATAAAAAAACCTTCCAAAAATTCCTGGGAAAATTTAAAATGATTTTTTATTTTGAAAATAATTTCTAAGAGAAAATAGACAAATATTTCGAAAGATATTAAATTATTTTCTAAAATTTCGAAAAAAGGATAGGAAAGATTTTCCAGCAAAATATTTCCATTAGCAAGATTGCAAAATTTTATATGAAATTTGAAAAAAAATTTCAAAAGGTTTGACGAAAATAAAAAACATTTCTCATAATTCATGTGATACTTTGAACTGATTTTTTAGTTTAAAAATTATTTTTGAGATAACATTTGTAAAAAATTTCAACATTTCAAAATATTTCCAAAATTGACAGAATAAAATCTGGAAGATTTTGAAAGCAAGTTTTTTAATTTTTCAGAATTTCAAGACAAATTTTGGAAGAATTCGCAGAATTTTAAAAGATATTTAGAAGGTTTAAAAGTTTTGAAAATGGTTAAAAAATTATTATAAGTTTGAAAAAATTTCCAACCATTTTTAGCAAAATCTACATTTTTGAAAAATTCAAAAAAAAAAAAATCTATTATCTGCAACAAAAATTTCCTCACAGTTTTTACGGTGAGTGGGCTGAAGTAGTAGGGCTAGGAGGCTATCAACTCATTTTCCAACAGATGGCGCCACCGTCGCTAGTTACCGACACCAACAGATAGCGCCACCGACCAAGATAAGAAAATGGACTACAAAAAACAAGTCAACACAACATACTAAAGAAAGACATAAAAACGTATACCATCCTACCCTACATTCAAGGTATCACAAAACAAGTAGGAAGAATTCTCAACAAACAGACCATACAAACCATATTTAAACCACCTGAGAAAATAAGACAACTTCTAAACAACCTTAAAGATGAAACGACACCTCTCAGTGATCCGGGAGTATATAAAAACCTTTTCACTCATCGCAAAGGCAATATTGGAGCAATCAGGAGTGCGGTAAGATAACGGTAATAAAGCATGAGAGTTAATTCAGGATAAAACATTTCACGCACTCAGCACTATAACATCAATAGGGACAATGGATATAATACCAATTCAATTTGGCTTTCCGTCCTCCCGGGTTTTTTTAAAAAAGACTTGATTGCTCAGTCAAGTTTGATCAGCCAACACGGTGGGGCGATCTGGCCAATCACAAGCATCGTAGAGAGTATATATAAGAGCAACATAACCTGAAACTTCAGTTTCAGGTAAGTGCTGAAGAAGTGAACTGCAATGCTCACGAAACGTTCGCAATATTTTTAATTTTGCACACGAAATGAAACCCGAAAGAATATTCAAAATCCAGAATTCACTATTTACAATCCTCTACATGCTCTATTTATTGAAGGCTTTTCACATTCATTTTAGCAACACACAGCATTAAATTTTTCAAAACGTGGCTAGCTTGATCTTCGAATGAATTTAGGTTTGGAATAATATTTGAACAAATAATGTCACAAAGTTAGTATTTTCAAAAATATGATTTGTTTTCTTCATAAAGAATGTCCACATAATCTCACTGTTGGTCAGTATAATCACATCTGCACGGTTAGAACATAAATAATATATTAAATGAAGTCTTGACTATTGCGCCTAACTGTTAAAAACATATTTTGCATCGATCTATTGAATTGACTCTTGGACGCATATATAGAAACCGCTAGTCACAATACCCAAACAATGTTGAATCGAAATTGATCCAAGAAAGACAAATTTTTAACAAAATTATTATTTTTGACGCAAAAGAATAATTTCATACCGAAAAGACGCATTTTGAACTAAAATGACGAATCTACAACGAAAACGAGAAACGTAATAGTTCACATTGGAACTGAAAAAAAATTAGATGAAAGAGAGTTGAATTCACCAAAACTAACGAATTCTCAAAAATGTAGGTGAATTTTCAACTGCATATTATTTTTTATTCAAGTAAGGAAAAAAATAGAGGAGAACTATAATTTGATTTCAGATATGTCGAAAAAGTACTTTCGGTTCGGTATGGATACGTGAGACACGTGGGAGAAGTGCCAGTTGGTGGTATAAAAAGTAAAAAGCAAGACGGGAGAAAAAAGGGAGGCGACAAAAAGGTGAAGAGAGTTGAAGTGGTCTGGTGGTAGTGAAGGTACAAAAAAGGAACGGATAGTGAAGGAAAAAAGTGAGGTGAATATAGCACGTGTCGCATTTGAGGTTATGTGGATTTACCGAAACGAAAGAGCGGTTAGGTGGAGATGCCTGGTGGAGAAAGGGAGGAGGGTTAGGTGCTTGACTTAAGTGATGAAGTTGAGACGGCCGGAACGGTTAGAAAAGGGGGTTCCGGAGTCAGTTATAGAAGTGAACTGTGACAGTAAGGTTGAAAATAAAAGTTGGAAGGAAAAGCGAATGAAGATAAGTGAGAACGGTAAGAGCGTGAAAGAGGTGTTTGGTGCACGTAGCATAAGAGGGAAGATGCGTGAGAAACTACCCTCGTGAAAAGAAAGACCAACTTGAGACTAAAGTATAGGCAGGTATAGGCCTGTCTTAACGTAATCTTAAACTGATCTTTGCTGGTCCCCAGAAGACCACAGTCCTTCTGGTATTTCCCATAAGAAAAAAAGATGTTTTTGTAAATCTTATTCAGAATCCTCAATATTATCTCAATCGAGTTGAAACCTATCATTTTTCTTCACAGCCAGCCATAGAATACGAATAAGATATAACTTTTCAAATATCACCCTCATGAGTCTGTTTGATAGGGTCCCAAAGAAACCCCATAAGTGAAAAAATGGGTTTTGCGAGATTTTGGCGATAATTATGATTTTGTTGCGGTTTTTTCACAAATTTTCCATTTGTTATCCAATTTTTAATTTTTTTCGACTGTTTGTTTATTTTTTATTAGGCGTGAATTAATAACTGATTGAGGTGAGCAAAAATAATTGTTTAAACAAATTATTATTGATTATGACTATCTTCATCTATATCGATTGCGCTTGAAAGTTGCGGTCTTTCGGAAATTTCTATCTTTCTGTCCTTTTTTCACTTAATGAGGTAATAATTAATTAAAGTTGAGAAAAAATCGTTTAAGCAATACAATATTGTTTATAACTATCTTTTCTCAGATAAGTGCTAGAAAGTGGCGGTTTTTCTTAAAATCATTCACTTTGCCCCACCTAATTAATTACTAACGATTAATAAATAAACATTAGAGAAGACCATATTCTAAATAATCTCTTTCATTTCTGTGAATATATTTTCTGATGATCTAATATTCTGAAATAAAACAGATATTTTGTGTAAAATAGCTTTTTTTCTTTAAATTACTTTTTTAAGCATTAGGAAAAGAGCAAAAATAATCAACTTAAAACAACAATACCAGTCGAAAAGTCATTTGTTTTCTGAATTAAAAAAGTGTTTTTTAATATAAAGTATTGTCCAGAAATAAATAGAACAATATTTTGATGTAACACTGAATGCTTTTTTAATATTTTTTTTGCCATGCTAATTTGAATTCACCAATTTCACCAATTACGAAAATTTCGAGTCTTTTTCAAAGATGTGTACGACATTTAGAAGTTTGAAAGAAATCAAGAAATATTTGGTAAATTTTTGGAAACGTTTCCAAGTTTTTGAATATTTCAAATCTATTTAAAACGTCTTGAATTTCTCAAAATATTTTTGAGTGACTCGAATTTTTCTTAAAATTTCAAAAAATCATTCAAAATGTGAAAAAATTGCCTTATAATCTTTCAAATTTTTCTTTCTAAGTTCAAAATTCTTTTTGAATCTCTTCGATTCTACTCAATATTTCTTGAATTTATTTGAATCATTTTTTATTTTTCAATCTTACCAAATCGAAACATTTTTCTTTGAAATCTTCTACACTCTTTTTCGAAATTTCAGGAAATCATTTGATATATTTGAAAATCTCTTTTAATTTTCTCTTGAAGTTCATTTTTGATAATAAAAATTATTTACAATTTTCACACGAATATTAAGAAAACATTTTTTTAATCGTGTCAGACCTTTTCTTAAATTCTGCAAATTGAAAAAATAGCCTTTAAATCTCTTGAAACTAATTTTGCGAAATAAAAAATTCTTTTAATTTTTCTTTAAGACCTAAAGAAAGGTTTTTAATAATTTTGGTAAAACCTTATAAAATTCTGAAAACATCTTTATATCTGTTTTAATTATTTTTGAATCGTTTCAAAACTCTTAAATATCTCTAAAACTTACATTTTTCCCCATAATAATGTAATGAGGCAAAATTGCAAAAATTTTCTTCAAAATATTTTACACATTTTTTTTAAACATTTTTGGAAATAAATAAAAAAATTGTCTATTCTTTTTAAATTTTCTTACAGAATTCGTTACAAAACAATCATTTAAAATTTTTGCATGAATCTTGGGAACATTTTTTCATTCTCTTGTCACCCTGCAAAATCCAGCTTACCTTAAAATGTTTTAAATCCTGAAAAATTAAGAATTAATCACTTATATAATGGTTATAAAATTAAATATTGGACATAATTTGCATAATAAAAGTTTATTTTTACTTAAAATACCCCTATTTCAATCATATGATTTTTCAAATGTTTCTGATGTTGTGAAATAAGTATCTGAAATTAATTTTCAAAATTATATGTAAATATTGTTGAATTTTGGTTAAATGAGTATAAAAGGTTTCTAATAAATCAAAATTTTACAAATGAAAGCAAAAATTGAAAAAAAAATTAAAAGTAAAAATGATGCGAATGTTTGAATGAAAATTATAGTTTGATGCTCTTTATGTTGTGAACAGATTAATTAATCACTAGCCGATTCTATTTTTTGGTTAATATTAAATTATATAAATATTGAATTTCAATTTTTTTCTATTATGTGACGTACATTGATTGTATATTTATGTTTGAAATACCCCTATTCGAATTACATGATTTTTCTAATGTTTCTGATATTGTGAAATGAGTATATAAAATTAGTTTTCCAAATTATATGTAAATATTGTTTATTTTTATGAAATAAGTATAAAGGGTTTCTAATAAATCGAAATTTCACAAATACGAGGAAAAATTTAAAAAAAATCAAAGTATAAATGATGTGAATGTTCGAATGAAAATTATAGTAGAATGCTTTTTATGTTTTTGTTGAATTTTAATTTTTTCCCATTATGTGACATAAATTGATTGTTTATTTTAAAGTTATGTTATCAAATACTGGCTATAATTTGTACAATAAAAGTTTATTTAGGTTCAAAATACTCCTATTCCAATTATATGAATTTTCAAATGTGTTTGATGTTGTGAAATAAGTATCTAGAATTAATTTTCAAAATTATATGTGAATATTGTTTAATTTTGGTGAAATAAGTATGAAAGGTTCCTAATAAATCAAAATTTTACAAATGAAAGTGAAAATTAAAAAAAAAATTGAATTAAAAATGATGTGGATGTTTAAATGAAAATTAGAGCTTAATGCTCATTATTTTGTGAACAGATTAATCAATTATTAGCCGATTCTATTTTTTTGATGATATTAAATTATATAAATATTGAATTTAAATTTTTTTCTATTATGTGACATAAATTGTTTACTTGTGATATTGTGAAATGAGTATATAAAATCAATTTTGAAAATTATATGTGAATATTATTTTATTTTGGTGAAATAAGTATGAAAGGTTACTAATAAATCGAAATTTCACAAATGGAAGTGAAAAGTTAAAAAAAAATCAAAGTAAAAATGATGTGAATGTTCAAATGAAAATTATAGTAGAATGCTTTTTATGTTGTGAATCAATTAATTAATTACTAGCTAATTCTATTTATTCAACAATATTAAATTATATAAAGATTGAATTTTAATTTTTTTTCATTATGTGATATAAACTGATTATTCATTTTAAAGTTATGTAATTGAATATTGGCTATAATTTGTATAATAAAAGTTTATTTATGTTTAAGATACCCCTATTTAAATTATATGATTTTTCTAATGTTTCTGATATTGTGAAATAAGTATATAAAATTAATTTTCAAAATTATATGTGAATATTGTACAATTTTTGTGAAATAAGTATAAAAGGTTCCTGATCAATCAAAATTTTACAAATAAAAATTAAAATTAAAAAAAAAATTAAATTAAAAATGATGTGAATGTTTGTATGAAAATTAGAGTTCAATGCTTTTTATGCTGTGAACAGATTAATTAACTATTAGCCTATTCTATTCTTTTAATAATATCAAATTATATAAATATTGAATTCCCAGTTTTTCTATTATGTCACATAAATTTATTATTTATTTTAAAGTTATTCGAATAAATATACACTATGATTTGTATAATAAAAGTTTATTTATTTTTAAAATACCACCTATCTACCCTTCACCTATATACCCATCCACACATCACTACTTTACCACCGAGCAATTCACGCCTACCCCGAAAATGAAACGGCTTAATGGTATAATAATAATAATATCATTATATTATATTTATATTATACTTCATATTTTCCATGAGCATTTTTTACTAAACAAAAAAATTCATAGATACAGTTGGCTGTATCAACAACAAAAAATTACTTTTTTCGAATATATTTTAGTTTCGTTGGTTTTTCAGTTGTTTTTTTCTGTTTGAACTATAAATTTTTTCCCGTGTATGTTATTATCGTATTGTCACTTATGTATACCGCATTTTTCTTCCCCTAGGGCCTAAAGTAACAGGAGTCAGACCCTTTTAGGGGGAAATGAGAAAAAAAAAAAAAAAAAAAAACCAGTATGATATTCATGGGATTCGTCGATACGTATTGGATACTTTCAACTACTGCGGCTGAAAAAGACAGATTGAATGATCGATTCATTTAAATCCAATCCTTCAAACGTCACTTAAATTTTTCGGGGTTGTGCTGAAAAAACTAAACAGAAGAATAAAGGATTCCAGAGGGCCGATTCCATTATCAGGATTTAATGCCCAAAAAAATTCTGTTTACATTTTTTTTTTTTTTTTGTTGTAACCAAACATACATCAATATTCTTCTGTTTTAGTGCAAAATAATGTCACATTTGGGTGCATAATAGAACTGACAAAAATTTTAAGATTTATTATTGTAACATTTTATTATTTTATTTTTAGTACAAATAATTAATTTTCAACACGAAAATATGCATCTTTTAGCAAAAAAATTAACTTTGCACTAAAAAATACGAGTTTTCAACCAAATAAATGAATTTTTAACTGAAAAACATCAATTTTCTAGCAAAAATGGAATAGCTACTTTTTTAGTAAAAAAATTAATTTTCAACAAGAAAAAAACAAATCATTTCCAACAAAATTGATTAAATTTTTAACCAAAGAAATTAACTTTCAACTAAAATGATGCTTCTTCAATGAAAAAATTGTTTTTAAACAAATAGTTGAATTTTTAACCCAGAAGGTGAATTTTCTACCGAAAAAAGACAATTTTCAACAAAATAGTCCAACTTTCAACAAACTAGTTGAATCGATTAGTCTAATTTTCAACTGAAGAAGATTGACGTTCAACCAAGCGTGAAATAGTACAATTTTTAGTTAAAAAAATAATTTTTAATTTCAAAAAACTAATTTTCAAACCAAAGAAATATATTTTGAACCAACAAAATTAATTTTCTACGAAAACAGATTATTATTCACAGAAAATATGAATTTTCAACCAAAAAGGTGAATTAGTCACCTAGAAGATTAATTTTCTACCACAAAAGACAAAGTTTCAACAAAATACAGAAATTTTCAACAAAATAGTTGCCTTTTCAGTTAAAAAAATAATTTCACAAAAATGTTAACAAAAATTCTTAAGTTTTGAACAAAAAAAGAAAATTTTTCAACTAAAATTATTCATCATCAATTAAAATTTTATTATTAGATTTTTAGTTAAAATAATTAATTTTTAACCAAGAAAAAGGGAATTTTTAACAAAATAGTCCAATTTTCAACAAACTAGTTGAATCGATTAGTCTAATTTTCAACTGAAGCAGATTGACGTTCAACCAAGCGTGAAATAGTTCAATTTTCAGTTAAAAATAATTTTTAATTTTAAAAAACTAATTTTTGAACCAAAAAAATTAATTTTCTACCAAAACAGATTAATTTTTAACAAAAAATATGAATTTTCAACCAAAAAGGGTGTTTTCAACAAAATAATCAAATTTTTAACCAAACTGATGAATCTTTGATAAAAAAAATTAATTCGCAACAAAAAGTGTATTAGTTGATATTTCCAACTTTTTTTGCCATCATTCTGAAATTCAAATCTTCAACTGAAATAGTTGAATTTTCAACAACAAAAAATTAATTTGTACTAAAAAAGATAAATTGTCAACCAAAATCAATTGTAAATATTTCACTGGAATAATTGAATTTTAAACCAGAAAAATGAATTTTTAACTGAAATTATGAATCTTTAACTAGAATAGTTGAATTTTTGACCAAAAAGATTAATTTTCAACCAAGGAGATTAATTTCTTCCAAAAAAGAATTTTTAAGTAAAATTATGGAATATTAAACTGGAATAATAGTTACATTTTTAGTTGAAAAAAAATTTCAACCAAAAAACAAGTTTTCAATCAAACAGCTCTTTTTTCGACCAAAGAAATGAATTTTTAATTAAAACGACGAATCTTTAATAAAAAAAAATAACTTAACAAAAGAGTTTAAGTTCCAACAAAATAATTTTATTTACAACCTAAAAGATTAATTTTTTACTCAAATTGTCAATATTTAACTGGAATACTTGAATTTTTAACCGAAAGGAAAATTTTTTAAACAAGATGATTAACTTTCAAAGAAAAAAGATAATTTTCTATCAAAAACAAAGTCCATTTTTTAATAAAATACGTGAATTTTCAATGAAATAGTTGAATTTTGGACTAGAGAAGAACAATTTTCAACCAAAAATTTTTTCTACAAAGTACATACATTTTCAAACGAATTGTTTAAATTTTAAATAAAAAATATCAATTTTTAAGAAAATAGTTCAATTTTTATTAAAAAAAGAAATACATTTTCAAACAAAAATAGAATCGTTAATTTTTCTCTTAAAAATATAATTCTTAACTACAACAAAAAATGAATTTTTAGCATAAAAGTTATATTTTCTACTGTAATAGTTAATTTTTGGTTTGAAAATTGATTTTCAACAAAGTAGTTACATTTTCAATTAAAATAATGAATTTTCAACCAAAAAATTAATTTTTAACAAAAGAGTTTAACTTTTAACCAAGTATTTTCTTTTATAATTCAGTTTTATAATTTCAATTATGTTCCATGTCAGGATTAATTTTTTAAGCTGATTATTGCAGTTGAAAATGTATGTCCTTGATTGAAATTTTAATTAGTTTGTAGAAAATTCGCTTTTTTTGGCTTGACAATTCATCTTTTTTTAGTCGAAAATGTATGTATTATGTTGAAGATTCGTGTTTTTTTGTTTAAAATTAATTTTTTTAAGCAGAAAATTTAACTATTCCATGTTTGGTTTAAAATTGATCTTTTTTATTTGAAAATTCAATTATTTGGTAAAAAATTAATTTTTTTAACTGAAAATTGAACTATTCCATTTTTGGGTTAAAAGATATCTTTTTAGTTGAAAATTCAATTATTTGGTTGAAAATTAATGTATTTTGGTTGAGGATTCAACCATTTTGTTAAATATTTAGAATTCATTTTTTTGTTGAGTTTTACTCTTTTTTTTTTATTTAACAAGCTCGTTTTTGGTTGAAATATTAACTGCATATTACATTTTTCGTGGAGAATTCATCTTTTTTCTTTGAAGATTCAAATTTTAATCGAAAATTAATCTGTTTTGGTGAAATGCTTTTTCGTTGGGTAGAAAACTCATCTTTTTTAGCCGAAAATTTATGTATTTATTTGAAAATTCCTTTTTTTTAAATTAATTCCTTTAACAGAAAATTCAATTATTTGGTTGAAAATTAAAGAATTTTATTGAAAATCCAAATTTTTGGTTAAAAGTTGATCTATTTTGTTAAAATTAGTTTTTTTGTTGTTGAAAATTAATTTTTTTAACTGAAAGTTCAACTATTCCATTTTTGGGTTAAAAGATATCTTTTTAGTTGAAAATTCAATTATTTGGTTGAAAATTAATGTATTTTGAAAAAATTTTTTCTCAACAAATTTTTCCTCGAAAAATTTCTTGTCATACAATTTTTCCTCTTAAAAATTTTCCTCATCAAATTTTTCCTTATAAAATTTACTCTCGAAATTTTTTAGGTTATTGTTATTGAAGCCTATAGCGTTTTTGTGGTTTTTAGAACAAAATTTGTTCTCATAACATTTCTCCTCATAAAATTTTCCTTCGTAAAATTTTTCCTCTTAAAACTTTTCATTATAAAATTTACTCTGGAAATTTTTTAGGTTATTGTTGTTATTGAAGCCTATAGCGTTTCTGTAATTTTTGGAAAAAATGTTTTTCTCATAACATTTTTCCTCATACAATTTTTCGTCACACAATTTTTTTTGTAAAAATTCTTTATAAAATTTACTCTCGAAGATTTTTATGTTATTGTTGTTATTGAAGCCTACAGCGTTTTTGAGATTTTTGGAAAATTGACTGTTCTCATCAAATTTTTCCTTATAAAATTTTTCCTCATAACATTTTGCCTCATGAACCTTTCCTCATAAATTTTTTCCTCATAAAACTTTCCCTAATAAAATGTTCTCTCGTGAAGTTTTTCCTCATAAAATTTACTCTCGAAATTTCTTAGGTTATTGTTATTGAAGCCTATAGCGTTTTTGTGATTTTTGTGATCTTGAAATATTTCCTCTTAAAATTTTCCCTCATAAAACTTCCTCCCCCCACAATTTTTCATTATAAAATTTTTCCTTATAATATTTTTGCCTCCTAAAATTTTTCCTCCTAAAATTTTGCCTCATAAAATTTGCCCTCATGAAACTTTCCCTCATATAATTTTCCCTCTTAAAACTTTTCCTCATAAAATTTTAACAAAAAAATGTTCCTTAAAATTTGTTTGTAAATTGTGTTGATTATTGTTGTAATTGAGGCCTATACCGTGTTTTCAATTTTTGGGGAAAATGTTATTTTCATAAAATTTTTCCTTATAAAACTTGCCATCGAAATCTTTTGTTATTGTTGTTATTGAAGCCTGTAGCGTTTTTGTGGTTTTGGAAAAAAATTTGTACTCATAACATTTTTCGTCACAAAATTGTTTCTGGTAAAATATTACCTTATAAAATGTTTCCTCATAAAATTTCTCGTCATACAATTTTTCCTTTCAAAAATTTTCCTCATAACATTTTTCCTTGTAAAATTTGTTCTCATAAACTTTTTCGTCATACAATTCTTCTTCTTAAAATATTTCCCCATAAAAATTTTCGTCAAAAAATCTTTCCTCCTACAATCTTTACTCATAATATTTTTCCTTGTGAAATTTTCCTCATAAAATTTTTCCTCATAAAATTTATCTCTCGAAATTTTTTATGTTTTTTTCGTAATTGAAGCGTATAGCGTTTTTGTGATTTTTGGCAAAATTGGCTGTTCTCATAAAATTTTTCTAAATGAAACTTTTCCTCATACAATCTCTCCTCTTGAAATATTTCCTCATACAATTTGTCGTCATCAAATTTTTCCTTATACAATTTTTCCATGCAAAATTTTTCCTCATAACATTTTTCTTCATAATATTTTTCCTAATGAAAATTTTCCTCATAAAATTTTGTCGTAATATTTTTCCTCATAAAATTTACTCTCGAAATTTTTCTTGTTATTGTTGTTATTTCAAGCCTATAGTGTTTTCGTGATTTTTGGAGAAATTGGCTGTTCTCATAAAATTTTTTCTCATGAAACTTTTAATCCTAAAATTTTTCCTCACAAAACTTTTCTTCATAAAATTTTTCGTCAAAATATTTTTCATCATAAAATTTTGTCTCGTAAAATTTTTCCTTATAAAATTTATCTCTCGAAATTTTTTATGTTTTCGTCGTAATTGAAGCGTATAGCGTTTTTGTGATTTTTGGCAAAAATTCGAGTCAGATCAGAAGATTTATTTTTAGAACTTCTAAAATCCTAAATATCTTTTAAACTGACTCGAATTTTTCCTAAAATTTTGCAAAATCATATGAAACAAAAAAATTATATTTTTACAGAATTTTAAGAAAATTTTTGCAAAAATTCAAATAATTTTAAAAGATATTTAGAAGGTTTAAAAGTTTTGGAAATGGTTTAAAAAATAATTTGAAATTTGAAAAGATTGACAAAAGTTCCTGGGATTCTTTTTTATATTTTGAAAAATTAATTTTTAAAGAAAGTTTGATAAGGTTTTAAAACATTTCAAAATTTGCTAGAAATTTCGAAAATTTTTTGGAAGATTTAGGGCAAGATTTATTAATTTTCAAAGATTTTTTACAATTTTAGGTATAATTCTAGTCAGATCAGAAGATTTATTTTTAGAACTTCTAAAATCCTAAATATCTTTTAAACTGACTTGAATTTTTCCTAAAATTTTGCAAAATCCTGTGAAACAAAAAAATTATATTTTTACAGAATTTTAAGAAAATTTTTGCATAAATTCGAATAATTTTAAAAGATATTTAGAAGGTTTAAAAGTTTTGGAAATGGTTTAAAAAAATAATTTGAAATTTGAAAAGATTTACAAAAGTTCCTGGGATTCTTTTTTATATTTAAAAAAATTAATTTTTAAACAAAGTTTGATAAGGTTTTAAAACATTTCAAAATTTGCTAGAAATTTCGAAAAATATTTGGAAGATTTAAGGGCAGATATTTAACTTTCAAAGATTTTTCACAATTTTAGGAATAATTCGAGTCAGTTCAGAAGATTTATTGTTAGAACTTGTAAAATCCTAAATATCTTTTTAACTGACACGAATTTTCCTAAAATTTTGCAAAGCCTGTAAAATAGAATAAAATAAAAATACTTTTTCGACATATCTGAAATCTTCAAAAATCTTTTTTAATTTCCTCAGGAATCTTACTAAAATTATATTTCTATAACCTTGAAAACAAATGAACAAATAAACCTGAAAAGGAAATATTTATTCGAAATTGTTTTTTTTTTGTATTAAAAATCCTTTATCTCCTCAAATTATAATTTGGGTGAAATTTTTTTCTTTCTTCACTAAAAACTTTTTTTTTTGTAAATTAAACTATTTTGTTGAAAATTCGTCTTTTCCGGTTAAAAATGCAACTGATTGAAAATTAATCTTTTTTGGTCGAGGATTCAACTACATTAAAAAAATCCATTTTTTTATCAAAGGTTCATCATTTTAGTTAAAAACTCATTTCTTTATTTGACAATGTTACTATTTAGTTAAAAATTCGTCTTTTTGTTAGAAAATTCATCTATTTCGTTAAAAATTCATATTTTCGTGTTAAAAAATTGAACTGTTTTGTAGAAAATTCGTCTTCTTTTTGACAAAACTTTATTTTTTGTTTGTTTGCAATCAGACTGGTGAAAATTACTTTTTTTGTTTGAGGATTCAGCTGTCTTGTTAAAGAAACGTTTGTTAATGTTTCGTTAAGAAAGTTTCAACTCAAATTTTTTTGTTAATAATTTTCAGACGCCAAAGAGATTCTTTTTAGTTATGATTAAGCGAGAATCTAGGAAAAAATACTTTATTTCTTTACTATTTCAGTTGATGAATTTGAATAATAATTTAAACCACATTTTATTTTATCTTTTTACACTTGAAATTCTGTGCATATTTAGGTCAAATTAATGTAGGTACTATATTAAATTCAATTTAAATCGCTTCAGATTCCTAACTTTTCAGTTAAAATGTTATATTTTGAACAAGACAGATAAATTTTTGACCAAATAGCTGAATTTTTAACAAAAAAGATTAATCTTATGCCAAAAAAGGCGATTTTTCAACAAAATATATGAACTCTTTAAGCTAACTTAAGTTTAATATTCAATAAAATAATAAAATTTTTAACAAAATAATTGGATTCTTATCCAAGTTGTTAAATTTTCAACCTACAAAGATGAATTTTCAACCACATGATCGAATTTTAAACAAAAAAGATACAACTTCAACCAAAATTAGCTGCATTTTCAATGAAATAAATAATTAAATTTTTTCAAGGCAGTTTAATTCTTAACGAAAAATTAAACATTTCATATTTCAACAACAACAAAATCGACAAAATAATAAATCTAAAACCAAAGAGTTGAATTTAAAAACAAACAAAATAGTTGAATTTTTAACCAAAAAGTTGAATTTTCAACCTAAAAAGATAAATTTTTAACCCAAACGACGAATTTTCAACCAAGAAGATTAATTTTCTACCAAAAAAGACACATTTTCAACAAAATACATCAATTTTCGAACAAATAGTTGAATTTTCAACTTAAAAAGATAAATTTTCACCAAACAAAAATTTCAACAAAATACTTGAATTTTTAACCAGAGATGAATTTTCAACTACAATAGTGAATCTGAAAAAAAAGAATGTTTAACAAGGTAGATCAACTTTCAAGTCAGAAGTTAAATTTTGCAATAAAAAAGCTGAGATTTAAACAAATAAAGATTTTTCAGACAAGAAAGAAAAAAATATAATTTACATTGTTGAATTTTCAAGACAAAAGACGAATTTTTTGTAAAACAGTTGCATTTTCAACAAAAAATGAAAATTTATTTATAAAAGAGATGAAAAATCAAACAAAACAATAAATTTTCAACTAAGGGGTTCAACTTTTATTGAAGTACTTGAATTTTCAATTAAAAAAAATGCATTTTTGTCCAAAAATAGAACTTTCGAATAGAAAAGAAAATTTTCAGTAGCAAAAATTTCAACAAAATAGTTGAATTTTCAACCAGAAATGAATTTTCAACTGAAATAGTGAATCTGCAACAAATACAAAAAGAATTTTCAACAAAGTAATTAAGCTTAAATCCAGAATTTAAATTTTCTGATCAAAAATACGAATTTCCAACAAATCAAGATTTTTCAGCCAAGAAAGAAAAAAATTGCTATAAGAATTGTTGAATTTTCAGAACAAAAGATGATTTTTTTTGTAAAACAGTTGTATTTTCAACAAAAAAGATAAATTTTACATTTTCCAGGTAAGAAATTAATTTTAAATTTAGAAGAAAAAAATAACTTGCAACAAAATAGTTAAATGTCCAATACAAGAGACGAAAAAACAAACAAAAAAATAAATTTTTAAGAAATTGGTTCAATTTTTGTACAAGTAATTGAAATTTCAATTTAAAAAAAATGAATTTTTACCCAAAAATGGAATTTTCAAATAGAAAAGATCAATTTTCAGTAGCAAAAATTTCAACAAAATAGTTTAATTTTCAACCATAAATGAATTTTCAACTAAAATAGTGAATCTGCAAAAAAAAAGAATTTTTAACAAAATAATTGAACTTAAATCCAAAAGTTAAATTTTCTGATCAAAAATACGAATTTTCAACAAATCAAGATTTTTCAGCCAAGAAAGAAAAAAATTGCTATAAAAATGGTTGCATTATCAGAACAAAAGATGATTTTTTTGTAAAACAGTTGTATTTTCAACAAAAAATATAAATTTTACATTTTCCAGGTAAGAAATTAATTTTAAATTTAGAAAAAAAAATAACTTGCAACAAAATAGTTAAATGTCCAATACAAGAGGTGAAAAAACAAACAAAAAAATAAATTTTTAAGAAAGTGGTTCAATTTTTGTACAAGTAATTGAAATTTCAATTTAAAAAAATGAATTTTTACCCAAAAATGGAATTTTCAAATAGAAAAGATCAATTTTCAGTAGCAAAAATTTCAACAAACGAAAGAATCGATTGCAGGCCGATGCAATCGTAGGGGCCTCTGTAAAAGGACAAACATTTCCACATTCGAGAAATATTTTACGAAACGCAATACATGCACAACGTAAAATATCTACATCGTTCTTACAATACGAAACAAGCTCTTCCCAAAAATTAAACTGATACTCTGGATCACTACTTTTCTCCTCGTACCAATTTAAAAATTCTTTTCGAGCTTTTTTCGACATTGTACCCGGAGAATAAAATTTAATTGCTGGAATATCTCCACAATAATTTGTATTTTCCTGGCTATTAAAGAGATATTGAAACGTTCCTTTTTTTTCGCCTATACCCTCTAGCCCTAACGATGCCGGAAGTGCGCTAAGAGGTAACTGAAAATAATTTAAACTATCTATAAAGGTTGTGTGTTTTACGGTCATTGAGATAATTTTAGTACCTGATAAAATGATCCGGATCTGTTTTCTGACAATTTTGATGTTCTGTTAAATGTTTTAAGATAAACTGCGCGTCAAAACCTTTAGAATTATGGGCTACACACATTATTTTTTTAAATTTTAATATCGGACGAAGAGTGAAATCTACAAAGTCACGTACGGGATTGGCACCATCAAATACAAATTCGCGAATCAAACCGCAGTGTTCACAAGATTTCTTGATATCCTGTTCAGTGATACACCACGAGCAGACCTGCTCAGCTACTCAAAGATTAACTATATGTTCGTTAACCGAATCGTTTCTCTCAACCGTTTTGTTCTGTTGGGTCTCAAAATCATAAAATATAAATATGACTGGCCCATTTCTTTTATTTACCCCTGAATCGTGACTTATGGGTTTCACGTAGCAATCGTGATTAAATTCACGAGTATATCCGCATGCCCTACAAAAAGAAAAACCACACTTGTGGTTTTTATCCTTTGATAGGTCGACCAGTCGGGAGCACATATCACAAATTCGTAATACCTCACAAACACTTTTTACAGAGGAATAAGCATTACTACTTTTATGACGGTTATAACAATCGTCATTAAAAAAGAGATGCAGACATTGTTCACACTTGCGGTCTGCGATATGTGCTTCATCAGGGGTTTTTTCACATTCCGGTTGCGAAAAACAAGCCCCACATTTTTGCGAGCATCTATGAGTAGTTCTATCTTGGTAATCTATGTTACAAGGTATAGAAAAATTTCGATTGGAAGCCGAACCTGGCAAGTTGAAAATGGTATGATAATGACGACTTTCGCTATCATACAATAAATGTACACTGTGCAAAGGGATTCGACCTACCTCGATAAAATACCGTGTGCCATCGAAAAAAGGTGGGTATGTGCCGACAACGAGATTTTCAACATCAAAAACGATAATGGCAATTTGTTCGCACATAAGGTATTTTTGAAATTTCTGAATTTCAAAAAAACCACATCCTGCTGGCGGTATTTCCACAAGCGCATTACGCGTCAGATCTCGTGCTAATACCGTCTGAAGTATGGAATTTTGTCTTCGAACAGCATGCCATTTTGCATTTTTCCCCCCATTTCTTAATTGGCCCCGTTCCCTATAAATTTTACCCGAAAAAATCGCCCGAGGGAGACATAAATTATCGCGATTCTCTATTGTTAAAATTGATCTTTTTTTGACTGTATTACTGTTTAAAACTCCCCAAGCGCCACCCGTAGGATTACGTACACAATCAATGGTCATCTTAAAACTGTCATCTACCCGAAACTCTGCGACACTCTGTGTGACCATGAAAATTAAGTTCCAGAGGTCTTCAAAGTGACAATCACGTACGTAACGAAAAGATAACGCTGCGTCGTCTTGTGTAAAACTGTCCGCGATGAATTTAATACCGATAAAATCGAGAGGGGCATAAGGTCTTATTAAATATAAGCACGATCCCCACTTCTTTGAGAATATTGAGAATGATCGGTGGTTGTTGTCCGACGAGCATTTCGCTGTGATTGTGGCCTCTGACTTTGTTCATCTGTAAGATATAATGCAGGGTATTTTATCACAGAATTTGTTTAACAAACCTCAAATATTCAAAACTAGCCACCTCGAAACCCCAGTCATATCAAGTTTCAGAAAAGCTTGTGCAAATTCAACAATTTTTGCCGTTGTATTGGACTTACCATTTGGATTTGTAAAGTTTAATATCAAATCTGAAATCAGCGACTTCAAAAACCCCCGTTGTACGAAATTGTATGCAGCTGCGACGGGGAGTTGAATTCTTGGCACTTCAATTCGTACACCTCAATGGACTTTGTATTATTTTAAAGATTATTTTTGCCTCGCTTTCGAATCTACGCCCTACTGGAAATTAAGGGGATTTTTTAGCATTATAAAACGGGATTCCAGTTTCTGGACGCACGATTGAATATTTTTGTCTGATATTTGGCATACCTTACCTAAATATTGGTCTGTTTTGCCGGCTGGATTCGTTTTTTGTTGAAAAATTGTTTATATTTGACATTGTAAATAAAAAGAAAAGAACAATAGAAAAAAATCAGTGATGCTCAGTACTAGCTGAGTGTGTATTTTCAGCGCCTGCTCCATCGGCCCTCGTCAAATTTTGTAGGCAGACTCCCCGGAGCAGTTCAAAAAAATGAAATTATGAAAGCATCGCGTGATTCAGTTCCAATTAGCAGAAATAGTTTATTTATATAATTGAAAGAAAGTGAAAAAAAGTTTCATGAAACTCGGTTAATATTTACAGTAATAATAGAAATTTTGAAGTGCACAAGACAGCATACCCAGATACACCGCACTCTGGCAGGAAGAGCATTTTTTTCGTTAAAAACAGTCTGCAGCCTTCAATTTTGCCCCGATCTGCAATTATTTTTGTTTTAAATTGAAGTGCGCTAAATTTCCAAGAGCGAATTGGTTCGAGATTATTGCATTTTCATTTGTTTCTTTATTATATGTTTACTTGAAGTATAAAAAAATCGAGATGTTTCACAAAATTATTATTTACTCTTTAACAACGGTTGGCATATAATAAAAATCATCTCAAAGCGATGCAACAGTACTCCTAGGATACACGTAATTTGATAATTGTTTGTTTTAATTGTTATAGAGAAATTACATTAACAAAGAGGCAAATAGTGTAATTTTTGTTAAAAAAAAATTGTTTTTGGATGAGTATGCTTTAAATCATAGTGAGAGTGACTGTGAGTCACAATTTTTATGAAACATCAACAATGGTGAATGTCGTAAACAATTTTTTGTTAAAATTTGAAATTTATTTCCTCCTTCACTATCTGAAATTATCTAGACATTGAGAAAAGTGGTATATGTTTCATTATGTGTGTTCAAACATAACAGTTCTTCATTTTGTGAACAAATGAAATAAGTATATATAAAACATTGTCCTGGAAAATAGTTTTTGTTACACTGAAACTGCTTCGAATGTTTGTGGGATAGATTTACAGTAACAGTTTCTACAAAAATTTTTCAATGAACAGCTGTTATCATTTGATTTTGAATATTAAGATTTGTAGGTATTTTACAATATTGTAATTTTTATTGAAAAAAGTTTGTTCTTCTCTGGAAATAGTTTCAATTATCGTGAGAGTGATTGTAAGTAACAATTTCTATTAAAGATTATACACAATTTTTTTTGTTAATTTTGGATTTTCCTTCATTATTTAAATTGCTGCAGATATCATTGAAAGGAACATAGGTTCAATTATATTTGTTAAAATACAAATGCTAAACAAATGAAATAAGTAAATACAAAACTGTGGCTTTTCGGCCTGCAAAATACTTTTTCTACTTCGAAATTTATCCATACATTTCTCATAGAAATAAGGATGTAATGTTTCATTTTTTTATCTCGTATCCGAGACCTGGCTACAAGTTCGTGACTTTTTAACGGATCAATTTTTTCCGTGTAAGGGGGGTTGCAGAAGTTAAGAGGTTTAAGAGGCAAGAGGTATAATGAGGTTTGCGGGGGTTCAGGGGCAGATGTTGCAACGGAGTGTAGTTGAGGGACACGGGGTTGTCCGGCGGGTTACAGGGGTTAAGGAGCAGTGGTTGTAAGAAGGGTTGCAGAGGCTAAGGGGCAGGGGTTACATTCTTGAAACAGCGGCGGCGTCGAGATCTTTTTATAATATAAAGAGATCTTGCAAGAACAATAAGTCGAATAATTTAGAGTGATTTTCTTAAAGCGTGAAAAGAAGCAGAGCATTAGAGATCAATACTTCCTGCTGATCTATCGAAGTATCGTGGGGATCATGCAATATTTATCGATCTCCTCGTCTGGTCGCGAAGACGCCGCCGTGCCGTGGTCGGAGTAACGATCCGTGGAAATGCGGCTTGTTTTTGCCCGATCGACGACTCAAGCGACTGAGGCTTTTTGCAAGTTAGGGTTTTCTCCCTGATACTACCTGTTTACAAATTGATCGCGTCAATAAATATACGGGACGCGTGGTCGATTCTAGCGGTCTCTACCCATTACCGATGATGACCTTCGATACGCGATCAATTTCTGCAAAAGAAAGACTCGTACACCTGAGCTTCCAACAAGGAGTACGCAATTCAAATATAAATCTCCTCTACTTACTTGAATATTTGAATTGTGTTATTTCATTTTTTCTTTCATATATATTATAGATATCATTCTCTGGATTTAAATAAGTAAGGCTGATCAGTTCAATGTTATTAGCATAAATCCATCACTGATTTTTATGTAACAGGGTGGCCATTCTAGACTCATAAAAAAATAACTAATTATCTTGCGGGTAACGAAACTAATGCGGAAATATTCTAACTTTAAAGCGTTTAACCTTCAATTTGAATATATTCCACTTATTGAACAAGAAGTCTACCAATAATCTGAAATAATTTTACAAGAATTAATCTGGAAATTAGTCTGCAACCAGTAAAATGTCTTAAAATTAAGTGGAATTTACTCTATTGAAAAATTGCCCTGGAAACCCCGGAAAACGCCTGGAAATGTGAAGCCCTACTTTTGTTGCAATCCCTCAGAAAAATCCTGACCTATTCTTTATCCTAAAATCGGACAGAAACGCTGCAGCGCTTTTGTCCTATTTTAAGACCAAAAAATCTAAGATTTTCTCTGCCTGGAAGTCCTTAAGTATATAAATGAAAGAATATTCATTATTCATTCAGTGAAAGAATCGAAAAAGCAAATTTAGTTGACTCCAGTGTTTTTTCTCTTGTAAGCGTGTTTAGGTGTTCTACAATGTCGACGACATCTGTATGTTTAATGAACACCTCAGGAGAAAACATTTCTAGTGTAGGTGTGTACATGTGTATACATAATGCATATGTTGCCATGCGACCAATAAGATTACTAGCTTCTGAGGCCATCATCTATCCATGCGTATACCGCGCACTTTCGCCTAATTAGCCTTGTACACTGGTACGACTTAATTACCTGCACGATCTATCTTCGCTACTTCACTCTGGTCAAGGTTCACACCGCCATCGTTTCAAGTCAAAAAGAATAGGGAATTCATAATTTTCAACTCATATAGGCCATATAGGTAGGTCAAGTAAACTGAGTGACTGTTTCGATATTGTGCAAGGCGTTAAACAAGGATGCGTTATGTCCTCATTGCTATTTATTATATTTATGGATAAGTGTCTAAGAATGGCCCTCTTTGACGAAGAAGGTGTAGATCTCGAAACAGTTGACTTCGGTTGGGAAAATCTCGTGCGCCACGGTAGATCTCGTATAGCACGAAAATCGTGATTTTCAAAAATTCATTAAAAAAAAAAACTAGGGCCCAATTACAAGAAAGCCGCAATACGTGTCTAATATTTTTCGACGTAATGGGAGGATAATCGCTTTCTTAACGGTAAGGGAACAATAGCCATTCGTAGAACCCATGTAAATTTTTCAAAAATAAAACATTGCCTTGGAATCTCAAGAAAATTTTTTTATTATCTTGAAACCTTTAAAAATTCCCAAAAACTTAATAAATCTACATTAAAAAAATTGAAATCTTTATAAGTTTTAAAGGATTTCTTATTCGTTTCAAAACTTCCAAGTATCTCTTAAACTTATTCGAATATTTCAAAAATGTTGTAATCTTACAAAATTAAAAAATTATGCTTTAAGGGGGCATTTCCATTTGACCGGTCATAAATGTGTATAATAGAGTCATAGTTAGTCTCAAACAGGTTTTCCTTCCTCATTTCAAATATACTTCATTCTCGCGCGCCCACTTATCGAATATGGCTGGCTGTGGTTGAGTTGCTTCCTATTGGTTAACTTTTGTTTAGTTGCATTTTTCTCAAACCACGATTTTGTTAAAATGGCTGACATGATTCCTTAATAACAACTGGACTTAATAAGGTCAAATTTGAAAGATATATTTAGCAGATGTTTGGCTATAGCCCGAAATAAAATAAATAAAAACTTATGCTTTTTGAATTTTTAGCAAGTCAAAGGATAAAAAAATTCCGTGGAAATCCTTTGAAATAAGACAGAGAGCATTAAAAAAGGTTTAGTATTTTCGAAAATAATAATTATGAGAAAATACTTGAGTTTGCATTGTTTTTGTAATATTTCCGTATAAAATTAGCTTGATGGCTACGCTGATTTTTGGAGAATTGCGATGTATTCAGGAATTTTTGAGAAAAAATATTATTATTAGTTTTATAAGGATTGTGATAATTTTAGCGAATGACAGAAAGTAGTCTCACGCATACTCTTGGGCAAGGCCCTTATAATGCTTGAGTTTATGCAGACGGTTCCCGTATGCGCATGTACGCTTCTCTCTCTCTCTCTCTCTCTCTTACTCACCCTATTAGAAAATGAGAAAACCATGCATTCATATATGGAGACTATCATGTACGGAGACGATCCGCATAAAGTCGAGCATAAAGCACAGAAAATCCGGGAGCTGAGAGGGGAGGATAACGTAGATGTTGGGGTTGGCGATCGGTCAGAGTTTTGGGAGAAAGTATGAAAACAAAGAGATAAAGTTACGAAAAGGTCTTACCTTCGATTTTTTTAAAGCATCGTATGTCGTTTCATTTTAACGCGCTGATTACAAGAATGACCATGAAAATTCGCGCAAATGTCGCTTTCAAGGTCAACATTTGATGAAACTATAAAAACTTAATGTTTTTAGTTTTATTTGAGTAATTACTAAAAGTAAGTAAAATGATAAGCTATGATTCTTTGTAGTCAAATTTGAAATAATATCAGGCGCGGATTGAGGGAGCCAATCAAGACGGAGTCAATGTGATTGACCAGCAGAATTTCATTACTTTTAAGTGGACGGATCGACACAGGGACGACCTGCTGGAGTGCTATGATACCAGATGGCCCCTGAACGAAAAGGTTACATGGCTCGACTGCATACTCTGTGGTGCGCGAAACACCCAGAGCTCTCGCATTTTTCGCATAACCGTTTGCGAAACCGTGCTGAGGAACTCCGGAAAAGGGGTTATATAAGCGGAGCGCCTACTCAACCGCAGCCAGAACAAGACGGCAACAGAGAAAGAGAGGCGACACAGAGACCAACCGCGAACAGGCATCCAATCGAGGAAGAGCGATGCTTCAGGAACCTGCAAAGTTCTGAAATTGTTACAGAGATTTATATGAAAGGAAAATTTATTAACAACTCTCCCGTTTATTTTATAGTCTAAAATTTACTATTGCAGAGTGGCAAGGAGGTTTGAAGCACCCTGCATATAGAAAGAACAATTGCAGTGTATCAACATTACCACTAAAAACAATAACTTTCAGTCTGAAAACTTTCGTCATATTAGTCCAGGCATCTGGTAATTTTTCAACGCGTTAGATATGTTAAGCGCGTTTGTTTGCTCTAGCGTTTCATTGAGGGGTGCTGATGAGAAATTTCAATTTTCCAAAAATGTCTACGATGCGCCCCAAAATATTTTTAAAAAATTTTCCAAAAATCGTGTTCACGTAGACTGCTGTCTTAAACTTGAGAAAACTCTGAAAAAGTTAAAAAAGAAGAAGAGCCTTCTTTCAGTATAAGGCACAGAGTTATGAGTCTCTAAACTTCTGACAACCACGATTTTTTTCGAAAAAGAGGCTAAAAACCCTATTCTGAAGTTAACATGTGTACTTTAAAACCAATCAATTTTGCAAAAAAACATTCTAGATTTTAATGAAAGGATGCGCAATTTCTAGTAATTCTAAAGAAAAAACAATGACCGAACCCCAATGGGTCATAACTTATGGCCTTCCAAACTTGACCACTTTCGACATATTCTTCGGATAAAATTACGCGTGTTCAGTTCTTTCAAAATACTTCGTTTGTGGGTAAATATACGTTAGTGATGACAAAGAACAGATTTTCATGTAGAAAATTATGTATAAATGTAAAAAGAAAACAATCTTGCAGCCTTGATAGGTCAAGAATTCTTCATAAAAAAAAAAAAACACATTTTCTGCTATTTTTAACAAAAAAAGTTTGTTTCTTTAATAGCTCGTACTGGAAAATTATGCAGCATATAAAAGATCCGGCTTATTAAAAAGAGTGTTTTTGGATCATCAGTCTTTTTAAAAATTATGCATACCTAAAGACCTCTTAATAAGCGGGATAGATAATTCTGCATTATGTTGCGTTATGATCTCCCTCTTTCCAGAAAAATTAATTTTTCTATAAAAACAGAACAATTTATATTTCTCCTCCACGTGGTTCATTTTTAACCCACAAGTAGGAACATAAAAATCGAAAATGCACGTTGAGATGCGCACTTGCTTTTGTTTGAGCACCCCTAATATTCATATACAGTTAATTTATAGATAAAAAAAAGTCTTTTGCTACGATTATGAAAGTATTATGCTGTTAGTGATATATTATCACAAAATCTTCAGAATAATTACTCATGATTATTATGAGAAACTGTTTGAAATATTATCAAATATTCTCTGTAAAAACCAGAGATCTCTTTTTTTACGGCATCATATTTTTCGTGCCGTTTTTTGAAATATGATAATAAAAATAAGCGTCGTGATCTGGGGATGCGACATATGTTTTTCTATGGATTTTGACGCGCTGAATCCGAATCCGATGTCAGAATTTGCCCTACACGTCAGCGTTTCACCCCAACCTTAAAAAACTTGAAAAAATAGTATTTTCTGTTCTGGGGATGAGGCATAACAATTCTTATATATTTTGACGCGCTGAATCTGAATCCGCCATCAGAATTGGTTCAACGTGTCTTGGTTGGACCATAACCTCAAAAAACACCTTGAACTCTCTAAAATGGCTTGTTTTTCTTATACAAAATCGAATCAGACACATATTGATGTGTTTTTAAGGTAGTTAAGTCCACTCAGACTATTTGACGAGCTAACCAGGTAAAAATTCATTCATCACCTCAAAACCGTCAAACATTACCTCAAAGAATACCTCAAATCCATGGTAATGACATTTTGTGTGCGCTGAAACTGGAACCTCACCACATTCCTATACAAGTATTAAATATTGGTAAAATTCCGTTTTTGTCCTTAACAAAAACATATCATTTACCTTTCAGCAGTTGAAAAAAAGGTTTAAATCAAATAATAACTATTTCACGTTTAGCAGGCCGGCAATCTGCCGCCCCTAAAATTTTGCCGCCATGTGCAGAAACACAGTCTGCACAGTGGGTCGCGCCGGCCCTGGTGTTCCCCTTTCCCAAATCTCGACCATGTCTTAAATGAAAATATTTTACAAAGTAGGGCTCAGGTGACACCCCTGCCTGTTGTGAAGGTGTTTGGCAGTCCCTCTTCAGTTATCAGCTGATTATGAATCTCTTAGTAAATTGCACGCATCATTTCCAGCATTCTTCCTTTGATCCCTATATTATACAGTTTTTGAAATAAAATTTGCCTGTCTATCATATCAAACGCCTTTTCAAAGTATATAAAGGCTACATAAAATTGACCTCTCTTCCTTTTAATCTTGTTACTAATACGAGTAAAAAAATGCAAAATAAAGATATGGTCTTTTCTTGACCTTTTCTTTCTGAACCACGCTTGACTTTCTTTATAGAGGCCGTCTTTTTTTAGCTACCCCCTGATACGTTCGTCCATTATTGAGGTCAAAATTTTATGACCTGTTTCTAGTAGCAATACTCCCTATATTTCTCCGCATCACATCCCTCCCATCCTGTAAATATTTTCCAAAAACTATTCAATACTTGATGGCATTCCTCTGCCCAAATCTTTGGTATCCCTCTTATAAATTCCATTGCCATGCTATTTTCTCCTGGAGCTTTTCCCATTTTCATTTTTTTACACCATTTACAACCGCTTCAAATAAAATCTCTTCATTCAGAGGATTCCCTTCCTCTATTTTACTAGAATTCCTTACTTCTTTGATTATCGGTTCCACTTCTATTACTTTTTTTTTTGTTTTCTACTTTTTCATACGCCCTCTCCTAAGGGTTAATTTCTAAATCCTTTTTTACTTCCGAGATTCTTGGAATGCTCTTTTCCACTTTCTTTCCTTATCTCTCTACCTTTCCAACAACCTGACATGTTCCTACTATCCTTGACTTCTTTCTACTTCCCCTCTCTTCCTTCTTTTTTCTTTCATGCACTTCCTTTAGTTTCTTTTTTCCGGCTGCACACGAATTCAGTCCCTTGGTCAGAAAAACGCTCGAACTCAGTCCCGTGAAGAGACTGCCCGGAGCTGACCTGAGTCAACGTCACTCTCCCCCCACTCCTATTTTACTCGGTTGACTTTCTCACCTATTCAGGAAGGGAGGGAAAGGGGCAGGATGTCCATTACGTAATTGTTATTGCTACTGAGTAGATGTTAGTGTTGTCAGCGACAGTGTTGTCAGTCGCTTTAGCATCCTGCTTTTTTGTCAACAATGGAATCCGTGCATAAAATTGAGACAATGGTGAGACAGAGGCAGAGATTTAATTGTTAATTACGGCTACAAGTTCCGTTTTAATGAATTTTTGAAAAATAAAATAGAACGCTGGACTTGTATTAAAAGTAATTTTAAATGTTTCCTTAAATTGGCAGAAAGTAGAGAAGCAATTAAAAGCACAGATGATCATAATCATGAACGGAGTACTTTAAAAGATTTAAATCGGCAAAAATTGAGCAGTAGTTTAAAAAGGAAAGCCACAGAATTACGCGAAATATCTGAATTGCCGCCATCAAAAATTATTCGTGGAGAGCTGGCTAATGGAGATATTGAAACTTTAACTACAACCGATGTTACTTTTATTCGGAATAACATCGGTTATGCTCGAAGATCTGTTGAGCCAAAGTTACCAAAAATTTTGAGTGATGTTCATGATGCCCTTGATAGTGTAAAAATACAAAGTAATAGAAAAGAAAATTTGATGCTTGTCAATGAAATATTTTTATCAAAGAAATCTTCGTTTAATATTTAAAGTTTTACTAAATTATTGTTTGAATGTAAAATAAAAATAAGTCTATAAAACCTGTTCAAACAAATTAATGTAGAAACACATGCGCCTCAAACGGAAACAAAATTTCTCCCTAAATTTTCTTCGAACCTAATAACATTTTCCAAACAATTTTTGCACGATTCAAATCAGCACTAATTTATCTCGAAGTTTCTTTTTATTTACTTTTTAATTAAGGATGTTATTTTTGAGAACATTTTTTGTAATTTAAAAAAAATACTATGTACATTTTCAACCTACATTTTTTATCCAGAAATATATATCTTTCAATTATTGTTATTTCGAATTTAAACAATAATTTTTTCAAACTTTAATCATTAAATTATTGTTCAGCACTGATTTGTCTAGACATTTATTTTTTTTAATTAAAAATTCCATTTTCCAGAACGTTTTTTGTAATTTAAAAAAAAACTATGTACAAAAAAGCTGTCTCAAGCTTCAGATCTCCAAAAACTCTATACATTTATTAAATTCAGTTCAGTCTAGTAATAGAAGTTAAATTTCAAAGTTTAAGGTAAACTTCAAAGTATGATTTCTAGAAACATGAAAGTATTAGCAATACATTATAACAATATTCAGAAATAAATATAGCTACCTTTTTGAGAGTATTACTCTCAAAATTCAGTTTATTTATTACCATCATATCACTGCTTCTTTGATTATTAATTTTTCATTATTTATTCTAAGTATGTATTTTCGGTGTGCCCAGAAATTGACCTTAGACATTATTGTATTCGAAAGTGCGGTGTTTGTTTAGCGATACATGTCAAACTTTTCTTACCTGAAAAAATCTGTCTACTGTTTTACCGTCATATTTTACGAAAAACGAGAAAAACAGCGCTCGACTTCGTAGTATGGTGAGGGCAGCACCTCGATATGGCAGAAAATGTGATGTCCTATGTATATAGTTCCCCCACTCTGACACCCCGTACCGCATCTAGGTTTATAATATCTTTGCGTTTGATCTGGATTTTGGAGAGGGGGAATATTAGTTCGCGGCTTCGTTAGGGCTTTAGTCATACGATTTATAGAGTTGTCTTTAATCTGAAGTTTACCGACTTCTGTATTCCAATTTTGACATCGGTGTTCTCAAATTTTAATTGCGATAGTTTTCCGAAGGCGGTTACTGATATTTTTAAGGTTACAGCTTTTAGTTCTTTGATGTGTTTGGCAGAGTTCATTACGAGTGTGTATAAGGTCTTCAATCTCGGGGCTGAGAGGTAGCTTATATTTGCTGATGGTCGTCTGAGGGAGAGAAGCGTAAATAGCAGTTTTTATGATAAGGGTGAGATTAGATATGGCTTCATCAATGTGTGTGGTATTTGTTAGTGAAGGTTCGAAATTAACACGAGTTTCTAGGGTCGAGTTGAATATTTGCCAATTTGCTTTTGTAAAATTATAGCGAGGCGCGACCGGAAATTTTTCACAGTTAGTAAAAAGGCTGAGGAGAACTGGTCGATGATCAGAGTCTAATTCATCAATGGTGAGTGTGTCATGATTGTAGAAGTTATTTTTGGTAATTGCGAAGTCGAAGAGGTCAGATTTATGCTTGATGTTGTGGGGGAAGAAGGTATGCGAGTCTGGTGCGGAGACGGACAGATACTGGTCGTTTATAAATTCAAACAGATGTTTTCCAATTATGTTGGTTGTTCTGCTATTCCAAGCTATGTGTTTAGCATTCAGATCCCCTGCAGCAATTACCGATGGTGCAAGTTTGAATATTTTTCTGTAATTCTTCGGAATTGACTGATTTATTTGTTCTTAATGTTTTTCATTCCAAACTATGTTTTATCTATCATTATTTATTTATTTTTAGAATCTGTGAATGAGACATTAATCCGAAGAGACATAAGAAGCCATAGAAACACGAGAGCTTGCATGAAAAAATCTGAAATTACCACTAAAAACTTTTTTCTCTAAATATAATTAACACAGTATTTCATCTGCGACAGAAAGTGAACAACCCCGACAATTAATCAAATTAAAAAATGTATACCAATTGACGAGAAAAAAAATCTTCAAAGTCCAAAAATACACAATTATTGTAGTTTGAGGATAATTATATAGTAATTCAAAAGTCAATTTTGGTTATTATGTATCTGGAAAAGCTGCAATCAAAACAATTGTTGTGATTTAGGACAAAATGAGTTAATAAAATAAAGAAAACCTTAAACTTTATAATTAAATTAAATGTTCATTGAAACGTTTCAGATCTATACAAATCACAGCTACGTTATAATCAAATTGTATGGAAAAAAGATAACAGGATTTCAATAACCAAACTCAGCAGAAGTTTAATATAATTTTGCTAAATTTTTCAATTAGTGAAAAACTTCAACTTTGCCATAAAATTAAATATAAATTATCAATTGACCTCTATAGGGAAATATACAAATTACTTCAGTTATAACTGAATTATGCAAAAAAATATTTTAGGATTTGAAAATATATTTTCAAAATATCAACAACAAAAAAACCTTAAATTTACATAAAGTATTTCAGTGCAGACACATACAAATAAATTTCAATGCACTACTATTGCATTACATTTGTTTAATTCATTTATTAATTGTTGACAAGCTACCTGTCAGAAAGCTTCTGTCTTGCCGACGGTGTAAGAAAATCAGTGCCAAGGATCGTAGTACGATGTCAAATTTTACATAAAACTAATACCTTATCATTATGATGAGAATGTGAAAACCTTTCTTCAGGCTAATATTTTTTGCGTAAGGGGCGGGAATTAAAGTATAGACATATTAGGGACAATTTTGGCTTTGGTATCACTACACCTGCGCAGGGTCCGGGAAGTTTGATTAAATCACAGACGTTTGCGTCCCCACTCAGTAAGAAGGCTTGAATTGAACAGAATTAGGAATTTTCGATTTCAACATAAAAATAAACATTATTCTGTCCTACTTAATACCTGATTCTTCCACAGAGCTCCAATCCGCAAGGGAACAATAGATTCTTCAGTAATTTAATTCCATGCAGTTCCCATAACGGCAAAAACCTCTTTTGGTATTCAGGGCTGGTTTAACCCGGGCGCGAAGGGATGCATGGCACCCGGGCTCAAATCATCGAGGGGCGCCTTGGCGCCCCCAGAAAAATCCCAGACAATCGTTAGTGTGAAATTTGTTGCATCTTATTTTGAACAAAGAAAATGTTCATTTGCCTTTGTTTGTTTTCGTGACCCAAACATGTTGCAACTAAAAACTACACTCGAATTTGGCGTACTTTTGAGGATAGGCATTTTACAGTGATATATAGATTTATGGAAAGTCATGAACAGAATCTAGACAAATTTCCTTGCCCGTAATTACCGTGGTAATTACTTTCATGTACTTCTGCGAATCCTTTTGACACTGACACACTGACTGTATCTGTAGCCTCAGGTGAAAGGTCATTCTCAAAACTGAAGCTAATAAAAAATTACTTGCGGTCAACTATGACTCAAGATCGCTTGTCAAACTTGGCAGTCATTTCAATTGAACGTGCAATTTCAGAAAACTTTGATATTGCAAACTTATTTAGAAAATTCGCGGAACTAAAAGCAAGCCATGTATTTTCCCTTTAAGATACTATCGTATACTACATTTATATGCATTGTATCTTAAAATTTGATATATATATATATATATATATTCGGTTTCGGTTTCTATTCCTTTGGAATAGAACTGAAGGGCCTATGACAAAGCCATATTTTGGCACAAAGTAAACTTTCTTTTACGAAAATCTGCCCACAGATAAATTGATCAAAAATCGCTCACATTTTGTCCATATAAAATGTGTAGTTTTTAACATAATTCATTTGGAAGAGAAGCCCGCTTTGTAAACGGGTATAATGTTTATTATTCAATAGACCAAAGTTCCATTTTCGCGATATTCTTTGTGTATTTTGGCACAAAGTAAACTTTCTTTTACGAATACCTACCCACGGATAAATTGATCAAAAATCGCTCACATTATGTTTATATAAAATGTGTAGTTTTTGACATAATTTATTTTGAAAAGTAGCTCGCCTTGAAAATGGGTATAATGTTGAATATTCAATAAACGAATGTGCTATTTCCGCGATATTCTCTGAGTATTTTGGCACAAAGTAAACTTTCTTTTACGAAAATCTGCCCACTAGTAAATTGGTAAAAAATCGTGCACTTTTTGTCCATATAAAATGTGGAGTTTTTGGCATAATTAATTTGGAAGAGAAGCCCGCCTTAAAAATCGGTATAATGTCCAATATTCAATAAACGAAAGAGCTATTTTCGCGATGTTCTTTTAGTATTTTGACACAGAGTAAACTTTCTTTTACGAAAACCTACCCACGGATAAATTGATCAAAAATCGCTCACATTTTATCCATATAAAATGTGTAGTTTTTAACATAATATGATGTGAAGTGAAGCCCGCCTTAAAAATGGTTATAATGTTGAATATTCAATAAACGAAAGTGCGATTTTCGCGATAGTCTTTAAGTATTTTGGCACATAGTGAACTTTCTTTTACTTAAAATACCTACCCACGGATAAATTGATTAAAAATCGCTCACATTTTGTCCATATATGCACACACAAAAAAACACTACTTCTGCATACTAAGACCGTCAAAACCCTCCAAATTAATACTTTAGGCAATGAGAATAAGATTTTAGGAATTTTCTGGTTAGGGCCCCACTAGATACAGTTAGATTCGTTATACCTATACGAAGCATGGAATTCTTTACTAGAACCTGATAGGGCCTCCATCAGTTTCTTTTAGACTAGATATTCTGATAGGGACCCCTTCAAAACCCGTCTTCAAATAGAGATAGATGGGGAAATTTCTGCACGAGAAATGAAAATAAAGATTTCTTTTTGAAAAGCAACTGTCTCAACATCAATCCCAGCCGACACGTTCTGTAAATATTACGTAACAAAAGGGTCACATTTATACATGGCATTGTTATAATCATGTAGCATAACAATGACAGAACATAAAGGTCAAATCGTTCTGTAGAGCTGTTGCTCTAAGGATACGTAACAGTTTTGGATTTCTGTAATGTAACTAATATCGGGACAGAAAGTCTCGACACTTGGGGAAAAGTAGTTCTATCTTAGCGAAAAAAAATCGCACAGAGTTTGCATTTAGCAAAGCTGATTCGGAATCCTTCTACCTGTTTAACGACGTTTCTCGTATCTCAGTGAAAATTTCGTTGTTGTGGTAAGAACAACAAAACCGGAGAAAAACATTGTTGACAATGCCTAGATTTTAAAGGTCAACTTTCAGCTATTCGTCAAGTCACAAAAAAGTCTGGAAAAAATGTAAAAAATCTATGTGGATTACTTGTCTATTTGCGAATGGAGGCTATTTTCGAAAATTGAAAAAGAATAAAAATTGTGGTCACCAGAATTGTTAATGCAAGAAAAAGTCATCTCCGGCTCGAATGGAGATATCGAGACGAATCAAAATTTAAAAGAAAGAGCTCAGTGCACTGATAAACCTCGGACAAATGAAAAATCGATAAAATTTTATATTTTCCTGTAAATTGAGTTCGCATAATTTGGACCTTAATGAGCTATGCTAAAGTCTCGTGAGGGTATAGTAGTCGACATAGTTCCAGATAGGGCCGCATAAGATTCCGTCGGGCAAATAATTCAGTTTTCTGCTTCCGATGTTCGCTTCAAAGATCCAGGTAAAAAAACTGTTTCTAGACGCAAACGAAAATAATCTTCCAATGTAAGTTTTGACAAGGTTCCAGATAGGGCCGCATAAGATTCCGTCGGGCAAATAATTCAGTTTTCTGTTTCCAATTTTCGCCTCAAAGCCGAATATATCCAGATAGAAAACGGTTGTTGGACTTAGATGAAAAGAGTCTTCTAACTTAAGTTCCGGCAAAGTTCCACATAGGGCCAGATAAAATGCTATGTTCCATATGTCATCCAGATTAAAATCCAGAGAGAGTCGCTAGTTTTCCGCTTGAGATTTTACGAACCGAAAGAGATCCAGACAGACACGGACTAAAATCCGACGTGGGATATTCGCACCTTTATCCGGTTTTGTATCTGACTCTATCGGGTCCTATACGTAATTTTAACCAGGGCGTGTATCGGGGTTTGAATAAATCGTGGAACACGTACTTTTTGTACGGGGTAAGTAAAATACTTAATCATGCAATATACACATTTACAAACATAACCTGATTGTTGTCACATTTCTTTCTGCCTTCAGCCAGCAGTTTTGTGGGGTATTTATCTTCTTGATTTGTAATATCAAATTAGGCTGAATCTAGTCGTCCCGAATAATTGAGGGAGTTGAAAAAGGGGATGGACTAGTCAGCTTATGAAAAATATTGGACTAGTCATCCCGACGAGATAAGTCGATGAAATTAATAAGTAATAACAAATAAATTAGTGATTAATCAATTTGTAGAAGTAGCTGTGTGTTACTAGGTTAAACTATTACTTGCAAATTCGTTTTGTTTTATTTTGGTTTGTAATTGATTTTTTTACCTATTCTTTTTTTTGTTGAAACTTTATCCTTTTTAGTAGACAATTGAACTATTTGGTTGACAATTAAAGTAGTTTTTTGTAGAAAATTAATATCCTTGGTGTAAAGTTTATATATTTGCTTGAAAATTAAACAGAATTGACAATTTTTTTCATCTATCTTGACTGAAAAATTGTTCTTACTTGTAAATTTAACTCTTGTTGATAATTTGTCTTTTTGGGTTAATTTCAACTGTTTTTGATACAAAATTAAAATATTTTTTAGTTGAAATACCCCCTACTACATTTTTTTATTGGGAATTCCTTTTTTTCCTTGGAAATTCAACTACTTCCTTAAAAGTTTAAATCTTTTGTGAAAAATTTATTTTTTTAAACATTGATTATTTTGTATTTTTTCTAAAAAATGATGGACAAAGATGCAAGAATCGCAGCAGCTCCTAAGCGTACGGATGGAAGCGCGAAAACAAAGAGTAGTCTGCAGAGCAGGTAAATTGTACCAAAAACGACTGAGACTGCCCCTATTCAAATTAGATTAAATGAACTTAATGTGCAAAACCACCGATTCAGGCTCCGTTGATGCCACAACCTCAGATGATGCAACTGCTTCATATAATGCCACATGCTCTGATGATGCGACAAGCTCAGAGGATTTCACAAGCCCAGACGATGACACAGGCTCAGATGATGCCACAGGCTCCTATGGTTCCACCAGCTCAGAGGATTCCACAGATTTCGATAATAACTAAGGGTCCAGAGGCGAAACTTGCTTCTCTCGTTGATGAACTCCAGTTGCCTGTACCAGTCTATAAAATTTTACCTGTCCAGAAGGGACGTATTTTATGTTAAAGTGACGATAAGCATTTTCAAGTATCTATGTATATATATATATATATATATATTCGGTTTCAGTTTCTATTCCTTTGGAATAGAACTGAAGGGCTTATGACAAAGCCACCGAACGCGTCCTCGGGTTGCGGATAGAGGGCAGCGTGGCTGCCAAGGCTGCAGTATTGAAACATTGGACAATCACTATACCATCTGAGCCACGATGACTCCCCTGTTGTTAAACTGTTGCATTTTTAAAATGTTAAATATAGTTTTTAAAACTCTAAAGAATACAAATTTGTAAAATAGAAATTATTCAACATTTCACTCTTCAAAATCTTAAGAAGTAAATATTTTTTAATTATCTGGCAAAAATCGGTCCATTTTAAATTTACTGGAAATTTACCTTGAAATTCATTCTGCATAAAAAATCTGAAACCGAAAGTATGGGAGGTTTTTTACTGCTGATTGTAAAACGTTTAGTCATTCCCTTCTAATTTGATTTAAACTCTTTATTTGAATTTTTACTTATTTTATATATAATAATATGTAATAATTTTAGTTACTTAGATTTTAAAAATATTAAAAGGTGATTGAAACCGATAAAATCAACAAAAGAGAAATTGAATTTTTCGTCTCATTAAAAACAAACTTAATATGCCAAATTTTCGTTCGCTTTCTAAAATATCATTTTTTAGTTTTCTTTCATTTTTGGAACGAATTTGGAATTTGTAAAGTTACTCATACATTTGTAAGCCTGTATCTTAATCTTCAGATTTTTAACTTCAATATGAAAGTTTTTAGTTGCTTCCTCAATGACTGAATTTGTTTTTCATCAATCTAGAGATCACGTTGCTTCATCACACACTTATGAAGCGTTCTTTCAAACCAAAAAGTGACTGCTTTCCCCAAAAGTGTGTTAAGTTTCTTTTCCTTAAGTTCAAATGACTTGCTTCTAAATTTCTTCATTCCTTTAATTAAATTTTAGTCAAAATATTTCAAAAATTGTATGAAATGAGGACCAGATAATTGAAAAGATAAGACCTTATAATTATAGAAGAAGTAGAATAAACTTTAGATTGCGTAAAAGCTAATTAAACCTTGCTTAAACGCCGCAAGAAACAATTTAGTCATACTTGTAATTTTATTAGTACCGTGCAAATTCTGAAGCAACTCTAGGACAGTAGTTCAGAAATATTAAACGATTAAAATGATACAAAAAAAGAGTTACTGCGAAGAACGGATTCAATAATAAAATAATTAAATAATATTTTTATAACTACAGCAATATGTGGATGTTTAATTGTAAAGAAAATAACTCATATTAAATGAATTTCAAACTTCTTTTTTTTTCGTATTTTCTTTATAACTTTTACTTTCTTAGATTCTACTGTTGTAATTGAATTTTCCTAAATTCTTAGAATTGGCCAGAGGTAATGGGACTATACACGGAGAGAATGTTGGTATTAATATTTCTTTTCTCGCATATCCATCATTGAAATAAAATATACGAATTTAGGGATAATCAAGGTACGGTTAAAAAAAGTCGTATAGTGACTATGAAAATGCAGACTGATATCTCTGATTGAAATAAATCGTAAGAATATTAAACTTTTACATGTACAAAATAACAGTATTTATATGTCACGTGATGTTGTGTTTCACGCTAGCGCATGGCAAAAAGAATGACGGGTAGAAGTGTATGAACGCACACTATTACATGGGCTGCAAGTACTTCTTCTTTTTATTATTATTATACCATTAAGCCATTTCCCTTTCGGGGTAGGCGTGACTCGCTCGGTGAGGAAAGGAGTAATGTGAGGTAGGGGGTATAGATTTTTCAGATTGACTTAGAATTCTCGCGTTATTTATTTAAATGACACGTCCGTTCCGCAATACTGATCCGACCCAGGTTGCTCATCAATCTCTTCTAGCGATCACCCCAAGTGAAGAGCCTCACAAAATTGTTGTGTGGTTCCCCACTTGGGCCCATTAGTATCCAAGGTCTTTGTTTCAGGCGTCATTCACTCTACTCACATTCTTTTAACCTTTTCCCAAACTGTGAAGCATCCCAGAAAAATTGTGATCGTGAAAATGAACAAGTGTGGTGCACCGCGTCAAGAAACTTCATTATTCATAGTTTCATGTGATTGTATTCCTTTGAGAGGCGAATAATCGAAATTCCGCATCGGACTGAGTAGCGTACTAACCTCTATTTATTAGACAACCTTCGAAAAAAGGATAAATTTGTGGGTTTCGAGGGGGAACTGATTGTTTTTATGTTATTTTTTCGTGAATTTGTTGAATATCGACGTTCGTGAGGAAGCGTTTTTTGTGACTTTGTGCGAGGAAATGGCATGTCAAATGTGTGAATATTGGAGGGTCGACTGAGTCCCCACACGTGGAATACGACTTGGAATCAAGCTGTCAGGATCGTCTACGGGATTTGGAAGCATCGGAGCTGCTTCCGGACCGTGCAAGGAGTCAGAAAAATGAGCAGCAGCAGGCCTCGGGATCTGCCTTTTGGCGTATCCTCTGTAGTCTGGACTCTGGAGCGTGCTTTATTCCAAAAAAGGTACCTTTTGGAGTGGTCAGTAGGTTTCTTTTATCTCAGGTGAAGGATATAAAGGTTAATTACGTCTTAAACTCTCGTTTTTAATACAAAATTTGCTTTTTTCTCGATTTCTCAACAGTTCAGAATGGAATTTCCAATTTTTATCATTTTTTCATTTTTTTTTCATTCAAGGGTTGAATTTAAAACTGTTGAAAATTGAAAGATGAATTTACAACAGTTGAAAATTAAATTTATAATTTTCTTCTCTTTTCAACTTTCTCCCATCTTTAATAATTGTTGGGAATTAAATTCTTTCTGACGAAAATCACTAACATAATCTAAAATTTTTCCAATATTCTAAATGTTGTACAAATTATAAGGATTTTTGTTTTAAAATACTAATTTAATTAAAAATTTTGTTTAAAAATACTAATTTAACCTAAAACTGTTTAAAAAATATGGGTTAGATTGTAGAATAGGGGCGTAAACCCTATTTTGGCTGGAATTTTTTTTTTCGGCAACAAACTATTAGAATCTTTAATTGAACGATAAATGAAGCAATTTGACAAGGCAAAAGTTTCAAATTATTGTTGCTTTTCTTACTACTATGTCTCAAATCTGGGTCTTTCACGATATCGGAATGAGCATATCATGATCGAGATTATTAACGTTATTTTTGTCACCAGTCAAAGGGGTGCCTTTCCGCCCCACCAAGACGTTGAAAAGGGGTAGGGATTTTACCAACATTATTTTTGTGACTAGTCAAAGGGGTTTTAATTAATTATTTATAGTGTTTCTGGCCGTACGGATATTTAAAAGCACCTAAACAGTGAGTTGAATATGATCATTCCGATATCGTGACAGACCCACATTTGCGACATCGCAATAACAAAAGTAACAATAATTTTTAACTTTTACCTCGTCAAATCGTTTCATTTATCCTTTAATTAAAGATTCTAATGGTTTGTTTGCCGACAAAAAAAAATTTCCTACCAAAACACAGGTGACGCCCCTATTCTGCAATTGCACCAAAATATGAATCTTCTTTAAAAACTACTAATTTGGTAATAAAAATGTATATTTCCGATAAAAAACTTTAACAGAATCTGAAATTGTTCAAGCTTGTAAATTTTATTATTTGAAATAAAAATAATTGGATTTAAATCCAAATTATTTTTGTTGAAAAATACCAATCTCAGGTGAAACACACCTAAATAACCTAAATTTGTTGAAAAATTGTAAATATTATTCGAAATCTAATAATTTTTTATTAAAAATACTGATAATCTACAAAACAATTAACATAAAATAGTTTAGAATTGGAAATCTTCTTCAAAATATTACAAATTCTCTAATTTATCAAGTTTCATGGAAATCAAAATATAACATAGGGGAGTGGGAATAACACGTGACTGCGAAAACAGCTCTGCGCATGTGCACGATACCGAGACCATGTTTTCATTCGTGGCAAACATTAACGAATTCTTGGACGTCGCTCGTTCCACCTCTGCTCACCAAACACATAGGGTGATACCACTCCTTACTATTCCTTCGTGGGTGGTCTGCATGCCGTGTTTGCTTTGCTGCTTACAACTACCCAGTGGGCACCAGACCGTCCACAGGACGTCTTTAGAACGTCTAACTATGTTCGCGAACATTGAAGTCGATGTTACAGTAACGACAATAAAACAACCTTAATACGTCTGTGGAACGTCTAATGTCCGGCATTTTGTTATCTTTTGGATGGCCTGAAATGTCTGTGAGACGTCCCTAAGAAGTACAGGTTAACCTTCTAGAAACGTTATTTTTTCAAATCTGAACTCATCAGAATACACGTTTGATGAACGTCTTTGCTATTAAAAAACTTTTGTTCACATAGGCTTGATTTACGGACGCATAATTAATAGCATACATTTGAGACATACTTTGTCCATTTTGCCGAATTTATTTAATATTTATGCTCAGTATTACATTTTTATCCTGCATGTAAGAAGACACATTAATATAAAAACTGTAAAATATATCTGGAGTGTATATTACTCTATGCAGTTATATTTGCATTACAAATTACGGAAGCCCTTCGTAATCTAAGAATAGCAAAACCTTGTCTACGCATTATGATCTCGTCTCCTTCTCCTCTTATCTATATCAGCGTTGACACGGGTCCCGGATCTTCTCATCCAATTCATAATTGTGTCACTTATTTCCTCTTCTGTACTTTCCGAATATTTTGCAACTAAAACTTCTGTAATAATAAAAGCGAAAATTTCAATTTAACTAAAAGTTTTGTATAATAAATGTAAAATTTAACTTTGACACATAAAATGGTTTCGAACATAATTTTAAAGAGATACAGGGCTCAAGATTACAAGGGATCTTAGGGCTAAACCCTTTAGATGTTTAAACAATAACAGCAATAAATACTTAATTGAAGGCAAATAAATTTACAAACATTTCAGAAAAATTTCCAAGAATTCAAAGACTTCACAAATTTCAAAATTTCACAAAGATTAAGAAAATTCCAAAATGACACAAAGATTTTAAACATTCGAAAAGGTTTCCATGATTTTAAAAGATTGCTAAAGATTGCAAATCATTTCACAAAGATTCAACAAAATTTTAACGATTTCACAAAGATTTCCAATATTTTCAGAAGATTTCATAATGATTCACAAAAAGTTCACTGATTTCACAAAGATTTTATCGCAGCATATTTCACGAAAATTCAAAAAATCTCTAGGATTTCTAATATTACGCCAAGACTTCGAAGATTTTAAAGAAATTCCAAAATATCTCACAACATTGTAAAAGTTTTATCGCAAATTTTTTTATAAAGATGCGCAAAACTTTTAATGATTTCACAAGGATTTCAAATAATTTTAAAAGATTTCTAAGACAACAGAAAGATTTCAAGAGTTTTCAGAATGATTTCCATGATTTCAAAAGATTTTAAAGATTTCACAAAGATTGTATAAATAATTTCACAAAGATTTCAAAAGATTTTACAAAGATTCATCAAGGTTTCAATGATTTCAGAAAATTATTCAAAAATTTTAAAAAATTTCAGATTTCCAAGATTACGCGAAGATTTCAAAAGATTTCAAAGGATTTCCAATTTTCAAAATATTGTAAATTATTTCACAAAGATCTAAAAAGAATCTAAACGATTTTAAATCATTTGGTAAAAAAATATATAAAATCTATATGTTCCAATTTGGAAAATATAACGTAACATAAAATTATGAAAGGATTCAATTTTTAATAATTCGTATCGTCAAAAATAACACGAGTGATCCCATTCACGTACGACCGCCATAAAGGTTCGCGCCGAACTCCCGACGTTTGTTCATTGTGAATTGCATACGCGCTCATGCGCGTAGTAGGCCTGGGTGCGTTCTAACGCATTACCCCCGAAATCTAAACGTAGGAGGAGAGGGAGCCCCTTTCACGCTCGTATCTTTGGAGTTCATGATTCCCGTGATTCTCGTATCTTTGGAGTTTGAGTGTACTTAATCATTAGACGAAACTTGATTTTTTTAATAACTTGGAAAAAATATGATTTTTTACCATAGAGGCCGTACTTAAATTACGTAACGGATTATAGGCCCTCCCTAAGATCTCCTCTCCTCTTGTAACATACCGTACCAAACTATCCCCCCCCCCTCTTACTGCACGTAATGTATGGTTTCCAGAAATATTTAATAAGATATGGGACTTGAAACTAATGATAATTTTTAGTATCCAAGATAATACATGCTTTGCAGGCAAAGACCATAAAGTGAGTGGATTTAATAATAATATAATGTAGGTTTATGGGAAAGACATAAAGATGGATTGCATTTTGATGTTTTGCTCATTATTGCTGGTAGAATTAGTCAGGATGACCGAAAACTTCATTTTCAAAAATTCCCTGATTTTCTCTTGACCAATTTTTCATTTTCCCTGACCATTAATATGCAAATACCATCATTTTAATCTTTTAATATTTTTAATATAGGATCTTTTAAAAACGGAATAAAACAGTATTTCAGATACCAATTTACAATTTTCAAATTTATTTATTTATTTTAAACACAAAAATGACTTTTCTACCATAAAATATGACTTTTTAAGAAAATACTTGAATGATCAACAAAATAATTAAATTTTCATAAAAATAGTTTAATTTTTAATCTAAAAAGATGAATTCTCAACAAAAAAGTGTAATAGTTGATATTTCAACACAAAAAGATGAAATTTCATTAAAAAAATTAATTTTAAAACCAAAAAGACGAATTTTCAACTAATATAGTATATTGCACAACTAGGGTTGAAAGGCTATGATTGCAACGAGTGTGAAGTTTGCTGTCCGAGCAAAGCGAGGGCCGCACTCACACTTGTTGCAATCATATAGCCTTTCGACCCGAGTTGTGCATGCTATTTTTCATCATACCTTTATCGGAGATCGATTTTGCTTTGATCGCGAACCGAATTCATTTGGTTGAGAATGATCGGCTATAATATTTTGACAGTAGACAAGAGGTTAGTGTAGTCACTAGAAGTTGGCTGCAGCGCTCGTACGATTATGACGGAGATGGAAAGAAAGAGGGAACAATCGCGTCACAATAGAGAGATTCTGCTTTCGGCCAATCACGAGCTGTTTTATTTCTTTTCATCTTGCTACGTCATTACTTTTCCTCCCTAGGGAGGGAAGGAAAACTCGGCTGCATTCGGCCACTTTCGCTTCGCTCTACAGGCATTGAAAATGGATCTTTTGATAAAGGTATGATGAAAACTATGTTTTCTGACTCAGGCTGCCTCAAAACGCAGATAATTGATGGAATCCACGAAAGTTATTTTTCACATAAAATCAATACCTTCTCATTATGATGAGAATGTATGTATGCATGTATGTATGTATGTATGTATGTATGTATATTTATTGCCTCAAAGAATACAAGATTCTGTGGCAAGAGAAGGCCGCTATTACAAAAATCAATAAAATTAATATATATATATATATCAAAATTAAAGAAAAGTTATAATATCATATATACAATAGGTTGTTAGGTCATACTGGTTGAGTTTGTGCAGTGTACTATTCGAATAGAGAGAAAGCTCTAATTTTTAAACATGTACTTATAAAGTTGTGTATCGAGCGAAGCATAAGTACACAGGAGAGATTGGGATGGACTTTGGATTGGATAAATGTGCCAAAATTCATCTAAAGAAAGGAAAGATTGTCGGCGTTCCCAAGGACCCAGAGCTTGTGGATATAAGTGTTATTAGACATCTTAACACTGGAGAGACCCATACCTACCTGGGCGTGCCTCAAAGCCGTATTCAGGACGTAACATCAGTAAAGGAGTGTCTCCGAAGCAGATACAAGCATCTTCTTCGACAGATTTGGTCATCAACTCTACTCGTTGCAAGTGGAAAAGACCCTCTCCTAAAAATGGTCAGGAATCACGAGATGGTTGGCAAAGGAGCGTTCCTTTCAAAAGCCACGGAGTAGGCAGCTGAGTCCCTTGGCCTGAATTTTAACGTCAGAAGTGAGGAAAGTGCATTACTCCATCTAGACGCTTCATTTCTGAATGCCGAAGTGCAGAAAGCAGAATTTGAAAAACTGCGTCAAGAGCTATTCCACCAGAGAATGCTCGAAAATTTTCATAGGAATGTAGAAAAACAGTCCTTGTCGAAGGAGAAAACTTTTGCTTTTCTCAGATCATCAAGGCCTAATTCAGGTACAGAGGGTTTTATTTTCGCATTCCAGGACAGTGTCATTTCCACCTTAGCATACAGTGACCGCGTTTTAGGGCAAGAAGTTCCAAGCGATAGGTGCAGAGCGTGTCATACACACTTCCAGTACCTAGAACACATACTATCGGGGTTTCCAACCCACGCAGGAACGACCTATATCTACAGACTTAAAGCTGCCCTGAGAGTGCTTTATTACCATCTTTGTCGCTCTTACGGTGTTGGCCGCGACCCTGCCATGCCGAACGCTCCAAGGGAGATAGAGACAATTGTCCAAAACAAGAAGTGCCAAATTTTCTGGAACTACGATTTTTGGACAGCAATCTCCATTGACCTTAAAAGCAGTATCAAGGTCTTAAAAGGCAGCTGCAACGACTGTACCAAAATATTCGGTTAAAGTAATTGTCCTCGTGATCGCTGCTCTCGGAGGTGCGAAACTACCACTGGTTCGTAATCTTGAAGCCATACCCGCGTGCCAAAAATATGCCGAGGTAAATGCGAGTAGAATGCAGAAAGCTGTCATCCTTGGGTCGCTTCGTGTCTTCAAGAGCTGCGAGGGTTTCGCCGGCCAGTCGTTGTGATTTCATCGTGCCCTATGACCACCCATCTCACAGCCGTGAGACGTGACCCTATGTGTGATTTATCGCGGTTCTACTGGGAGCCGGTGTCATTTTTAGATGGCAGTTGCTCCTAGTGGGACCCTGCGGTGGTTGTTTAACCCTTTTTTATATAGATATACAGCAGATATACAGGGTGTCCCAGGAGTATTGTCCTTCCTTGTAATGACGGATAGGAAAAAAAAAATTCAAATCGAAAAGTCCAAAAACATTTTTGAGTCCGGTACATATTTAGGGTACTACAGGGCATTGAAATTGCATGCAGGTGAACATCTAGTTGTAAGTATACGTGCGACCCCGAAAAGCAATTTCTCCTACGGCGGTAACTTCACCTTGCTTCGAGCATTAAAAAAAAATATATTGGCTCACTGAAATTCGGTGCATAGCAAAAATGGAAATGTAGTCTAGGTTCTCCGAAATTTGGTGATCGTAGAACAAATAATTTTCGTGAGTTTAGATCATTCGTACATCATTGCAAATAATCAGTGACCGGCCCTGATTAACTCTCTCTCTCTCTCTCTCTCTCTCTCTCTATATATATATATATATATATATATATATAATTAAAACTAAATGTTAACAACCACCGAAGGGTCCCACTGGGAGCAACTGTCATCTAAAAAATGACATCTGCTCCCAGTAGGACCACGGTAAATCCCATTCATGGCCACGTCTCACAGCAATAAATCAAATTTAGCTAGCCAAAACAGGATGTCATACATAGCCCTCCGTATCAAATTTCATCTGTATGCCTGTATACCTGCACCTTTTTGCGGATTAAATGAATATTTTATCTGTAAGGAAGCAATAAATCATCCTTGAAATAACTATATGATGCAGCATATATTGCCAGGACACAGCAAAATATAACCTTGAAAGTATTTACGCGAAAAATTCTTAAGATAAGAATAACCTTGAACCTGTTGTTACATGCATTTGGCTGGCCCAATTGCGCAATATTACTCTGTGACGTCATCAATGAATGTTCTAGAATGGCCTCGATGTCAACCTCACACAGACACACGCACACAGGCTTACCTCACACAGACACGAACTAATACGAGTACTAATTGATCCAGAAACCCTACTGTACATCTACTCATAACATTTAATACTAAATAAGCAAAAATGCAACTTTTGCATTATTCTACGCGTGGCTTTGCATAAAACAAACGTCTTTTTCACAAAGCCTTCGGGCAGAGATGAATTGATCGAGAATCACTCACTTTATACTTATAAAAAATATGTTGTTTTCAATATAATTTATTTTTTAAGAGAGGCCAACCTTCAAAATTGTCGTAATATTTAATACTAAATAAACAAAAATGCAATTTTGGCATTATTCTCAGCGTGGTTTTGCCTAAAACAAACGTTTGTTTTTCACAAAGCCTTCGGGCAGAGATGATTTGATCGAGAACCACTTACTTTATGTTGAAAAAAAGGCAGTTTCCAATGTAAATTATTTTTTAAGAGAGGCGCGCCTTCAAAATTGTCATAATATTTAATGAAAAATGATTTGATCGCGAATCACTCACCTTATACTTATAAAAATATGTAGTTTTCAATATAAATTATTTTTTGAGAGATGCCCGTCTTGACTATTGTCATAATATTTTATACTAAATAAAGAAAAATTCAATTCCTGCATTATTCTAAGCGTGGCTTTGCATAAAACAACCGTCTTTTTCACAAAGCCTTCGGGCACAGATGATTTGATCGAGAATCACTCACTTTATATTCATGAAAAATATGTAGTTTTCGATATGAATCCTTTTTTAAGAGAGACCCGCGTTGAGAATTGTCATAATGTCTGATACTAAATAAACAAAAATGCAATTTTTTCATTATTCTAAGCGTGGCTTTGCATAAAAAAACGTCTTGTTCACAAAGCCTTCGTGCGGAGATGATTTAATCGAGAATCAATCACTTTATATTCATAAAAGATATGTAGCTTTCGATATAAATTATTTTTTAAGAGAGGTCCGCCTTGAGCACTGTCATGATATGTAATACTAAATAAACAAAAATGCAATTTTTGCATAATTCTAAGCGTGGCTTTGCATAAAACAAAGACCTTTTCCACAAAGCCTTCGGGCAGGCATGATTTGATCGAGAATCACTCACTTTATACTCATATAAAATATGTAGTTTTCAATATAAATTATCTTTGAAGAAACGCCAGCCTTGAAAATTGTCATAATGGTTAATACTAAACAAACAAAAATGCAATTTTTTCATTATTCTAAGTGTGGCTTTGCATAAACCAAACGTCTTTTTCACAAAGCCTTCGGGCAGAGATGATTTGATCGACCATCACTCACTTTATACTTATAAAGAATATGTAGCTTTCGATATAAATTATTTTTTAAGAGAGACCCGCCTTAAGAATTGTTGTAATATTTAATAGTAAATAAACAAAAATGCAACTTTTGCATTATTCCAAGCGCAACTTTGCATAAAACAAGCGTCTTTCTCACGAAGTCTTCGGGCAGAGATGATTTGATCGAGAATCACTCACTTTATATTGATAAAAAATATATAGCTTGTAATATAAATTATTTTTAGCGTTTTTTGTCCCAAAGGAAGTGCTTTTTGGCACACTGTGCAACGTCTTGAGATCTTTAATATCTTTTAAAGTTCCTTGCAAAAGGTTTAAATCTTTGAAATCCTCTGAAACCTCATAAAATGCCATAAAATCTGTAGAAATACCTAAATTCTTCGTTCCATTTATTAAAATTCCTTGAAATTCCGTGAATTATTTTGAAATGTATAATAGCTCTTAAAATTTCTTTAAATATTTGGAAAACTTTGAAATCTCTTGAAATCTTGTGAAATTTCGCTTTTGGAAATGACGGATATGTTATTTCAGCAAAACAGCGAAGAAATTGGAAAATATGTTTAAAGTCAAAGTGAAAAAATAGTTGCATTAGCAAACAATGGGAGAAAATAGTAGAATTAGTATGATTTTTCCAAAATAGTAGTGAATTAATTGCATCGTTGAAAAAGAGTGTCAATAGTCTCCTCAGTCCGAGGCCTGTAAAGGTACAGTCTCGTCAATTATAACTAAAATGAAAGATATGAAATTTTAATAACCTCGCTGAGTAAGAAAATGGAGTCAACATTTTCTTGAAAGTGTTCCGAAATTATTTCGAAAACTTGATCAAAAATGGCATCTGTATCAGTGACACGATCAAATGGTGTTAATTATTTCGCCTTCGTCTCTTCATCTCCTTTCATGGTGGTTGCTTTCTTCTTCGGATCGTCTTTCTTGATTTTCAGCTCATGGAAAGTGAAAATTTTGTCGTAACTGTTAAGAATGGCATCTTCCAGGTGAGAAATTGGCTGTCCCATTAGGGTTTCGTAATGCCAGAACATGTAATCCTTAACAAGAAGGACAGGCCATTTCTCTTTAATAGCTACTGCTGTTGGTATGTGCGGAATAGTATTAAGGAGAAACCTTTGTGCAGCATATGTGCATTCTAGTTTTGAGAAAATAAATATTTTCTCCTCAAAACTGATTTCTCCGAAATCTTCGGAAGTCGCTATTGAAAGCAAGGAGGCTTCTGCTTCCAGGAGGGATTCCGGTGTTTCATCCTCTGGGTGAGCATCAGGCTGCCACCGGGTACATGCTCCTTTTGCCGACGACAATAATTTTTGGGAATTCAAAGGAATTTCCAATTCCTTGTTTAGACCTCTTTGGTTTGTGGGAAAGCATCAACCACTTTTTCTTCGCTACTATTCCATATGCCTCTCGTAAAACAGTTGGACAAAATTGTCTCATTTGCGATACCACGGTTTGGACAAATGTGGTCACCAAATATTTATTCCGAATCCTATCATCCAAAGCATCTCTAAATGGTTCACCCTTAGAAGGCCATTTAATTTCGAATTCGTTCCAATTGCAAGAAGTCAGTGGCGACGGAATCTCCCACGGAGTTGAATTTTCGCTAGGTGAAGGTAACGTGTCCATGTTTGATTCGAATCTAGACTCGCCTCTAGAATTAAGAATTACGATTAAGAAAGAATTGCATTGTTATGCTGATTCGTAATCTCAGTATTGACGAAGGTCTTTGTGACGGGACGCGGTTACAATTACTAGAGCTTGCAAATAATCTTTTGCGATGCCGAATTTTAACAGGTGATAAAGCTGGAGAAATTGTATTCATTCATCGTATCACACTGTATTGTGAAGATGTTTATCCATTTACTTTCAAACAACGACAATTTCCAATCAAATTGGCATTTGCAATGACTATTAACAAAAGTCAGGGACAAACTTTCGATAACATCGGACTAGATCTTCGCAAAGATGTATTTAATCATGGACAATTGTATGTGGCGTTTTCGCGAGTTAGGTCTTGGCAATCGTTACGGATTTTCTTAGGAGAACAACGCCAAGATAACTGTGTTAAAAATTATGTATTCACAGAATTATTCAAATAGATTCTGGGCCTAAAGGTCTCCTCAATATTTGGCCGCCAGGATCGGTAGTTACTTGCCTTAAATTTACTCGATGTAGACACTTAGTCTGCCCATGTTTTTTCATATTTATTTAAGAGAATTGTTTTAATTAGATACATACATTTGTAGATAAAATATCAATCTAGTCTGGGCATTTTGAAAATTTGCGAAATATTAATTACAAGCCGAGAAATTAGTCTTCAAAAGTAGGGTAACTTTGAACAAGTATATTTTTAATAAGATAAATGGTTATAAAAAATTGAAAAATTTCATTTGAAGCTCATTCTTTTCTGAATTCTGGCATACCACACAAGTAATATTTTTCCTTATACTTTCGAAGGAAACGGTGGCCGGCGATGACCTTACAAAAGCTCATGTCCCCAGCCTCTTAATATGAATAACTCGAATAGTTCAACATTTTTCCGTGTTTTGTTACACAAGTATACTAAACTTTGATTTATTTTTATCATTTATTCGAATAGAAGGTCTCTCAGTGTCCTTTAGACACCATTTAGAATCATGAAAAGGTCAAATTATGAGGTGGGCATTGTACAAATTAAATTTCTAACGCTAAGGGGTTTCGAACCTACATATATATCTCAATTTATCACTGAGAAGTCGGGAGTCTTAACCATTACTCTAACCTAAAGAATTGAAAGTCAATGAAAAAACCATCCTCATAAGCATAAGCCCACAGCTAAAAACAGTTGAAAAAAAAAAAAATCAACTTTTTTTTTCATCAATTTTTTTATAATTATTTGACATCATATAGATATAAATAAATTAACTGTTAATGGGAATATAAACGAAATGATTTTTAAATCAATAATTTAAATCGATTACAATTTTTAGGTTTTCGTAGCCCCGGGCCGAACCCCTTAAATTTTTTTTCATAAATTTCTTTTCAACAAATTTTTGTTTCAAACATTTTTGCTTAAGATTTTTTTTGAACAATTTTTCTGTTGAAACATTTTTTTCAAATTTTTTTTAAACAATATTTATTCAAAAAAAAATTTTTGGCGCCTACTTTGACTAATTTTTCTTCGTGTAATATTTTGTTTTTCCCCGTTTAAGACCATTTTACAACTTTTGATCAATTGTATATTTTTCTGAACTTTTACAACTTATCATAAAGATGGAGTTTAGAATGTTTTTTTCTTAAAAAGAAGGAAGTGTCTACGTGTACCGAAATTTCGGTACAAATATGGGTGTGTCTACACAAAAAGCCAGCAATTCGTACCCAAATTTCGGTCGTTTTGAAATAATGAACCAGAGTATATCCGACGACCGGTCCATATTTGGGCCAAGGTTTGATCGACCGTCGGGTGCATCATAATGACTTGTACAAGCCAATGTTATGCCGATCTCTTGTCGGGCCGATCGTACTTTCGCGATCTTTTTGAAACCATGAACCAGAGTTTATCCGACGGTCTGCTCATACTCGGGCCAATGTTTGACCGACCGACGGGTGCATCAAGGTGACTTGTGGTTAACCGACTGCTGTATCCAGCGTCAGTTGCCAACGTCGGTGGGACCGACGTTGGGCCGATGGTCAAGCTCTGGCGTCCGACCGAATTTCGCACGTGGGCCCCGACACTGGACTGTAACCAAGTTTGGTGTATTTCCTTCTGTGAGACTATTTCGGGACACTCATATTATTAGGATTACAAAATCGAATTGATTTAAATTGATTAATTATAATATTATATATCTATAAAAAAAGTTTCTAATTAAATTAAATTTTTATAATACAGTGGAGTCTCACCTATTCTCCAACTCCCTTTTTCCCTAACGTCGTTTATTCCCCGTCGGCTGTAGACGGTTATTTCCATTTGCGCAGTTCCGGAAACTCCCACCACGGTCCCGGTATATGTGTACCGTAACAAACCTTACGACCAGAAGAAAGTTAATTGTGAGATTCCACGCTACTGTTGCCATCATCGTCGCACTGATGATGGAAGCAGTGCATCAAAATCTCTTCCGCAGAACTCACCTTTGCATCGCTGAAGGTGAAAGACAATTCAAGCAGAGGAATATTGAAATAGCTTACACGACCTTATTCTTTAATACCTCAAGGTTCACAAAAACAGGAGCTTCTACAAGCGTCCATTTACAAATCCGTGCATTCGGATGTATCCATTGCTTGAAAGAAAGCTCTAAACAATTTGTTCGCACAATAAATATATCAGAGACGTTAAACTGAGATATTAGACTGTGATATTAGACAAAATGGAAGAAAATGGAATGACATTATATTATATTTTATTTTAAGTTATACTTCGAAACCTTCAGTGAATTTCTTTTTTATGAAATCTAATATAGTATTGTTTGAAATTTGAATTTAATAAGCTGGTTTTATTAAATTATTATCAAAAATGTAAGTGTCACTAATTTGTACTGGTCTGTTTATAAGCTACTGAACATCCTTTAAAAAGATGGACATTTCCAATTTGTCTCAATATATTTATGACCGAAATTACTTGAAAACTACATTTATTAAAATAGTTTTTATCAGTTATTCTTGGTAAAAGCGTCGTAAAACTTTCTTTATCGGTGGTATATTTACAGTTAAAACTACACCCCAACAAAAATTATTTCCTTATGTTTGTTATACGTGTATACCAGTCGGATACGATTAAATCACAAATTACCACTAGCAATTTTGATGTTCTTCTAAATTAGGAGATTCAAGAAATTGAAGAGAATTCAATTTCTTCATTAGATATTCGAGAATTACAAAAAAAAACTCAAGCTGTATCCTTACGATTTTAAAAAAATACAGGAATTGAATTGTTCCGTGAGAGTTCAAAGAATTCAGCAGAGTTATAAAAAATTCACAGGATCTTGTAAAGTTTTTAGTATTTCTTCGAATTCGAAGAATTTTTGAGAATTTAGGGAATTCAAAGCAATTGACAGGACTTGGAGTATTCACAAATGTTAAGAACTACTATCAAGGATTCAAAAGATCATCAGTGAATTTTACGAAATCAAGAGAATTCTGCAGAATTTAAAAGATTTGAAGAAATTTAAAGTTCTCTAGAACCGTTTTTTGATTTTTTTTGCCCCAGTAGCTCTCGAAACAAGGAAAATGGGGTGATATTTTCCACAAATATGGGAAGACGAATCATTGTAGATACTATGTTGAATATAATAGGAAGCGCCTAAACGTCCTAACATTTCAAGTCAAAATATATTGCATTTTCAACATAATAGTTGAATTTTGAACCAAAAAAGGTTTTTCATAAAGAAAAGATGAATTTTCAAGAATTACAAAATTAATTGCTATCCAACGTTTACATTATCTACCAAGTAGTGAAACTTTAAAATAATAGAGACCATTTTTTGACAAAAAGGTAAAACTTTTTTTATATACTCAAATTTTTAAGCCAAGAAAGATTTTCAACACGAAAGTTTATTTTCAACCAATAAAGACGACTGTTCTACAAAAAAAAGACAATTTTCAATACAAAAGGAAGACGTTTCAACAGGCCAGTTGAATTTTCGAACAAAAAGTTCAACTTTCATATAAAAAATATGTGTTTTCATCCAAAAAGTTTAATTTTTAACGAGCTCCATAATTTTTCGACCAACTAGTTTGATTTTCAACGTATCAATAATGAATAAAGATACAAGCATTTCAAACCGAGTTGTTAAATTTTGAAGCTAAAAAGACGAAGTATTATCTCCAACACAATGTAATTTTCAAATCGGAGACATGTGATTTGCAATAAAGAAGGTACTTAACAAAGCAAATAGGTCTCAGAATACGGAAAAAACTATGTACTCGGAATTTTCAAACAAACATTTTTGAAAACATTATCTGAATCATTGTCAATCGTTGAGCCTGCCGAACTCAGTTTTAAATACTTATTTAGAATATTCAGATAACTTATGCACAATTTTTGAAACCTCCCATAGATTATTCTGACTCGCTAAGCCTGCCCTAAATCAGTTCTAAACATTCATTTTACAAAATATTATTTTTCAGCATTTTTCAATTTCTTAAGAAATATAAAAAAGAAATTTCGAGCATTTTTTATAATATACATACAAATGACACATTTTGACTCGCTGATCCTGCCTTTTTGGTTGAAAATTCATCTATGTGGCGAGTGTTTCGTTGAAAATTTGTCTTTTTCGGGAGGAAATTAATCTTATGGGTTTTAACATTTATTTTGTTCTTGTTGTTGAAAATGTAACTATGTGTTTGAAAATTCTTGTATTTTTATGAAAATTCGTCTTTTTCAATAGAAAATTAATTTTCTGTGTTGAAAATTCATCTTTTTGGTTAAAAATTCATCTATGTGGCGAGTGTTTTATTGAAAATTTGTCATTTTTGGGAGGAAATTAATCGTTTCGGTTTTAAAATTTATTTTGTTGTTTTTGTTGAAGATTCAAGTATGTGTTTGAAAATTCACCTTTTTCGATAGAAAAATAACCTTCTGTGTTGAAAATTCATCTTTTTGGTTGAAAATACATCTATGTGGTGAGTATTTTATTGAAAATTTGTTTTTTTTGGGAGGAAATTATTCTTATCGGTTTTAACATTTATTTTGTTCGTGTTGTTGAAAATTCAACTATGTGTTTGAAAATTCATGTATTTTGATGAAAATTTGTCTTCTTCGATAGAAAATTAATCTTCTGTGTTGAAAATTAATCTTTTTGGTTGAAAATTCATGTATGTTTTCAAACATTTTTGAATTCCTGATTTTTTTTTTAATTTTTAGAAATTTTTTTCAGAATATGCAGGCGAGTTTTGTACAATTTTAATAACTTTGCCTATCTTATGTTCCCTGGCTAATTCTGCCCAAATCAGTTTAAAACACTCCTTTTACATAATTTTATTTTGAACTTTTTTCAAATTTGAGAAAATCTCAAGAAAAATTTCAAACATTTTTTACAATATACACACAGCTTCTGGGCATTCTCCAAAATTTGTCCTAAATCCTTTGACCCAAATATAATGACCCATATATTTAAGGGCAGATGACAATTCCACACTGGGTATCTGAGGGAGGTTCCCCCACTACACGTCTTCCCCTCACTCAACCGAGCTGTTATCGTCGATCCTAGTCAGCGGGAGTCCTTTGTACATAATGTGCACTAAACTGCCGAGTACAACATTTTTTAATTTAGCACTTGGTAATTTACAAATAAGATATTCGAAATCTACGAATTATAACGATTCAGATGATATATTATTTCACTTAAAAACTTTAAAATCAAAGAATGTTCAAGTATATCGGAAATTTTATGGAAATTTCGTGAGTATATTTTACTCAAATTATCTACAGCAGTTTCAATTCATAGGTACAACATTTTACATAATTTGGGAAACTTCGGAAGCTAATATTTGGCCAGATCTGAAAACTTATTAACTAACGTCATGAACATGGCTTATTTCTCAAACAATCGCATTTCTCAAAATTATCCTTGAAATAATTTTGAGTGAAATAAAAAAACGAGTTTAAAAATAACTTTTGGAAGTCAATTATTGACCGATTTTGGATTTTTTTTTTCTTTTTTTTAATTAAACATTCAGTTTCGAAGAGATTCATGTGGCCGGATTTTTAAATATTTGTTTGCTCAAACATTTATGGCAATGCAAATAGCGAAAAATAGTCGATTTTTTCGTTTTTGTTTCCACGCGCCACGGGCAAAAACGAGTTGAATCTTTAACTCGTTTTTGCCCGTAGCGCGCGGGCTAATTCGTTCTTGCTGAGAGTCGGAGTTTTGCTCCGACTCTTTTCTTAGTCCGCTTTTGCTATCAGCCCCTCAATTCATAAAATGCCAAAATCAAAATTTTTTAAATTCGCTTTATTGCCAATTTTGATTCCTGGGTTTGGGGTCTTCGTAATTTTTTTTCTAATGAATTTTTGTCACTAAAAAGTTGTCATATACCTCAAATAATTCTCCTCCTATTTGCAAACGTGTTCAAAAAATTTCTGAAAACAATGGTAAATTAAATATGAATTATCTGTCAGAAAATGATAAATTGAAATCCGAAAAAAATTGAGAAGAATTTGTTGACCTCCAGGTATGTAAAAAAATTTGAAACTCAATAAAATTTAAAAACTCTGCGAACAAGAAATTTTTTTAACCTTTTTTTCGAGCGCGGGTAACCAAGCTGCATGTCCATCGATTCCAAATTAATTGTACCTTTTTAGGACCCCAATACGCTACTTTTCCGCGTTGTAGTAATTTCGAATTCCAAAAGTATTTATTTTCGAACCAACCTAATATATATAAATAATTTATAAATTGTAGTGCAATTGGTCCCAGAAATAAATATAAAAATGCAAAATAAATTTAAAATATGGTAGTAATAATAAATAAAAAATAGGATCCATAAAGAAAGAATAGTTAAAAATGAAAGTGTGATACGGAATAAAAAGTTCGACTTTAATCCATGTTTTGTCAATACTGGCACAATTACGGATTTTAAAGGAACTTATAAATTCCTTTGAAAATTCAACGATAGGTGCTTATTGTGTAATAGAAATTAAATTTAAAACCCAAATGAAACAATTATGAATTTAAGTTTTCTAAGGGCATCTCAGTTGATTTTGAGGTAATTGATTGAAGCAATACCAAGACAGTCGTCTTTCTAGTACAAATAATGAGAAATATAGTCTTAATGTTTGCCTTCATGAAAAAGTATTATAGGAAAATCGTTATAGGCCTAGCTATGATTTTCCTATAATTCTTTCGAGATTATAGGAAAAATTGTTGGAAAATAATTATGGAATTTGTTAATATTAAAAAATTAAAATGATGCAAAAAGCAAAGGAAAGTATAAATTATTAATTTATTTGGAACCATACTCACACAAAAGTAAATAAAAATTTCCATATTTGACAGGAAATTAATTATAGGAAAATTATTATAAGCATATACGGATTTTCCTATAATACTGTTTAGTAAGGGATACAAAAAAAAGTTTTTAAAAAGTCCATTACTAAATTTTTTTCATTACAATTTTTTTATCATACAAGTCTGTTATTACGCTTACCCGTATAGCCACAGATAAAAAGGATTAAAACAATAAAAAAGATATATTTTCTAAATTAGAAATATGTACTTTACTAAAATAATTTTAGAAAAAAGATATTATTCGAAGGAAAAGAAGAAAATGAGTGGGATTGGAAGTGGTCAAATTTTTGGCGATCACCCCTAGATACTTCGAATTCACAACCATTTTTTTTTACTTTTATCATTCATTAATTTTCTTACATGCGTAGTTAACAAATATTGTACAATATTCTGCCTTTTTATAGCTTTATATTATTTGAATTTATTTTTAGTCATAAGAAAAGATAACTAATTTAAAGAATTTTTAGAGCACGTTATATATACTCTCACCATTTATACCATAAATTCTCAGCTAATTAATATTGATGTGATAATAATATAATTAATAATCATAATGATATTAATGAACCTGAGCTCTCAGTTTTATATTTTCATACTCTTTTGGATTAGCGTTAATTAAACAAATATATATACATATATATATATATATATATATTTTACTTTCGCCCCGCTAATTTTACTTTCGCCCTGCTAATTTTACTTTCGCCCCGAAAATTTTACTTTCGCCTCGCTAGTTTTACTTTCGCGCTGCTAATTTTACTTTCGCCCCGCAAATTTTACTTTCGCCACCGCTAATTTTACTTTCGCCCTGAAAACTTTACTTTCGCCCCGCTCTTTTTTCTTTCGCCCCTCAAATGTTACTTTCGTCCCACAAATTTCACTTTCGCCCCACAATTTCTACTTTCACCCCGAAAATTTTACTTTCGCCCCGCTAATTTTACTTTTGTCTCGCTAATTTTACTTTCGCCACGCAAATTTTACTTTCGCCCTGCAAATTTTACTTTCGCCCCGCAAATTTTACTTTTGCCCCGCAAATGTGGTTTACGGGAAATATATGCTACTTTCGCCCCTATTTTCAGGGGTAAAAGGTGGCCATTTCGGTCGAGTGTGGAATAAAAAAAAAATTTTACATGCTATACCCAATAAAGTGGAGTAATCTGACAGTATATGTAATCATGCTAAAGAACTTTAATGATACTTCATCATCAAGGGTGACCCGTGTATCAAATGAATTTGCTTCTTTATAGTGGGATGTTTTTTTCTAACAAAATAAGTGGATACTTTTAATATTTTTCAGGTTTACGTTTCTGTCTTACCAAAAATCTTATTTTCAGAAAACCAGAGAGCCCATTAAAATGTCAATCAATGTGTTCAGTTATGATGAACAATGCAACTTTTTTTTAACTTTCTAAGCCGCTATTGATTATTCAAGAATGTTCATCGAAAGTTCATCAATAGATCAATCCACGCATCTCAGAGAAGCGAACAATTACATCAAATGCAGGACTGTTATATTCCCAATATAAAAAAAGAAAACCTCTTACAGAAAATATAAATAATTTTGTTAAGACTTTTTAAATGATATTGGTGGGTTGTGAGAGGTCATGAAAGGTTCTTCAACTAAGCAATCGATACGTCTCGAATATGCAAACAAATACATCATATACATTACTGTTATATTCCTAATATTAAAAGAGTTTTCCTTATATCAAGCAGATGAAAAATACATTTTTTTTTAATAAATCGGTATTGCTACATCATAACAGGTCATGGAAGGAACGACAATAGATCATTTGACTTGTCTCGAAGGCACGAACAAACATGTTAGATATAGTACTGTAGTACTCCTTATATGAGACAAACTTTTTCTAATATAAACAAAATAAACAATTTTTTTGAAACTTCGTAACTCAGTACTGGCGGGTCATAAAAGGTGCAGAAATAGGTCGAGCGATGCGTCTCGAAGATGGGAACAATTTCACTCAATATAGTATAGTTGTATTTTTCATATCAAAACAGTTTTTCACATGTAGACAGAATGAACCATTTTTCAAGCTTCATAAACCGGTACTGGTGAGTCATAAAAGGTTCAACAATAAGTCAATCAATGCATGTCGTAGACGTGAACAAATACGCCACATATAATATTGATGTATTTTAAATATCAAATCAATTTTTTCATATAAACAGAATAAACCATTTTTTTTTAACTACATAAATCGGTACTGGTAGGTCATAAAAGTTGCAAGAAGAGGTCGATCAAAGTATCTCGAACACACGAACATATAAACTGTACATAGTATTGTTGTCATTTGAATATGAAGAAAGTTTTTCTCATATAAACAAGGTAAAATTGTTCTTTTGAAATCCCTAAAATAAAAAATTAACTTTTCTGAGAGGTCGATCTAGCTCAAATTTCTATCAGACCTGGATATCAATCCGAGAATTATATCGAAATGTGTATGTACCTGAAGTTCCGAACGTTCAAATGAACGAAATATTTTCCCCCATTTCTATTTCACCCATAAATATTGTTCCAGCCGGTTCGTCGTCGTGTTTCCATCTAAATTATTTTCAGCACCCCGAACTCTAGGATGATCGGCATTGTTTGCCGATATATAACTTATATATAACTCCTATATATATATATATATATATATTTATTTATTTAAAATGAAACGTATATATTTACTGCACTGATCAACAACTAACAACTTACCTATAAAGAATATTAATTTTCAACCCAAAAGATGAACCATTATCTCAGAAAAAGCATTTTTAACTACGTACTTCAATTCTCAATTACAAAACTAAGATTTTAAACAAAACCGTGAAAATTGCAAGCAAACAGATTAATTCCCAACTAAGACAGATATATTCTTAAGCCAAAAAGAGAAATTTTCAACAAACTTATTCTATTTTCACCCAAGGAATATTTCAGAATAATTTTTATCGTCAGAAGTAAGGAACTAAAGACAAAGAATTAGAAATATGGCCAATAAATTATTAACAAGAATTTCAATTTTTTTCACTGATCATTAACTTTTCCCCTTTAATAATCTAGTTCTAACCGGAATCGACTCGAAGGCACCCGAATGTCGTCGAGTTTGCGATCTCGCATTCCCCACTACCATCGTTCCGCGTCATGCGCGCGCCACATCGCATCGTCTCCTTTCACCCCGACCCCCATAACCCGAGTTTACGCGAAAGCATCTGACTGTGCTCGAGTGCGTTAAGACGCAGCCCCCCACCATCAAATCCAGTCCCAGCGTGTCGGTTTCAGCACAGAACCCCCCGAGCCCTCCAACCCCCCGTAACACTAGTTCAGTGTTTGACACGCTCTTGACCAAGTCAGGGTAGCCTGACCGGCCTCACCAACGACCTAGTTCCTGGGCAGGTACCTGCGAGCTTGGGCAGACCAACCCTTCCCTCAGGGGTCCTTTGTTGGAAAATTGGAGAAAATTTGAAATTAAAAGTTTCTTAATGTTACAATCCGCGATTTAAAAGTAATGTATTTGGAATCTACATACTTTTCCGATTCCAACGACATGTAATTTGTCTATAAAGGTCGAAAATTTGAGAAGTATTTAGTATTAAATTGAATATTGAGCTAAAGTTTCTTGATATTAAACTCCTTCCAATTTTCAACTTTTCTAGGCAAATAATATATCATTGGAATCAGAGAAATTCGTAGATGCTGATTATGCCATTTTCAAATCGCTGGTTGAAATATTAAAAGTTTTTAAATTTCCTTATATTGGCCTGCCTGTGGACAAAAGACCCCTGCTGGAGTAAGCTCACTCACACTGAGGTTTCTGAACAGACCGAAAAATAGTAGAAAAAATTATTCCGGGACGAGCCAGACCATACCTGAAAAGTGAGCAAAAAGTTTGCCGACCATTGCACTAGTTGACACAAAGAAGTAGCGGACCGAACTCGAGTCCGCTATCTCGCAATCCCCACTACCATCGGTCCGCGTCGTTTCGCGTCATGGGCGCGCCACATCACATCGTCTCCCCTCGCCCCTTCCCCCGTCATGCTATTGCGCAACACAAAACTACCCCCTTGATCGCATCCGGTGCACAGGAAGGGAGAAGGGCTGAAGTCCTAGGGCCCCTGATACGATCAGGGCTCCTTCGCTTCTCTATTTCCTATTACTTTTCTGTTTGTCTATAAGCATAGTCTCTAAACTAGCAATTTAAAAATAGTATTATTAGCATCCACGGATTTTTGCGATTCCAATTGCACATTACTTACCCGTAAAAGTTGAGAAATTAAAGGACTTTGATTCATCAATTAGCTTAGAAAGTATTTTTATTTTGAAATTCGTCACGAATCAAATTTCCAACCTTCATACGCAAATGACATGTACTTGTAATCAGAAAAAGTCATACAATATATATATATATATATATATATATATAATATATATATATATATATATATAAATTTATAAAGACATAATTTCTGTTGGGATGTTGGAAAGACGCTTAATAGTTGGGTAAATAAATCAAGAGAGATTATTTGAAGAAACACGTTTTGAGACCCTAACGGAAATATTTGCAGAAATTATTATTAAAATTATTATTTTGTTAAATAACCTCGGCCTGAGATTGCTTATTCAGATATTGCAATATAAAGTTCAAATTTTATTTATCATGATTACTTTATTTAAATTGAAGAATAGATGTGATGTTAAATTCATGACAAACAAGATTAAAAGTTATTGCAAATTATGACGTTTCGAAACATAACATAGTTTCCTCATCAGATTAAATAGTAATCATGGATATTTAAGTCAAAATAGATACACGAAGTTAAAAACAACAACAGAAAATTAATTATGTTGTGATTGTGTTGTGAGTGCTCGCATAAATGTGCAAGAAGCAAAAATTTGTCCAAAAAATGACTGTATAAAAATCCATGATTTTGAGTGTTTTTTTTTTGAGTAGCCTGATGAAAATAAATTAAAAGTGTGAAGTAGATTTGAAAATTAAAAAAACATTATTTTCCTGTGCGATCGGAGCAAACACTCCGACTCCATTTTAGATATTAAACATTTTATTGCAACTTGTGTTGATTTGAGCCCAGTTTTGATTCTGACCTTCGGCTCAAATCCAGGCTCTCCGAACGTAAACACCAGGGTCGTGTCGCAATGTTGCACAATGTGATGCAGTTACAAGCTAGCTAGATCGTTAGGGTACTGCGCTTTATCGCTATGCTACTGTTTTTTCATGCATGAGTGAAAACCGCACATCCCCCCGCGGCTACTCTCATCAGAAATCGCCGCGCGGAGTCAATTCTCCGAAGGCTCCAATCAAGTTTCTTCTCATCCAAGTTCGACTGTATAGTATAAATTTTAACAATTTATAATAAAAAAAAAAGAAGAGGAAGGAGACTAAGGATATTTCTAATTAGTAGGATACTTATTAAAACAGACCACCCAAAGAAGTTAAGAAGAAATTTCCTTATTTGTGTCAAATTTCGTTTTCCGTATTGCGATTTGAACATCGAAAGACACCTCACCGTAAATTTAACCTGAGCGTATTGCCATTTGAGCTACACTGCGGTTATAACTTCTAAACTCAAAGAGATCTATAAGTCTTATTGAATTTCCAAGTACTTCTTTGGATTCTTTAAATCCCAAATATGGCAATCTTGAGATTATTGCCTGTTATTATTCAATGAATATGAAATTTGTCTTTTCAATAAGAAACAAATGGAAATTGATAATATAAATATTAATTACGAGTTCAGGAATAAAAAATATAATTATTCTTTGGATGAAACGTAAAATAGATTTAATCACAATCTTGGAAAGGAATAGTACAAAACGTATCTGCATTCATATATTAAACCCTTTTCACCTAAGGCGGTGGCGGTGCTCTCCTGGGAAACCCTCGCGTTTGACGACACAATACCCGTTGATCGGCTCGGCTACAGTTAGCGGTGTGATTCAGGATAGCTGATTTAGGGTGATTTGTCCAGGCGGGGTAGATATACGATCAGCGTGCCAGAAATGTCCGGCGAAGACAGGGACTTGCCTACGCTTTCAATGAATATACCGAAGGGCGTACACCTTCGTTAAATTGTCCAAGCAATATTGTTCGCTCGGGAAGAAGGATGCGTCGATAAACATTGTTTTTCATGGCCCGGGCTCGTTAAAATTCGCATTATCATTTAAATGAGTTTGTGAGTTAGTATTTTAATGGCACTGGATCCCAAGGTACCTATATGATCGAAAATCGTGCGAAATAATCGCCTTATCAGAAAACGATATTATATATATATATATATATATATATATATTATATAATATTCATTTGTTTTATATAAAAAATGTATAAAGCAAATGAATATTATATATAATACTTCACACTATATATGAACTATATATAATATTTCCATCTGGGTTGTATGCTAAGTTTTATCGGAAATATGTACAGGACTCTGACGCAACAATTAAGAAAATTATCAAACTCGCAACTTTGGTCGAGATATACAATGTTTTGAATAAAAGTTTTTAAAATTGGTATATTTTAAAACCTTGCATATCCAATAGTGTAAAAATAATACAAAAATTTCTGAAACTTTGTAATAACGCCAGACCAGATTCAGAAACATTTTCTACTACATAAAAAAAAAACTTGATCGTACAAATATTGCTCAACCGGAAAATCATTTTCTCAAATTTTATTTTAATGCTGTTATTAAATAGTACAATGAATACCTATTTCTTAGTTTTATTGTTCATGTTTACATTTTAAGGACGAGATCATTTACAACCGTGTACTGAAAATTTAGCTGTTCCATTTTCGGTGGAAAATTGATCGCTGTAAATTTTATGTGTTTTGTTGTAAAATCATCTTTATTTGCAGAAAATAAATCTTCTTGATTGAAGATTCAACTTTTTGGTTGAAAGCTAAATTTCTTTGTTAAAAATCTTCATTTCATCATCTTTTTGGGCAAAAAAGTTCTTGGTTGTAGATTCATATTTTTTTCGTTGTAAATTCAAGTCTCGTCTGAAAAATTGTCTTTTTTGGATTGAAAATTCAACCATTTGTTTAAAAATACAGCTGTTTGCGGTTGAAGTTTAATCTTTTTGTTTCTCGGTTTTACTGGAAAAATAGTGTTCAATATGAAATAAATATTTCGTATTACTATTTATTTATTGTATGTTAAGTTTTATCGGAAATGTGTACAGGACTCCGACGCAGCAAGTTAAAAAATGATCAAACTCACAATTTTGGTCAAGATATACAATTTTTTGAATACAAGTTTATAAATTCAGTATATTTTGAAAACCTTGTATATTCAAAGCTTTTGAAAATTGTCAAAAGCTTTTGTACACTTTAATTCCAGCTAAAATTAGATTTTTATATATGAAAACAAGGAAATAAATAATAGACTAATTTTTCTATTAATATACTTGTAAATATAGAATGCTTGGCAATTGTTTAATTAAAAACTGTTATTTTTCTAGTAAGTTTTTTTCGAATTATTGATCTAAAGGTACAAGCACAAGACTCCGATGCAAGAGTTATCAAATTTATCAAACTCACGACCGTGGGAGAGATTAGAAATATTTTTGAAAACAAGTTCATAAAGTTCTTATGTTTTCATATATCGTATGATTTGGTATTCTTTTTAAAACAACATTCATACATTTTTCGTGTTTTTGAATCCTCGTATGCAGAATAATCTAAAAATAAAAAAAAGGCAATGATATAAATGATCGAACTCGCAAATTTGGTAGAGATTAGGAATTAAAAAAAAAAACAAGTTCAGAAAGTTTTTATGTTTTGAAACCTTGTTTTATATGTTTAAAGCTTAACTATATTCTAAAAAATATAACTTTTTGGCATGAAGATTTACCTCTTTTGTTGAAAATTAATTAATTTTTTAGTAAAAAGATTGATCTTTTTTGTTTGAAAATTCAATTCCAGCTAAACTATTCTCACGCGAATTCTCATCTCAAAGGGATGACTTTTCAACAAGAATGTTGAATTTCCAAAAAAATTGCGAAAATTTTAACCAAATAGTTAAATTTTCAACCAAGAAGATTAATTTTCTACCGAATAGTTGAATTGTTAACAACAAAAAATCAAGTTTCAACCAAGGAGAAGATCTTTTTTCTGAATAAAATTTAATTAAAAATGTTTATTTTCCATCTTGTCTGAAATGACGTTAAAATATTACTTGGTTACAAATTAATTTTGTTGATTGTAAAATTTAACTATATTTTTTCAAATTCATCGTTTTTTGACAGAAAATATTAATCGTCTAAATTAAAAATTTATATTTTTGATTGAAAATTCAATTATTTTGTGAAAACTTGTTGTTTTTTGGTTGAAAAATTAACTATTCTTACAATTTATTCCGCAATTTTTCTCGGAATTTATAAAGAACTTCTGAAATTTTTTAAAATCTTTTTAAATTTTCTTTAAAAATTAATGTTTAAAAACAGAAAATCCTTTCGACCGAGTCCATTTCAAATCAGGCAGGTTCTACATTTGAAGTCGCAGAATCTTTCGGGGACAAAACATATTTCTTTTTATACGAAATTAGACGATACGTATCTTTGCGATTTGCGAAACAAATTTTTTTACGAAGTTATGCGTATTTAAATGTTTTGCTTTGTTTACAAAAAACCGCAATTTTTTCTTCAAGCATTTATGAAATGTTGAAAATTAACAAAATGGTGGCGATTTTTCTTAAAATATTAAAAGCCGATTTTGTCAAAAAAAACCCCATACTTATATTTTTGCAAATTTTCTGTTGAATTTGTACTATTATAAGAAAAAAACCTTGCGAGTTTTATGCGGGCACCGTTAAAAAAATTCTACATACAGTTCCTTTACTCATTTATGATATCTTGTCCCATTTCCGAGATTCTCCCTACTATTTTTTAATCTCATTCAGTGTTTTTTATAAACTTGATTTTTCGATTTTACTAGGTAAAAATTGGATATTAGTTAAGGTATGGGATTATCATTTCAGATTGATGATATTAGATAAGATATATTAGATAAGGTATGATGTAAATAAACTCAGGATAGTTTTTTCTTCTTAAAAAATCGTATTGTTTATATATGTCCATGATTAAAAAAGGTAAAAAATCGCAATTTCCAAATGAGGAATTTTAATTCTAAAAGTTTATTTCTAAATGAGAAACTTAAAACTGTCAAGTGTAAATGATTCTGTAACCGGAAGGTGGGAAAAAGAAGTCTTTTTGAAACAAAGAAAAAAATTCAAATACGCATAACTTCGTAAAAAATATTTTTCGAAAAATCGCAAAAATACGTATCGCCTAAATTCATCAAAAAACAAACTTATTTTGTCTTCTACATTTTGTTATAAGTTTTCTGGAATCTTTTCAAGTTTAAAATTACATATTTTTGAATCTTTTGAACAATTTTAATATTCAAATCTTTTAAACTTTGAAATGTACGGAAATCTTTTGTAAGTTCATTTTAAATATAATTTATCAATGAAAAATCGCATTAGAAAGTTTCCCGGAAATCGTAAAACCTTAAAAAAATTTAATCATTTTCCTCAAAAAACGCTTGTTAAAATTGGCCAAATTTATTGAAGCACATTTCGGTCGAAAGGCTAATTGTAACTGAGTTTGTTATTTATTATTTGTTTGGTAAGATACCTGGAATATCTGGAAAAGTCATGATATTTTGAAAAAAGTTCTGTAAAAACTGACAAATCATGGAATTTTGAACAAAATGACTGGATTTTTTTTATTCAAAGATTAATTTCAAATACTATTAATTAAATTCTGAATGATTATTTTAGTACATGGTAGCGAAAAATGGTGCAAAATAAATAAAAAATGTATTGAAATTTTTATTTATTATTTTTTTGTTGTTGTTGAAAATTCAACTATATACACTTTAAATTCGTTGTTCTTTGGTGGGAAATAAATCTTCTTATTTGCGAATTCATCTGTTATATCGAAAATTCAACTAATATTTGGTAAAAAATTTATTTTTATGGTTGCAAATTTACCTATATTTTTTCAAATTCATTGTTTCATGAGAAAATTAATCTCCTCGGTTAAAAATTCATCTTTCAATTCTATTTTGGAAGGAGAACCTTCAGACAAAAGTTCGAGATTATCCCAGTTGGAAGAGAGATCGAATCGTTTGGAAAATTTATTGACACAAGTACTAGAAAGAATCACTCCCAATATAGAGGACCATGAAGACAGATCCGTCTCTGAATACTCTGACGGGGAGAATTATTCTTCTTACTCTGATGAGGAAATTTTCTCCCCTCCGCTCAAAGAAATTGCTCCATGGAAAGCTCCTAGCTTTCCCGTGCTAGATTCGGGTTTACCTCACTCTAATAAAGAGGTTATATATTTCTCGCCTGCAACCAAGAAGCTGGAGCCAAAGATCCCGAAACCGACGGAGGAACTGGCAAATCAGGGCATACAATGTCAACGCCTTGGTAGTGACTCTTGCAACAAAATTTGCTATTTAGAAGTGCAAAAGAAGTTACAGTCTGCCCCAATTTTTTCAGCGTTACTAGTTGGTTCGCAACTTAATGGCACAGCGTTACACACCCATCATTTAGATCTATTGGGTAAATACGATCTTGCTCTCGATACGCTCACTCATGGTTTGCTCCTTCAAAGGAAAGAATTTCAAACAGCCATTATGTCCTTGGCACGGAAGCATCCAACTTTAAGTGATGATTTAAAGAAGACTCTCTTTTAAAATGAATCTCCTTTTTGCGTCATCTCAGATGATCTCCTTCAGAACACATGCAGCAGACGAGCAGACGTAATTGCCATGAGAAGAAAGGCCTTTGTGCCAAAAAATAACTACATGGCTTACCTCCTGGCTACTGTCCCACCCTCAGAAAAACATGTTTTTGATTAAAATAAATGGAGTGCTTTATTCAAAGAACATGGTGGGCTCCATAATTTTTTTCGAACCTCAAAATCTTCAGGGTCCGGGAAGTCCCAAACTCTTGGAGGAGATAGTTTATCAAGAGAGAGAACTAGTAAAAAACCATCTGCGCAGATCACATCGAATCGAGGAAATTTCCATCAAAGAGCTTCTTTCAGCTCAGATCAAAGAAAAACGAATCAATGAGGGCATGGGAGATCCCAGAAGTTCAGAAATATTTCGAAATCATCAGGGGCTGGTAGAGGAAGCAATTAAAAAAATTTCTAACTCGCAGGATCAAAGAGAATTTCAAAGCGAACAATTTAGACACTTCACAAAAAGGTGGGTCAGTCTCGGGGCTCCAGATTTGATAATCAGTGTTCTGAAAAAGTATTTCATTCCTTTCGTAAAGAAACCCCCGACAATTCCGTTTCCAGACAGTCTTTGCACACGATTAGAAACGAGACCATCAACCGACATGGACAAGGAATTGACAGAGTTCATCAAGTCGGGAATTCTACAGAGGACGAAGGTTCCGTCTGGATTCCTGTCGACCATCTTCTAAGTCCAAAAATCAGATGTTTCCCTGATACCGGTTTTTAATCTCAAACGTTCGAACGAGTATCTGAGACTCTAAAAATTTATATTCATAACCCACTCGAAAATTCCGGGTTTTCTTCAGAAAGAAGATTTCTTAGTCGAAATAGATCTATCGCAAGCTTACTTACATGTCCCCATAAAAGAGGCTTACAGGCGATATTGGGCTATGTACTACTGGAAAGAAATATACTGCTGGCCGGTATTTCCTTTTGGCCTCTGGAGCGCTCCTCTATCCTTCTCAAGAGTGTCAAATTGGTTAGCAGGTCAACTGAGAAAAAGAGGGATGAGAGTTTTGGTCTACTTAGACGATTTTCTTTTGACGAACTAACACGAGCACCTTCTGATTCAACAGGTAAAGGAAGCAATACACTTTCTCGACTTCCTGGGATGAAAAATAAATTTTCCAAAATCAATTCTAGTGCCAAGTCGACAGTTAGAGTATCTGGGCATCATGCGGAATTACTTTATAATGTTCAGACGATATTATTATAAATTATGGCCAATTAGGGCCATTCATTTTCGGCTGTCGTTTTGCCTATCGTTTTCCCTGTCGTTTTCCTGTGGTCGCGAAAAAACTACAGGGAATAAATGACAGGAAAAAAATGACAGGCCTGTCATTTTTTTCTGCAATATATTTTCGTAAGGATATATGAAGGCATGAAATTGTACCCTAACATTTTGAACTCTGACGATTCAAAAGATTCCAGGGGAACGAGGACTTTCATGGAAAGAGTAAATGAATTAATAATAGCAATGATGTCTCGATCACCTCAAAATGCTTTAAAAGAAAATTCGGCCCAGTATATGGTAAGTTATTGTACAAGATTATTAAGCGATTTCACATCATGGCAAAATCTATCAAACAGTGTAAACACTCCAGTTAATCATAAATATTCGTTTTGTTTTTCATTGATTGCTTGTGAGCCACAATGTAAAATTCCCCATTGAAAAATTTGGTATCCAAATTAAAATTGTAATTTAAATGTTCAATTTCTGAAAAAAAGTACTATTTTTATTTCTCCCCATAGTCTATATCAGAGTTTTTAGAATATATACGAGAGTGGGAAGAAAGTTCTAAAAACAATCGGCTTCCCTTTTCAAGTCATAGCCCTTGTCTGGGATTGAAAGTCACATTAAAAGCGACTCTACCAATTTTTCATTTTCTGAAAGAGAAATTCAATATACGTTATCTCATGACGAGCAGATTGAATCAAGATGCTCTAGAGGTATGCAAAATTACACATTTATATCAATCTTTTTGATATGTAATAGATTTAATGCTTTCACGGTAATTCATTATAGTAAATTTAAAGCTTTTTCGGGTTTCAATCGTGTGCAAAACTACGAATCTTGCCGACGTTTCGTAGTTTTGCACACGATTGAAACACGAAAAAACTTCAAACTTTTTTATATGTATTATCGATGAGAAATGTATATCCATTTTTTTCTTTCTTGAATGATTTATATTGCAATTTTCAGAGGTTCTTCATCATAGTACGGGAAGCTTTTGGATCCAATTATCATCCTGACTCTCGCATCTTTGCACAATTTTTTCGCCTTTTAAGTGTTTACTCTCTTATAAAACCAAGAAAAGGAAGCAACGTTGACATTGTAGACATCCTCAACACGATGTTGAACTTTAAAGATTTTCAGAAAGAGAAACAGCAACAAACACTGTGCCAAATTTTGGATCACGTCATACTTAAAGATACTGCAGCCGTAGACGAAATCCCAAACTTCTTAGAAAGAGTAAAGGATCACGATGAACGATAGCGTTTTTCACCAGATTTTGTACAATATTACATAGCCGGCTATGTCGCCTTTCGAGCTAAAAAATTAACGAAATGCGTAGACTGCATAGAAAATTTTCAAACCCAAAGAAAACCGAGTGATGGAGAACGTTCTAAAATGATAGATTACTTTAATCGTGGGCGATTATAGTATCCATCAGAGGATCTTTATCAGCTGACGAATAATTTGGAGAATATTATTCTGCATATTTTGGCTGGAGGACAACTCAACCGTGATCTCATTGGTGTCGGGTGGTAGAATGAGAATCACCATGCAAGTCAGTGACAGCTAGCGTCGCAAGTCCCCATAATTTTAAGGGTGGGGGCGAAAACTCAGGGCCCGAAGGCGTATACAAAATTTGATGAATCTGGCAAGAGGCGAAAACATTCGAAGACGTTTACACAAGATTGTAGAGTTGTATGAGTTAGTAAATTACGGTACCTTAGAGTTGAGATAAATGAGAAGACCTAAAGGGCATGAAGTGAGAGTGCGCATACCTGACATTGTCAAGAGATTAGGACTAAGTCCTCGATATTTTGGATATTTTCATCTGGTTTTTTTATAGAAAATTGGCCCTTCTGCATTGAAAATTAATATTTCTTTTTGTCGAAAAGTTCTTGGTTGAAATTTCATCTTTTTTGGTCGAAAATTTAACTTTTTTGTTCAAAGTTTTTCCTTTTGGGTTGAAAATCCATCTTTTATAGTTTAAAATTAACTTTCTTGTTGAAAATTTCAACTGATTTGTTGAAAATTAAATTTTTTTGTTAATACTCATATTTTTTGGTCGAAAATTTAGTTTTTTTATGGAAAATTCGTCCTTCTGCATTGAAAATTAATTCTTTTTTTTTTGTAGAAAAGTTCTTGGTTAAAAATTCATCTTTTTTGATCGAAAATTTAACTTTTTTGTTCAAAATTTAATTACCGCAAAGCCGCAAAAGTACTTATCAAATTTATAATATCGGTCGTCTTAGGATACTTATATTTAGTCATATTTTTAGTCGAAAACTTTTTTTTGAAAATTGGTCCTTCTGCATCGAAAATTAATATTTTTTTTTTTTGTAGAAAAGTTCTTGGTTGAAAATTAATCTTTTTTGGTTAAAAATGTAACTTTTGTTCAAAGTTTTTGTTTTTTTTTTGTTCAAAGATTTAGTTTTTTTTTGTTGAAAATTCGACCTGCATTGAAAATTAATTTTTTTTTGTTAGAAAAGTTCTTGGTTGAAAATTCATCTTTTTTGGCTGAAAATTCAACTGTTTTGTTAGAAATTCGTTTTCTTGGATAGAAAGTTCGTCCTCCTGGATGGAAAATTAATCTTTTTCAGTAGAAAAGTACTGGGTGCTTAATCTTTCGTGGTAGAAAATTTAACTGTCTTCTAAAAAATCCGTCTTTTTGGCTGGAAGATTCAACGATTTGGTTAAGAATACAACTGTTGTCGGTTGAAGTTGAATTTTTTTTGTTTAAAAATTCGAACATTTGGTGAAAAAATCAGCTTTTTTGGTTGAAAATGCAATATATTTCGACTTACTGATTTTAGTTCTAAAAAAATGCTTTCATATACATATTTATTTTAAACTAATTTTATATGATCCTATTTTAATTGTTGTCGAATCCTCATGAAAATTTTCTTATATTCCAGAGAGGCGGATGATTTTCAAGTAGAAACGAAACGAAAGAAAGCAATTGAAGCCGGAATACCTTATGTTAGATGTGACGGCACTATCCACCCTGGGCGAAGTATAAAAAAAGGGTGTGATTATTTTTGCTATTACAATTGCAGCGCGATTGCAGAAGAGCAGAGGCAAAAGATTTTTCGGGATTTCTGGAGCATAAATAACCGCTCTGGAAAGTATGCGTACCTATCACGTCTTGTTGAACAAAGCGAACCCAAAACAAAAATTCCTAGCAGAAGAAGACTGAGTCGAAAGTATTTTTTTGAAATCAATGGTGAATTCAGAAGAGTCTGTCATTTAATGTTTACAGCGACACTGGATATTAATCATGCCTGGATTAGACAAGCAGTAAAACATGCTGGAGCAAGAGTTGTTGTTTCCGTTGATGATATTGAGGATGATGAGATAGGTCCGATTTTATGAAGATTAGGTACCGTATTATTTCAATATAATGTTAGTTTTATGAATAAATTCATTTTTTATACTCAGTTGTATTTTTAATCTTTTAGTTTTCATTTTATTCAAAGATGAGTAGAAATTTCACAAGTGAGCCTACTATGTAAATATAATATAAATTATTATAATAATAATTATTATAAATATTTATAAATTATATTATTACTATTAGTATTATTTAATTAATTATAATAAAGTCCAGAATCCCGGAACATGTAAATAAGAAATAATAGAGAATATAAGAAACTAAACAGTTCCTGCGTAATTTTCTTCCACTTTACCTTCACTATTTTCAAAATGAATGAAAACAATTTTATATTTGTGAAAGCTTTCTTTCATCTTTGTTTGTGAAAGTATGAAATCTTTTGAAATCTTTGTGAAATTTTTCTAATATTTTGAAATCTTCGTGAAATTTTTGAAATCTTTTGAAGAACTTGAAATCTTTGTGAAATCTTGAAATTTCTGTGAAATCTTTTAGAATCTTTTTGAATTTTCGTAAAATATTTGAAATCCTTGAAATCTTTGAAATATTTGTGAACTTTTTTAAAATCTTTTGAAATTTTTATGAAATCTCTAAAATATTTGTGAAAGCTTTCTTTAATCTTTGTTTGTGAAATTTTTTTAATCTTTTGAAATCTTTGTCAAATTTTTGAAATCTTTTAAAGTACTTTAAATCGTTGTGAAATCTTGAAATTTCTGTGAACTCTTTTAGAGTCTTTTTGAATTTTCGTAAGATATTTGAAATCCTTGAAATCTTTAAAATCCTTGAAATCTTTGAAATCTTTGTGAACTTTTTTTAAATCTTTGTGAAATTTTTCTAATCTTTTGAAATCCTTGTCAAATTTTTGAAATCTTTTGAAGAACTTGAAATCTTTGTGAAATCTTGAAATTTCTGTGAAATCTTTCAGAGTCTTTTTGAATTTTCGTAAGATATTTGAAATCCTTGAAATATTTAAAATCCTTGAAATCTTGGAAATCTTTTTGAACTTAGTTCAAATCTTTTGAAATTTTTATGAAATCTTCGAAATATTCGTGAAAGCTTTCTTTAATCTTTGTTTGTGAAATCTTTTGAAATATGTGTGAAATTTTTCTAATCTTTTGAAATCTTTGTGAAATTTTTGAAATCTTTTGAAGAACTTGAAATCTTTGTCAAATCTTGACATTTCTGTGAAATCTTTTAGAGTCTTTTCAAATGTTCGTAAAATATTTGAAATCCTTGAAATATTTAAAATCCTTGAAATCTTTAAAATCCTTGAAATCTTTTGAAATTTTTATGACATCTCTAAAATATTTGTGAAAGCTTTCTTTAATCTTTGTTTGTGAAATCTTTTGAAATCTGTGTGAAATTTTTCTAATCTTTTGAAATCGTTGTCAAATTTTTTAAATCTTTTGAAGTACTTTAAATCTTTGTGAATTCTTGACATTTCTGTGAAATCTTTTAGAGTCTTTTTAAATGTTCGTAAAATATTTGAAATCCTTGAAATCTTTAAAATCCTTGAAATCTTTGAAATCTTTGTGAACTTTTTTTAAATCTTTTGAAATCTTTATGAAATCTCTGAAATATTTGTGAAAGCTTTCTTTAATCTTTGTTTGTAAAATTTTTGAAATCTTTTGAAATCTTTGTGAAATTTTTTTAATCTTTTGAAATCTTTGTAAAATTTTTGAAATATTTTAAGGTACTTTTAATCTTTGTAAAATCTTAAAATTTCTGTGAAATCTTTTAGAGTCTTTTTGAATTTTTGTAAAATATTTGAAATCCTTGAAATCTTTTAAATCCCTGAAATCTTTGAAATCTTTGTGAACTTTTTTGAAATCTTTTGAAATTTTTATGACATCTCTAAAATATTTGTGAAAGTTTTCTTTCATCTTTGTTTGTGAAAGTATGAAATCTTTTGAAATCTTTGTGAAATTTTTCTAATCTTTTGAAATCTTTGTCAAATTTTTGAAATCTTTTAAAGTACTTTAAATCTTTGTGAAATCTTGAAATTTCTGTGAAATCTTTTAGAGTCTTTTTAAATGTTCGTAAAATATTTGAAATCCTTGAAATATTTAAAATCCTTGAAATCTTTGAAATCTTTGTGAACTTTTTTTAAATCTTTTGAAATTTTTATGACATCTCTAAAATATTTGTGAAAGCTTTCTTTCATCTTTGTTTGTGAAAGTATGAAATCTTTTGAAATCTTTGTGAAATTTTTCTAATGATACCATGAGCCCTTTGCTTTTTTGCATCACACTTCTGCCTCTATCTCTCGCACTACAAAATTCTTCTGGATACCTCTGTGGTGACACTAACCAGCGCAAGCATAAGGTCACTCATGTATTTTATATTGATGACCTAAAGATCTACGCCTCTGGGAAAAGCAAACTTAAAACTGCCATAAATATCATCAAGAAGTACACAGGAGAGATTAAGATGGACTTTGGATTGGATATATGTACCAAAATTCATCTGAAGAAAGAAAAGATTGTTGACGTTTCCAAGGACCCTAAGCTTGTAGATATAAGTGTTATTAAACATCATAACACTGGAGAGATCTATACATACCTGGGCGTGCCTTGAAGCCGCATTCAGGACGTAACATTAGGAAAGGAGTATCTCCGAAGCAGATACAGGCATCATCTTCGACTGATTTGGTCTTCCAATCTGTCGGCGTCGAACCAAGTATCGGCGACTAATATGCTTGCCGTTCCAGTTCTGCTCTACTCGTTTGGGATGGTTTAATGGACAGATGAGTTAACATTATTCGGAAAGGATTCTAGAATAATTTTTATTAGCTTGTTTTCTTTTTACAACATGCAATACGCTGTGTCTTCATAACCGAATTGTTCTAAGTACAGCTTATATCGTTGCCAACGTCAGAGATCCTCTCCTAAAAATGGTTAGGAACCACGAGACGATTGGTGAAGGAGCGTTCATCTACAAAGCCGCGGAACGAGCTGCCGAGACTCTTGGCCTGAATTTTAAAATCAGAAGGGAGAAAAGTGCATCACTCCATCTAGATGCTTCACTTCTAAAAGCCGATGTGGAAAAAGCAGAGTTTGAAAAATTTCACCAACAGATACTCGTCAGGAAAATGCACGGAAACTTTCACAGAAATGTAGAACAACAGTCCTTGTCGAAGGAGCAAGCGTTTGCTTTTCTCAGATCATCAGAGCTTAATTCAGGTACAGAGGGTTTCATTTTCGCATGCCAGGAGGGTGTTATTTCCACCTTAGCATACTGTGACTTCGAGAAACGAACTATATTCGTGATCAAATTCTCGGCTCCGTCCGAATACAACGTCACGGCCAAAGAGAAAGGAAAGTAGGAAAGATATCAAGACCTTACAAGGGAGCTGCAACGACTGAAGCCTAAAAATTCGGCACTTGCGAGATGTATGTAGAAAGCTGTCATCCTCGGGTCAATTCGTGTTCCCAAGACACTCGAGTAAACAACCACCCTGCGGTGGTTGTTTAATTTTGTTTTTTAACTACCACGATTTGAAACTAATGGCGTTTAAAATTAAATGATTTTGACTAATTAATATTAAATAATTGTTAGACCTTTATTATGCAACAATTTCTAAATTATCAATATTGTACATGAAAGTTACTCCAATATCAACAATATTTAATCATAATTTCAGAAAAAAAAAAAGATTCAAAATTTAACATTATTTGAGAAACAATGTCCGTTTAACAAGGGGAGAGTTAACATCTTAAAACATATAAAAAAAGTTGAAATTCATCTCTTTCGGTGAAAAATTTTACTTTCTGGTTGAAAATGAACTCTTTAATAGAGATTTCGTACTTACGGAATTTTCTAGGTAAATCAGAGAAATATTTTTAGGAAGAAGAAAATTAATTTCCAGAGTTACTTAGATTTTAAGAAAATATAATTTTATGAATCAATTTATGAAGATTTTTTCTATAAATAAACAAATATGACGAAAAAATTACAATTCTTGCTATTTGACGTTCCCGGTGGTCGTTAATGAAAGGAAAATAGTTGAAAGTGTGTTTTCTATCATTTTCAATAATTGTACGTTTTTTAAAGTTATGTTGCGAAAAATGTGAATAGAAACAATATTTTTCAGAAAAATATTAAATTAATCCTCTTGGTTAAAAATGGAACTATTTGGTAGAAAATATATGTATTTTGTTAACAATTAGTATTTTTTGGTAGACATTTTTTTCCTATTTAGGTTAAAAACGCAACTTTATGGTTAAAAATTAATCTGTTTTAGTTGATGATTTAAATAGTTTGAAATTTCGTCTAAGAATTTGGTAGAAAATTCAACTGTTTTATGGAAAATTTATATAATTTGTTGATAATTTAACTTTTTGGTTACAAATGTAACTATCTGGTTGCAAATTCAGTTGTTTTGTCAAAATCTCGTCTTTTTGGCTTGAAAATTCATTCATTTTGGACAGCCCCTGATCAGCCATTGAGACAATTTGTAGCCAATTGGTGAAGAAGTGAACAAAATATTTTAAAAGAAAAAGTAAAGAAATAGTGTCATTAGCAGAAAATTGTGAGCAAATAGTGTCTTTAGTGTAATTTTTCTCGAAATAGTAGTAAAATAGTGTCATCATTCAAAAAAAGTGTAAAATAGTGTAAATAGTGTGATGAGTCCGAGGCCTGTAGTCGGAATAATGTGGATTACAGGTGGAAATCACCTGATTAGAACTGGAATACACCATATATTTCAAGCGGATTAATTAGACTTAAAAGGGAATTACCCTGTGTGATAATAGATTACTCTGGATTACAAGTGAATTACTCGCATTATCTGAATTACTCCAAATTATGTTGATCTCCTCGAATTAGAACTGGATTTCTCAAGATTACAAGTGGATTTCAGTGGATTACAAGTATATTACTCTGAATTACTTAGATTACTCTAGATTACAAGTGGATTACGCTGCATTATAAATGGATTACTCGGATATTCAGAATTATTCCGAACTATGTGGATTAAATGTGGAATACACCAGATTAGAACTTAAGTACTCCAGGTTACAAGTGGACTGATCTGATTTAGAAATGGATTACCCTGTGTTATAAATAGATTACTCTGGATTACAAGTGGATTAATCGCATTATCTGAATTACTGCAAATTATATGGATTTCCTCGAGTTACAAGTGTATTAGGCTGGATTACAAGTGGATGACTTGGAGTAACAAAATTGGTCCGAATTATGTGGATTGAAGGTGGAATACACCGGATTAGAATCGGAGTACTCTTCAAGTTTATAAGTGGATTACCGGATTACCTGAATTACTCCTAATTATATGGATAACTGAGGATTAGAACTGGATTACTAAAGATTAGCCGTGGATTACTCCAGCTCAGAAATGGATTACGGCGGATTACAAGTGAATTACGTCAGATGACAAGTGGATTACTCTGAATCATATGAATTACTCCCGGTTACAAGTGGATTACTCAGTTTACAATGGATTACCAGTTCGAATAATCGAACGGTCTAGAGGATTACCAGAATCGGGATCTACTTATCCATGGAATTCATGGAATTGAGGGAATTCACGGAATCAATGGAATTCACGGAATTTGCAGAATTCATGGAATTGAAGGAATTCAGGAAATTTATGAAATTGAAGGAATTCAAGGAATTCATGAAATTCACAGAATTACTTAAATTCACGGTATTCATGTAATTGAAGGCATTCAAGAAATTTATGGAATTCAAAGAATTCAAGGAATTAATGTAATTCAAGGAATTCACGAAATTCACGGAATTCATGGAATCCACAGAATCCACGAATTTAATGGAATTCATAGAATTCACGGAATTCATGGGGTTGAAGGAATTAATAGAATTCACGTAATTCAAAGAAGTCATGGAATTCACAGAATTCATGGAATTCAAGAAATTAATGTAATTCAAGGAATTCACGGAATTCATGGGGTTGAAGGAATTAATAGAATTCACGGAATTCAAAGAAGTCAAGGAATTCATAAAATATTTGAGTGAATTTGGAGGAATTTAATGGAAATGAGAAGAATTCGATAAAATTCATTTAAAAAATCAAGCTACATTTAAAAAACAATCAAGTGAATTCAAAATAATTCAAAAATATGAAAAAATCGATTGAATTAAGTAAGATTGAAATGAGTTAAGAAAAATTCAAGGTAATTCAAAAGAATTTGATAAAATGCCTGAGAATTCAAGATGAGGTTAAAAGAATTTAGGATAAATTGAATAAAAACTTGAAAAATCGAAAAATATCCATTGTATTAAATATAATTGAGTGAATTTATAAGAATTCAAGTAGATTAAAAAAATTCAAGAGAATTCAGAGTGAATTAAAAAAAACTTTAAACCTCTTCAAACCTTTAATACTATACTAATTTCTATCCAAAGAAGTGACTAATGGCTACAAAACAATTCAAATTACATGCAAAAGAATTCAAATGAATTGGGAAAAATCTTTTAAATCGAAAAAATTCCATTGATTGAATTCAACTATTTTTTATTTTAAATTAAAATCTTTTTCTGTTGAAATTACAATTATATGATATTGTTCGTTGAGAATTCATATTTTATAGTTGAAAATTCAACTCCTTGGTTAAAAGTTAAACTCCTTTGTTAAAAATTAATTTTTTTCGTTGAAGATTCATCATTTTAATTGAAAATTCATATCTGAAAATTCAACTGCCTTGTTGAAAATCAATCTTTCTAACTGAAAATTTAACTATTCCAGTTAAAAATTTAACTATATAGTTGAAAATTCTTTTTTTGTTTTTAGAAATTAGTTTTTTAAAACAGAAAATTTAACTATTCTATTTTTGGTAAAAAATAAATCTTTTTTGGATGAAAATTTAACTATTTGGCTGATAATTGATAATTTAAATTTAAAGATTGAACTATTTGGTTGGAAATTTTGGTTGCCCTTTGGTATAAAATTCAACTATTATTCCGGTTGAAGATTCATGATTTTATAGTTGGAAATTCATCACATTGCTTGAAAATTGAACTGTTTGATTCAAAATCTGTTTTTTTTTGTTAAAACGTAACTTGCTAACTTACCGTTAAACTATTACATTTTTGGTTAAAAATTCATGTTTTTGTTGTAAAATTCAACTATTGGTTAAAAATTTATCATTTTCAATTGCAAATTCAACAATTTGGTTGCAAATTCATATATTGTGTTGAAAATTCGTATCTTTTTGTACAAAATCAATATTCATGGTTAAATATTTATATTTTGATTGAAAATTCAACCATTCCAGTTGAAGATTCGTCATTGTAGCTTAAAAAATCCAAATTATCCATTGAATTAAATATAATTGAGTGAATTTATAAGAATTCAAGTAGAACAAACAAATTCAAGAGAATTACAAAGAATTGAAGAGAATTCAGGATGAATTAAAGAAGACTTTAAATCTCTGCAAATCTTTAAAACCATTAAAAGCCCGAAGAGTGGGGGGCCCTCGTTGTTTTCAATTGCGTATTTTAGCATGACGTCATGGGAACGCATACGATTTTTCGGAAAAAATATTCCAAACGTTAAAGTAAGTCATAATATTTATAATAAAATTTGAGTGAATTTAGAGGAATTTAATGGAAATGAGAAGAATTCGATAAAATTCATAAAAGGATCAAACTAAATTTAAAAAACAATCAAGTAAATTCAAAATAATTCAAAAATATAAAAAAATCCATTGAATTAAGTAAGTTTGAAATGAGTTTAGAAAAATCAAAGAGAATTTAAAAGAATTTGAAGAAATGCCCAAGAATTTGAAGAAATTCCCAAGAATTTGAAGAAATTCCCAAGAATTTAAGGTGAGTTTTAATGACTTCAAGATGAAATAAACAAAAACTTTGTTAAAATTTAATAAGAATTTAAAATCGTGTTCTCCAGAATTAATCGAACAATAAAAAATTATCTCGGCTTTGATTGGATAGAGACGAGTCAAGGTTTAGAAGAAAGTGCTTAGTAGACCGATGAAGCGCGGACAACTAATAAATGGATAAAATTGTATATTTTCCTCAAAAGCGAGTTGGAACAATGTAGACTTTGACGAGCTATATATTCTCATGAATAAATACTAATAAATAATAATAAATAACTTGTAATTGAATTTTCTTAAATTGTATAAGATGAGGTGTAATTTTTTATTCTTAATCAATCAGAAATATTTTTCGAGTAGAATAGAATTTCTTCTTACAATTTAAATCTAACTTTTTAGTCCATTTTTTTAGAATAAAGTCGCTATAGTCATTTCTTTAAATGAAAAGATCACCTTTGTCACTTCCTTCAATCAATGAAGACGAAAACCACAGTGATTTTGCAATTCTAATGAATGCTGTTTTGGTTTCTTTGTATTCCTTTGATCCCACCCTGAATTCTTTGAAAACTTTTTAATACACCATGAATTTTTATGGATTTTATCAGATTTTTCATCAATAATTCTATTCGCTAGCATTGGTCTTATTTCAATTAAAAAAAAATTTTTAAATATGTTCTATTCAATTGAATTATCTATAATTTATCCTGATTTCAGATGAATTACATCAACTTCTCCTGAATTCTTTTTAATTCTTTCAAATTCACTTTCATTTTACAGATATTGCTGCAATATTCTGGATTTTTAATTTTTTTAAATTTATTTTTATTCATTTGGAATTCACTCTCAATTCTTATTGAAAATATGTGCAGCAGTGAATCGCTACAAAAACAACATTATCTTTTTTTTTAACTGGACACAGCGTTTTCGGAAAACGTGACAAATGTATTACGTTTAGCAGTTCAGTCGTACTGCAACCTGCAATGTCGATTCATCTTAGAATTAAGGATAAATTGAATCCATTTGGATTTAAAATTCATCTTTTATCGTAGAAAATTCATATTTTCTGATTAAAAATTAATTTCTTCCTCGCTGAAAATTTGTTTTTCGAAAAAAAGAAAATTTCATACATTTTTTTTATTATTTTCATATAATTTTTCTTTCAAAATTGAAAAAAATTAGTTAGGATTTAATGAGGACCTGAATCAACGTTTATTATTTTTGTTAATGATATTGTCTTTGAATAATGCTAGAAATTGCAGTTTTTTCTGCAATTTTTAACTTTTTGTCGACTTCTCACCTAGTGAGATAATTAATAAGAGTTAACAAAAATAGTTGTTTAAAAAATGTATGATTATTGATAGCTATCTTTTCTTATATAAGTGCTGGAGAAATGTGGTTTTACTGAAAAGATTAACTTCAATTTACCTTTATAGTTATGAAATATTAATAAATAAACATTAGAGAGAATCATATTTTGAAAAAACTCTTTTCTTTTTGTAAATATATTTTTCTTAAATAAAACAGATGTTTGAAATATTCTTCAAATTGTCTGTATGGATCATATTGAATGTAAATTTCACTCAAAGAAGTGATTGAGAGACTTTTTCTTTAAATTAATACTAAATAATTGCTCCGACCTTGCATTTATTATTAACTTACTAAGTGTAGAGTTGACAAAAAGTTGCGATATTAAAAAAAAACGCAATTTTTCAGCAATTACTATAGGAGCAGATAGTTACTAAAAATGATGATTTGTTTGAAAAATTATGTTTGGTAAATTTTAATAATTCTTACCGAACTCTAAGTGAAGGGTGGACAGAAAGTTGAATATTTCATACAAAACCGAAACTTTTTGACATTTTTCGATGATAATACTATTTCAAATAATAATGAATTTCCTGAACTATTAACTGTGATTACTTTAATTTATTATTTATCTCAGGATGCAGTTTCTACTAAAGTAAATGAAAATTTAAATTAGGAAGGCAAATTTCCAAAAAAATACTTGAATTTTCTTGCAAAGAAGATGTCAGTTGAACTTTCATCACTAAGATATAAATTTAAAAAAAGTAAATTTTCTACAAAAATAGCGGACTTTGCAACTCTCAAAAACGAATTTGAAAAAAAAACTGTTGAATTTGAAATAAAAGAGGATTACTTTCTAAAAAAATTGTTGAATTTTCAAACAAATAATAAAATTTATGACTGAAAAGATAATCTTCAAGAGGAAGCAACTGCAAAAAAAGATGGATAAAATGCAAAACTTACTTATAGGAATATTATAATAATTTAAAAAATTCAAAGGATTTCAGAAGATTTCACAGATTTGAAGAAATTTTCAAATAATTTAAAGTATTTCTAAAGGTTAAAACGAATTTTTAATATTTGTGGAGATTCAAAAAAATTCGCAGGAGTTTCTAATTGATTTCAGTAATTTGAAGGTATTTTAAAAACTTTTAAAAGCTCTCAAGGTATTTTAATACATTTTTCAGGATTTTAGAAAGCTGAAAAATTTTTGAAGAATCCTAATGATTGTAGAATATTTTTTAAAATTACAAAGAATTATTTAAAGTTTTGAAAACTTCCAAAAAATTTCGAAGGTTTTGATATATGTTGGGGTATTTTGAAAAGATTCTAATAATTAAAGGTAAATCCAAAGAATTTAAAATTTTTTAGGGTATTTAAAAAACTTTCAAAAAATTTTCAAAAGTTTAAAATTTTATTATGAATTTCAAACAATTTATTCACAAGAAATAAGGGATTTTGTGAGATATCAAAAATTTTGAAACATTTAAACGCATTTTCGAAAATTTTAAACAATTTCAAAGATTTTAGAATGTTATCAAAGGTTCCAATGAATTATCGATTGATTTCAATAATATCAGAATATTTAAAATATTTTTGGCTATTTTAAAACATTTCGAGCAATTTTCAAGAGCCTTGAGGAGTTTAAAAAGAATTTCAAAAGATTTGTAGGAAATTAAACAAGATTTCAATGATTTTTTTATTAATTTGAATAATTTTCAGGGGATTTAAATTTTTGAAAGATTTAAAGGTATTTCCTAATATTTCAAGGAATTTAACAGATTTTAAGATATTTTAAGATTTCAAGAAATTTTCAATTTCTCAAAATTCCGAGGAATTCTTAAGCGCGTTAAAAACTTTCACATGATTTGAAAGGATTTGAAATATCTTGTATTTTTAAGAGATTTCAATCACCTCAAGTGTTTGCAAAGAATTTTAAATATTTTAAGATACTTTAAAAAAATTGAAGGAATTTTTAAGAGTTCAAATTGTTCAAGTGATTTTAATATTCAAATACTAGAATATTAAACTTATATAATTTTTAACCTAGAATAAAATTTATTTTTCTTCACATTTATTTAAAGTTATGGAAATTCCCTGACTTTCACAACATTTCTTTTGGTAATTCCCTGACTTTTGCTTGATTAGTAAGATTCCTTGACTTTGTTTTTTAAAGGAATCTGTATTATCATTAGAGAATAATAGAAAATTCCCACAGTCTTTTTCAGACCGGATAGAGTTATGAATGAAAAATCATTTTCAATTAATTTTTTTCTTAATAAGAAGATTTTCTGGTTTCACTGATTTCTCACTCCGCTGGAATTCGAACCTTAGAACTTCTGATTTCCGGTCAGGTGCTTTTCCCATTAAGCTACTGAAGAGAAATCAGTGAAAAAATTGAAATAAATTCGCTGGAATTCGAACCTTAGAACTTCTGATTTCCGGTCAGGTGCTTTTCCCATTAAGCTACTAGAGAGATCGAGAGAAGAAACTTTATTTTATAAAATATACGTATTATTGTTTTTAGCAAAATAGATCAATTTACCACTACAGAGTTGAATTTTCAACCAAAAAGTTTATTTTGTAACAAAGAAGATCAATTTTCTACAAAAAAAAATAATAAAAAAACGAATTATCAACAAAATACATGAATCTTCACCCAAAAAATGAATATAATAATTTTGAAACAAAAATATGAATATTCGAAAGGAAAAAAAATTTAATTTTTAACAAAATTGTTTCATTATCTACCAAATTGTTGAATTTTGACACCAAAAGGATGGATTTTCTACAAAAATTCTGAATTTTCAATCCGAAAATATAAATTTTCAACAAAAAAGTTAATTCAGACCAAATAGCTAATTTTTTAACTAGAATGATGAGTCTTCAACAAAAAAAAAAAAACTCAATTTTTTACGACGTAGTTCAACTTTAAACCAAGCAGTTAACTTTCAAAGAAAAAAAAAATTAATTCTCAACGAAACATGTAATAGTTAGTATTTGATTAAAAAACTATTTCAATTTTTAATTAAAAACTGTTGAATTTAACAACAACAAAATTTATTCAACAAAATAGTTGAATCCTCAACCAAAATAGATTAATATTCAACCAAGCAGTTGCATTTTTAACCAAAAAGGATGAATTTTTTACCAGAAAAAAAATAATTACATTTTCGGTGATAAAAAGTAATTCTCGAGCAAAAAAAAAACTTAATTTTTAGCAAAATAGATCAATTTACCACTACAGAGTTGAATTTTCAACCAAAAAGTTTATTTTGTAACAAAGAAGATTAATTTTCTACAAAACGAAAAAAATAACAATTTTTTACAAATTAATTTAACTTTAATTCAAGTATGTAGTTGATTAAAAAAAATTATCCTCAAAAAAAAGACATGAATCTTCACCCAAAAAATGAATTTTTTACAAATTAATTTAACTTTAATCCAAGTATGTAGTTGATTAAAAAAATTAATTCTCAAAAAAAAAACATGAATCTTCACCCAAAAAATGAATTTTTTAGAAATTAATTTAACTTTAATCCAAGTATGTAGTTGATAAAAAAATCAATTCTCAACTAAACATGTAATAGTTCATATTTCAACAAAAAACGACTTTAATTTTTAATCAAAAACAGTTAAATTCAACCAAAAAAGAAGAATTTTCAACAATATAGTTGAATCCTCAACCAAATATATAAATTTTTAACCTCAACTGAATCAAACTGTTGAATTTTTAACAAAAAAAATTAATTTTCTGCCCACATAGACGAATTTTTAACAAAATAGCTGAATTTTTAACTAAAAAGAAGAATTTTCAACCAAAAATGAAATTGTTAAATTTTCAGTTTGAAAGATTAATTAAAAAAAAAATATTTTTTTTCTTCAACCAGTTGAATTGAACTAATAAAGACGAATTTTTTATAAAATAGTTCAATCTTAACAAAAATAATGAATTTTTAACAAACAAGATTAATTTTCTACCCACATAGATGAATTTTCAAAAAAATACATAAATTTTTTACCACATATTAGAATATTCAACTAATGATGGAAAATTTTTTAACCAAAAATGAAAAAGCTACATTTTTAGATAAAAAAATTAAATCTGAACAAGAAAAAATGAATTTACAACAGAATAACTAAATTTTCAAATGCATTTTTTATTTTTAACCGACAAGTTTAATTTTCTACCAAAGTACTTTAACTTTGAACCAAAAATATGAATATTCAAAAGAAATTTAATTTAAATTTAAAGCCATGTGACGAGTGGGGCACATGACCGGCTTCCTACCTTACCGACACTTTTTTTCTTTGTAAACTTATATTCGCACGAATAGCCACATCGAGTTAAAAATTTGGGATAATAAAGAAGAAGCACTAAGAAACGCGGCTCTGGTCCTCAATTCGAATAGAAATCAGAGGAACTTTGGGACTGGATGTTGAAGAAAATCCGTCCACTCCTTCAAATGAGCCTAAAACACAGAAGAGGTGCCATTTTCGTCCTCGCAAATAAGATAAAAAAAACTCTGATCTCATGTGAAAAGTGCAAGAAACCTATATGACAACGCTGAATGAATTTGTTCTAAGTTTTGATGTAGAATTTCGAACCAGTTCTGCTCATTTTATGGAAGCCTTTGCTTATTTTATTGCAAGTTTGCATATTACCTACTTACATTATGCGATGATTTTGTGATTGACTCAGCATTTGTATGGTAATAGTAGTTCCTATTTTCATATTTTATTTGTTTTCAAACTTATTATATTACCTACCCATTATTCTAGTTTTTCGCTTTAGAAGAACAAAATGTGTTCCAGAAATTAAATTCGAAGGTCTGTATTTATTAAATCCCTGGTGGTTTCGAGGCCCTAGCACTAAGAAAAATGCTATATAAACGGTACCTAATTAGTCTCAAGATTTCATGGAACCTGTGAAGGGTTGAACTTCATGACTTAAATATTTTTTCTATGAAAGTATACAAATTACATACTTTTTAAATTACCCATCATAAAGTACGATGGTCTCTTCGTCCACATTGAAGGTTCTTCAGTGTAAACTTGAATAACAATTGTCATTAGTTTAGACATATTATAACAATTAGAACCTGACTGTATGATCATGAAAATGTAGGTGAAATAGTTTGAAAAAGTACTAAAATCACAATAAAATGTTTAAATTCTCATCCTAATGAGAAGGTATTGGTTTTATGTGAAAAGCAACTTTCACGGATTTCCTCAAATGTTGACGTCTTGAGGCCTCTGAGTCAGCAAAAATAGTTTTCACGTCGATGTCTGTCTTTGTCATTGCCGGCGTTGACGTTATCGTCGTCGTTGTAGGCAAATAAGACAATTTAACCCAATGCATTTTTTTCGATAAAGAGAAAATTAACAGAGTTATAGAATTTACGAAAATTAAAAAATCAATCGGAAATAAAAATTGTAAGCCAAAAAACGCACGATATGAAAAAAATTTAAGGAAAAAAACGTTGTCATTTGAAAACCCTGCAAGTTGATCCTAAGAAATATTTGAATTTTCTTGAAAAATTGAAAATTTGATCACACAAAAAATAATGAGAAATCAAAAATTCCATTTGACGGTCAAATTGTGCAAGATACGAGAAAAGACAAAAAATTCAAATTTGTGCCACAAAAAAAAACATAAATTTGTCATGATTCACTTTTCAATTGAAAGTTTAGTTTTTCTTCTAATCGCAAAAAAACAATATTAAAAATCAAAAAATTAAATTTCTGGATAAACGACACCACGAAAAAAATAAACAGAAAAAAGATGTTTACCCCCCAAAAAAATGTTTATTAAACATTTTTGAATCAAACACATAGTTTTTGTTTGAATCGTAAGAAATAGCATAAATAATACAAAATTACAATTTTTAACAAACGACACAAGCTACGAAAAAAAGTTGAGGACAAAAGGTGTTCATCCAGAAGAGTACTACAAATTCATTACGAATGATTTTTTTTATCAAACGCTTATTCTTTGTTTTAATTGTGAAAAATAGAGTAAACAATGAAAAGATGAAAATTTGGAAAAATCACATGAGGAATGGAAAAAATTAATAAACAAAAGTTGCTCACACAAAAAAGAGCTATAAATTTGTTATGGATTATTTTTTGATATGACTCGTATTTTTGGTAAAATATTTAAAGTTCAATTTGATTTTTTTGAATGCGTACTTTTTTTAGATGATACGAACGAAACGAATGAAATACGTCTGTTTTATTACCCATGCATATTATGATTGTAAATTACATGCGATATGAATGAAAATTTGGAATTTATTATTGCTCTACTCCAAATAGAACTTGGACAAAAAGCCAGAAATTTCAAAAAGAAACCGCATCTTTCTAGCATTATTCAAATATAATATTATTATTAATTATGATAAATTGTTTAAACAATGATTTTTTAAGTTGAATTTATTATTGCTCTACTCCAAATAGAACTTGGACAAAAAGCCAGAAATTTCAAAAAGAAACCGCATCTTTCTAGCATTATTCAAATATAATATTATTATTAATTATGATAAATTGTTTAAACAATGATTTTTTAAGTTGAATTTATTATTGCTCTACTCCAAATAGAACTTGGACAAAAAGCCAGAAATTTCAAAAAGAAACCGCATCTTTCTAGAATTATTCAAATATAATATTATTATTAATTATGATAAATTGTTTGAACAATGATTTTGTTAACTTGAATTTATTACTGCTTTACTCCAAATGAAAATTGGACAAAAAGCCAGAAATTTCAAAAAGAAACCGCATCTCTCCAGGATTATTCAAATATAATGTTATTAATTATTATGATAAATTGTTTATACAATAACTATTATGAGAAAATTGCTGAAATCAATAATAAATTGTTTAAACAATTTATGAAAATATCTTATTTTCAGTATAAAGTAATACTCAATGTATTATAAATAATTCAACAATTTTTTTTTCTTATGGGAAATGCATGTTAAACTTTATGGGGCTTGCGGCACCACTAAATATCATTTTTTTTCAAAACAAAAAAATGGATTTATTTTTGGGTGGATTCAAACAAATTTGGAAGGTGTTCCCATAAAAATTTGAAAATTTTTTTTTTGGACTACCATAATGGACATCCTATTAGGAACCTTATTTTTGGATAAGTGCCAGGATGACATTAAAAAAGATTATTATAACATACATCATGTGTAATTATAAAAATTTTCTAAAACAAGTTTGTAACTATAAAAAAAAGCTGAAAGCATGTGAAAATTTTAACAATAAAAAACCTGAAAATGTGTAAAATTCTGAAAATTGAGGATAATGTAAGAAACCTTATTTTTGATAAGTATCTGGGCTATTTTAGGATTTTTGAAAATATGTGCATCCCAAAACATTATTTTTACAAAAAGATATAACAAAGTATAACAAATTTTTATTGCTTATTTTGCAAAAGTTATTCATGATAAAATGGATTTTTTGTCAATCTTAATTAAAAAATTGATAAATAAAGACACTAAACTTTTCATTCTTTCCAATCCGCAGGTTTTGCTTATGAATAATTCTTAAGATTTCTTTTAATTGAGTTAACATATTTTACCTCATTTTTCTTTTAAAAAATCTTATCCGAAATGTTGAGTTTTCAAGTCAGAAAGACGAATTTATGAAAAAAAGTTGAATTTACGACACAAAAATATGCTTTTTCTATCGAAATAATTGAATTTTTGACTAAAAAGGACGATTTTTAAACAAAATAAGTTGAGTTTTTGACTAAAAAAGATACATTTATTAAAAAATTTGAAATTGCTACATTTTTAGTGAAAAAAATAATAATTATAAAAGAAAATTTTTTGTCAATAAAATTGGTTAAATTTTTAACAACAACAAAATTTGAACTAAAATGATGTATCCAAAATAAAAAAAAAATTTGTAATCAAAATGTACAACAAAAAAAGAACAGTTTAATTTTAAGTCAGAGAAATACGTTTTTAGCCAAATAAACTAAATTTCCAACAAAATAGTTAACTTTTCAACAAAAAAAATGAATTTTCAACCAAAAAATTTGATATCTATACAAAAAATTTGCGAAGAAGAATAGAATAGTTAAATTTTATTTGAAAAAATTATTTAAAAAAAAAAACTAATTTCCCACCAAAGAAATGAAATTTCGACGAAAAGATTGTTATTTTTGTAAAATAATTGAAATATTTGTGAAATCTTTCTGTAATCTTTCAAAATCTTAGGAAGTGTTTGCAAAATATTTAAAATATTTTTGAAATATTTGATATATGTGAAAGTATTCAAATCTTTGTGAAATCTTTGTGCAATCTTTGAAATCTATCTGAAATCTTTGTGAAATCTTTAGAAAATCATTGCAATATTTGTGAAATCTTTGTGAAATCATTGTATTCTTTCCGAAATATTTGCGAAATATTTTGAATATTTTTGAAATGTTTGTTAATAGTTGTGAATTTATTGAAACCTTTCTGAAATCTTTGGAAATATTTTAAATGCTTTTAAAATATTCAATGATATTTGTGAATATTTTTGAAATATTTTTAAATATCTGGTAATAATTTGAAAATTATTAAAATCATTGTGAAATCATTGAAATCTTCGTGCGATCTTTGAAATCTATCTAGAATCTTTGTGATATATTTGGAAAATCATTAAAATATTGGTGAAATCTTAGTGAAATCTTTGCGAAATATTTGAAATATTTTTGAACTATCTGATGATATTTAAGAAATTATTTAAATCTGTGTGAAATCTTTGGGAAATCATTGTAATCTTTCTGAAATATTTCAAATATTTGGGACAATTGTAAAATTATTAAAACCTTTGTGCAATCTTTGGAATCTATCTAGAATCTTTGTGAAATATTTGAAATTTTTGTGAAATCTTGGGAAATCATTTAAATATTTCTGAAATCTTTCTGAAATCTTTTTGAAATATTTGATGATATTTGTGAAATTATTAAAATCTTTGTGAAATCATTGTAACCTTTCTGTAATATTCGCGAAATATTTCTAATATTTGGTAATAATTGTGAAATTATTGAATTCTTTGTGCAATCTTAGAACTCTATCTAGAATATTTGTGAAATATTCAAATTTCTTGTAAAATCTTTGGGAAATCATTGAAATATTTGTGAAATCTTTACGAATTCTTGGAATTCATTGCGAAATCTTTGAAAATCTTTGCCAAGTATTTTTAATTTTTAATATCATTTATTTTTTAATATCATTCCGAAATATTATTGAAATATCTGATGATATTTGTGAAATTATTGAAATCTTTGTGAAATTTTTTTGTAATATTTGGCAATCTTTGAATATGTTCGCGAAATATTAAAAATATTTTCAAATTATCTGATAATATTTGTGAAATTATTCAAATCTTTGTGAAATCATTGATATATTCGTGCAATCTTCAAAATATATCTCAAATCTTTGTGAAATATTTGAAATCTCTGTGAAATCTTTGCGAAATATTTGAAATATTTGATGATATTTATGAAATTATTGAAATCCTTGCGAAATATTTATGAAATCGTTGCATTCTTTCTAAAATATTTGCGAAACATTTGAAATATTTTTGAAATATTTGGTAATAATTGTGAAACTATTGAAATCTTTCTGAAATCATTTTTATCTCTGTGCAACCTTTGAAATATATCTAGAATCTTTGTGAAATTTTTGTGAAATCTTGGGAAATCATTGAAATATTTTTGAAATATTTGATGATACTCGTGAAATTATTGAAATCTTTGTGAAATCTTTGTGAAGTTATTATAATCTTTCTGAAATATTTCCGAAATATTTGGAATATTTGGTAATCATTGTGAAATTAGTGAATTCTTTGTACAATCTTTGAAATCTATCTATAATCTTTGTGAAATATTCGAAATCTTTGTATAATATTTGGGAAATCATGGAAATATTTGTGAAATCTTTGCAAAATATTTGAAATATTGATGAAATATTTAATGTTATTTGCGAAATTATTGATATCTTTGTGAAATCTTTCTGTAATCTCCAGAATTCATTGTGAACTCTTTCTGTAATCCATTTCTTGTCAAAAATTAATGTTTCTTGATTGAAAATTCAACTTTTCTATTGAAAATCCGTTTTTATTTATTTTTTCGAAGAATCATCATTTTAATTGAAAATTCTTTTTTTTTTTGGTTGATAATTAATTTTTTCTATTAAAAATATATGTATTCCATTTTTAGTTGAAAATTCATATTTTTAATAAAAAATTGATCTTTTCCAGTTGAAAATTTAACTATTTAAATGATTTTTTTTTCTGTTAAACTTAACTGTTTTTTTTTTTTAAATGAAATTTTTAAAAAATCACTTTTTGTCAAAAATTAATTTTTCTTGATTGAAAATTAAATTTTTCTGTTGAAAATTCATTTTTTTTCTCTCAAAGAATCGTCATTTTAATCGAATATACTTTTTTTATTGATTATTAATTTTTTCAACTATAAATATATGTATTCCATTTTTAATTGAAAATTGATATTTTAAATTAAAAATTGATCTTTTTCAGTTGAAAATTCAACTATTTAGATGAATTTTTTTCTTTAACTTAACGGTCTTTTTTTGCTCAAAATTAATTGTTCGAAACGAAAATTTTTAAATTTCATTTTTTGTCAAAAATTAAATTTTCGTTATTGAAAATTGAACTTTCTTTGAAATATCCGTTTTTTTTTTTTTTTTTTTTTTTTTTTAAAATTTTTTTTTTTTTTAAATTTTTTTTTTTTTTTTTTTTTTTTTTTTTTGAAGAATCATAATTTTAATTTAAAAATTCTTTTTTTTTTTGGTTGATAATTAATTTTTTCTATTAACAATATATCTATTCCATTTTTAGTTGAAAATTGATATTTTTAATCAAAAATTGATATTTTCCAGTTGAAAATTCAACAATTTGGTCAATTTTCTTTAAATAATCTTGACGGCTTTTTTGTTTAAAATTAATTGTTCAAATTGAAATTTTTTGAATTTCATTTTTTTTTCAAAAATTAATTTTTCTTGATTGAAAATTCAACTTTTCTGATGAAAATCCGTTTTTTTTTAAGAATCATCATTTTAATTGAAAATTCTTTTTCATTTAGATTGATAATTAATTTTTACAAGTAGAAACATATGTATTCAATTAATTTAAATTTCATTTTTTGTCAAAAATTAATTTTTCTTGATTGAAAATTCAACTTTTCTGATGAAAATCTGTTTTTTTTTCTATGAATCATCATTTTAATTGAAAATTCTTTTTTTTTGTATTGATCATTAATTTTTGAACCTAAAAATATATGTATTCCATTTTTAGTTGAAAAATCAACTATTCAGATGATTTTTTTTTTAAACTTAACGTTTTTTTTTTGTTCAAAATTAATTGTTCAAATTGAAATTTGTAAAATTTCATTTTTTGTCAAAAATTAATTTTTCTTGATTGAAAATTCTTTTTTATTTTGATTGATAATTGATTTTTGCAACTAAAAATATATGTATTCCATTTTTAGTTGAAAATTCATATTTTGAATCAAAAATTGATCTTTTCCAGTTGAAAATTCAACTATTCAGAGAAATTTTTTTTTTAAACTCAACGGTTTTTTTTGTTCAAAATTAATTGTTCAAAACGAAAATTTTAAAATTTCATTTTTTGTCAAAATTTAAATTTTCTTGATTGAAAATTCAACTTTCTTTGAAAAGTCCTTCTTTTATATATAAGAATCATCATTTTAATTGAAAATTCTTTTTTTTTATTGATAATTGATTTCTGCAAGTAAGAATATATGTATTCCATTTTTAGTAAAAAATTGACCTTTTTAATCAAAAATTGATCTTTTCCAGTTGAAAATTCAACTATTTAGATGGTGTTTTTTTAAATTTAGCGATTTTTTTTTTTTTTTAATGAAATTTTAAAATTTTCATTTTTTTTCAAAAATTAATATGTGACTATTTATTAATCCAAAATTTAACTACTCAATTCTTGGTTGACAATTTATATTTTTTAGATGAAAATTCATGTATTTGTTTGAAAATTTGTTTTTCTTGGTAGCATTTTGGTTGAAAATTAATCTTGTTTAAAAATTATATGAATAAAAAAAAATTGAAAAGTGGTATTTTTTATTTCTTGAAAATCAACCTATTTGACTGAAAAGTTAGTTACTTCAACATTCAAGAATTTTGTTGAAAATTAACCTTTTTAAATAGAAAATTCAAATATTTGTTTGAGAATTCATGAATTTAGTTGAAAATCGTATTTTTTGGTAGAAAATTAATCGTTTTGATTGAAAATTCCACTTTTTCATTAAAAATTCATCTATTTTGTTGAAAATACATTTTTTAACTGGAAAATATGAATTTATAACAAAAATGTTAAATTTTGAATAAAGAGATCAATTTTGAACTGAAATTAAGAATTTTTAACAAAAAAAGAGCATTTTTATCAACTTAGTATAACTTTTAACCTAGTAGTTGATTTCTCAACACAAAAAAAATAATTTAATGTTCAACCAAGTAGTTGCAGTTTTAATACAAATATGAAATTTCTACAAAAAGAGATAAATTTTCGAAACAAGAAGACGACATTTTCAAGATAATTAGTGAATTCTCAACCAAAGAAGGTTTTTCAGTTGAGAAAGGAAAACAAATTTAGCCCAATTATAATTTGAAGGCAAAATCATTTTTTATACAACATACAAATTTTGAAAGACTATTTTTTAAATTTCTTTGTTTATTTTCTTCAAGGCTATATAAATATCATTTTCCTCGGTTGCTCGAAAAAACTGAAGAAGTTTTCTGATGGTTTTTGATACGTCAGAAAAGTATTTTGAAAATTTCTAAGAATTTTTTTTACGGGATTTTACAAAGTTTTAGGAAACATTTGTATCAGTTTTCGACTGATAATTGGAATTTTTTCTAAAGTTTTGAGAAAATTCTGAAAAATTACAAAAATTTCCTAAAATCTTCGATATTCTTTTACGACAACTTTGGACATTTTTTAAAATATTTAGGAATATTTTCAGATCTTCTCATAGAATAAAAAATTATAAAAAATTTTCCACGAAATCTTAAAATACTATTTTTATTCTGTTGAAACCTTTCACAATTTTTCTAAACAAAAAATCGATTTAAATTTATTCAAACATCTATACATTGTTAAAGAATTATTTAAAATCTTTTCAAAACTTCCAAATATTTTCTGAAATAATTTAAAGTTTTCCTAAAACTTTTTAAAATGCTGCAACAATTACAAAAATTTGTTTAAAAATCTTCCAGATTCTTTTTCAACATATTTTCATATCTGTAAAGTTTCAAATTACTTTTCACAACTAAAACCTAAATAATTAAAAAAATTTCCAGAAACGTTATTATCGGTATTTATAATTTTATGATAAATTAAACCACGAATTATGAAAGTAGCCTGAAGCTCGTTCAACCTACTTTTAAAGAGGAGATAAAAGCCTTTTTCTATGTATAACGTATTTAAATTTGAAAATATTATTTTTGGAATGATTTCAAAACACTTGTAATTCTGCTTATTAATAATTATTGCAAATTTATGCTTTATCGAAGTTAGTTTTTACGTTGCAAATATTTCATATTAATATATTCCGAAACTATTTTGCCAATAACTTCGTACGTCATGTATATTATTAGGGAAGGGCACAACTGTACACTGGCCATCTGTGCACGTCTACATTTCCACGTGCACAGTTGGGATCCTACCATCTGTGCACGTGAACTGTTGCAAGGGTACCATCTGTGCACGTCGACATTTCGACGTGCACGTCTCAAATAATACGATCAGATTTTAAAGTTGCAAGTCCACCAATGAAATAGTTGAATTTTGAGTTAAAAAAATCAATTTTCAATGAAAAAATTCATAATTTTGATTCAGAGAAATCAATTTTTAACCAAAAAACAAAACTTTCTAGAAAAAAAAATTTTCAACAAGACATAGGAATTTTCAATTAGATATATGAATTTTCAATGAAATAGATGAATTTTTAACCAAGAAAATTAAGTGTCCATAGGAAAAGATAACCTTTTAACAGAAAATGGAATAGTTGAATTTTTATTCAAAGAAATTAATTTTAAATTAAAAAAAAAACTAATTTTGATCTGAAGAAATGAATTTTCAACCAAAAAGAATAATCTTTTACCGAAGAAAATTAAGTTTTTATAAAATACATAAATTTTCAATCAAATTTCGAATTTTTAAATAAATATTCAACCTAATAGTTAAATTTTCAACCAAAGAAATGAATTTTCAAACCAAAAAAAAAATCAAATTTCGAACAAAATAGATGAATTTTTGATGAAATAGATGAATTTCCAACAAAATAAATCAATTTTCATCCAAAAAAAATCACGTGTCTATCAAAAAAGATCAATTTTTAACAGAAAATAAAATAGTTAAATTTTTAGTTGAAAAATTAATTTTCATTGGAAAAAAAAACTAATTTTGAACTGAAGAAATGAATTATCAAACAAAAAGATTATTTTTCCATTTATATATATATAACTGTATTACATTTTTGCAATTACGAATTTTTTGGAAAATAAAAAGAAATTATTAATTGATGTCAAAAAATTTGTTTTTAAATATATTTCAAACACTTATAGTTTTTAACTCAAAAAGATAAATTTTGAACCAAAAATGATAGAATTACATTTTCAGTTGAAATAAATTATTCGCAACCAAGAAAAATAATATTTTTAACAAAAAAGTTTAATTTTCGACCAAAGTGATGATGAAATAATGAAATTTTAACAATAATTGTCATTTGATAATTTGCCCAGAAAATATTTTATTTTTTAATCAAAAAGCGTTGAATTAAACCAACAACTGAAAATTTTCAACAAATTATTTTATTCGTTAACCAAAAAGAGACTAATTTTCAAACCAAAAAGAGAAATTAAAAAAAAAAACGAGTTTGAATTTTTACCAAAAAAAGATTTTTTAGTCAGTAAAGAAAAATATCTCAACCAAAAGATTGAGATTTTAAGCTAAAAGAAGAAATTTTTGACCCAAAAATATTTATTTTCTACCCAAGTAATTTTGAATTTTCAGCATAAAAAATACGAGTTTTCAACAGAATAAGTCAATTTTTAACAGAAAAATATTAACTTTCTAGTGAAAATGAAATAGCTACACTTTCAGTCAAAAAATCCATAAAAAAACAAATTTTCTACAAAATATTTATATCAGTAACCAAAGCAATAAATTGTTTACTAAAATGATCAATCTCTTGCCTAAAAAAAAATAATTTTCGAACCCAAAGATGAACTTTCTACCAAAAAAAGGAAAATAAAAAAAAATAGATGAACTTTCAACAAAATAGATAAAGTTACAACTAAGAAAATTGTCTGTCTACAAGAAAAAATTCAACCGAAAAAAGAACAGATGAAATGTCAGGCCAAAAATTAATTTTCAATATAAAGAAACTGATTTTTAACTAAAGAAATATATTTTCAACCAAGAAGAAGAATTTTCTACAAAAAAATTGAATTCTTACAAAATACCTAAATTGTAAAAAAAATTCTGAATTTTTAAAGGAATATTCAAGCTAACAGTTAAATTTTCAGCCCAGGAAATGAATTTTGAACTAAAAATATTAATTTTCTATCGAAAAATATTTACTTTTCAACAAAATACATGAATTTTCATCCTAATATGGAATTTAAAAAGAATTCCCAACCGAATTTTGAAGGGAAAGGCACCCCTGTGACTGGACACATAAATAATGTCGGTCAAATCCCTAACTCTTTTCAATGTTTCTTGGAAGCGAAAAGCACGCCTGTGACTGGTCACATAAATAATGTTGGTCAAACCCCTACCGCTTCCAATGTTTGGTGGAAGCGGAAAGGCACCCGTGTGACTGTTCACATCAATGATGTTGGTCAAACCCCTACCTCTGTTCAATGTTTCGTGGAAACGGAGAGACTCCCCTGTGACGGGATCCACAAATAATATTGGTCAAGCCCCTGCCTCTTTTCAATGTTTAGTGGAAGCAAAAAGGCACCACTGTGAGTGTTCACAGACATAATGTTGGTATAACCCCTACCTCTCTTCAATTTTTCATTGAAGCTGAAAGGCAACCCTGTGACTTGTCACAGAAATAATGTTGGTCAAGCCCATATCCCTGCATCTCTATGATTCATCTCCTGTGATTTGTCACAGAAATAGGTTCAGTTTTAACCCTGACCTTTTCCAATTTTTTTTAGTCTAGGACATCAAATAGGAAGACGGCTGATATTGAGGATGAAACATTAGCATAAAAGTAATGGAAGAAAAATTAATTTTAAATATTTTTGTCGGCAGTCGAGGCCTTGTCCTCCGAATATGTTTATCAAAAAATCGCTAAACAAATTCTCGGTACTGGTATTTTCTTTACCCGTACCAATTTTTTTTACCTCACCGGCTTTTTTTACGCAACCTTTCTTTTAATCGTAAAAATACGATTGAAAATAAAAAAATGAAACTTTTGGAAAAACAACGCTAGAGAACCTCTTTTCAATGTTTCGTGAAAGGGAAAAGGCTCCCCTGTGATTGGACACATAAATAATGTTGGTCGAATCCCTACCCCTGTCCAATTTTTCCTGTAAGCGGAAAGGCACCATTGTGACTCGTCACAGAAATAGTGTTGGTCAGACTCCTACCACTTTCCAATGCTTCGTTGAACCGGGAAAGCACCCCTGTGACTGGTCGCAGGAATGATGCTGGTCAAAGCCCTACCTATTTTCAATGTTTCGTGGAAGAGAGAAGGCACTCCCGTGACTGGACACATAATTAATGTTTATCGAACGCCTACATCTTTCCAATGCTTTGTGGGACCGAAAAGGCACCCCCGTGAATGGTCACATAAATAATGTTGGCAAAACACGTACCTCCTCCCAGTGCTTCGTGGAAGAAGAATAGCACCCGTGTGACTGGTCACATAAATAATGTTGGTCAAACCCCTACCTCTTTCCAATGCATCGTGGAACTGGAAACAAACCTCTGTGTCTGGTCGCATAAATAATGTTGGTCAAACACCTACCTCCTTCCAATGCTTCGTGGAACCGGAAAGGCAACCCTCTCACTAGCCACATAAATAATGTTGGTCTAACGCCTACCATTTGCCAATGCTTCGCGGAAGCGGAACGCACCCCTGTGACTGGTCAGATAAATACTGTTGGTCGAAGCCCAACCCCTCTCCTATGTTTCGTGAGCGCAGAAATGCACCAATGTGCCTGGTCGCATGTATAATGTTGTTCAAAGCCCTACCTCTTTTCAATGTTTCGTGGAAGAGAAAAGGCACCCCTGTGACTGGTCACATAAATAATGTTGGTGAAACACTTCTGTCTTTCTAGTGTTTCGCGGAAGCGAAAAAGCATCCCTGTGAGTGTGACATAATTAATCGTGGTCACCCCCCTACCTTTTTCGAATGTTTCCTGAAAGCGGATAGGCACCCCTTTGACTGGTCGCATAAATAATGTTGGTCCAACACTTACCTCCTTCCAATGCTTCCTGGAACAGGAAAGGCACCCCTGTGACTGGACACATAAATAATGTCGGTCAAATCCCTAACTCTTTTCAATGTTTCTTGGAAGCGGATAGTGGCGAGTTTTTCTGAAATTTTGACCTTTTTGTAAACATGTTATTACTATTCGGACAACCCAAGAGTTTTTCAAGACTCAGTAATAATCTTCGGTTTTTCCGGTCTGAAGTCAAACATTTCAATTAGTTTTTGGATTTCAAACCTCCTATTTTCCCGGAATCTTGGGTTTTCCGAATAGTAATAATATGTTTACAAAAAGGTCAAAAATTCAGAAAAACTCGCTACTATCTAGCATTATTGTCGATCGATCGATCGAGAGAGAGAGAGAGAGAGGGGGGGGGGGGGAGAGGGAGAGATGGGGAGGGGGGTGCCTAGAGAAAGAATGAAACAGAAGCCGGTTTTTTTTTGACATAGTTTTACCCCTATTATGGGCCAGGAACTCAATCTTTACGAGCGTTTCAATACGTCCCATAACAGACCACTTGTAAAAGGACACATGTCAACGAAAATTTCAATGGCCATTGAGAAAAACGCAGTTTAAAAGAATTTAACCAAAAATTGTATTTTGCATTGTTCAAAATTTAAAAAGATTCATTTACATTCCAGTTTACATTGAAAAAAAAAATATGATGATCACATTAAAATAATAATTAATAATATTACGGATTGCTCTTCCCTTACAATACCTTCTTTTTCGTAAATATATTTTGCTTGAGGGGGGGGGGGGACGTCTGATATCAAAATATGTTCAATTCCAAACGTTTCTTTTATGCTTTGCAATAAGCTTCTTGTTGTAATTTAAAACAAAACTTTTGCAAGTCATTTGGACACCTACTTCTCCTAGCTACTCTTAATTATTCCATTATTTGTTTTTCTTTCTTGTGTAATATAGCTTTTTTGTTTAAATTAATTTTTCCAAGATTGGGAAAAGAAAAAAAATTGAGATGAAAAAGTAAAATACTATTTAAAAAATTATTCTTGTTGAGGTTCACTTATTATTTAATCATAACTAAAAAGTCAAAGCAAAACTCAAGATTTCAGAAAAAAAGAATATTTGAACATTAATATTGTATTTGTATTGTATTGCTGGTTGTGAAGATAAATGTTGAGTTTCAACACGATTCAGCGAATATTGAGGATTCTGAATGAAATTTACAAAAACGTATTTTTTTCTTATGGAAAATATGTTAAACTTCATGGGGCTTGCGTCACCTCTAAATATCGTTAAAAAATATTGCATTTATTTTTATGTGGATTCGAACATAATTATTTCCAGGTGTTATTTATGAAAATTCAACAACAAAAATTTTGGACCACCTTAATGTTCATACCTTGTCTAGTCCGCTCCCTACAAATAACGCATTTGTTAATTAAGTTTATTTATAAAAAAATAAGCACTGGTCGTCTTGTCAAATATTGTGCAGCTATGTTAACAATGAGATCCAGCTAGAAATTTTTTTGCAAATTTCACAAGAGAAACGGCATTCTTAGTTGAAAAATGCCTAAGGCGAAAAAAATGTCCTCATAACATTGTTCATAACAATAACAAAATTGATAGTTATCCAAGTGTTTCAAAATTTTTTTAAAATTAGTTGTTAAGAGTTGATTACGTGTTAAAAGAACAACGTTGAAATGTTGAAAATAGTCGGAAAATGCATTTTTAATTGATTTTATTTCAAGAATAATCAATTGTTATTGATTAATGGCAAGAAAAGGTTGATAATTTAAATGGTCCATTAAAACCTAATCAACAAATGCACTGTTGGGCTACTTTTCGACGCACTAGCTTGGTTCTTTCTACGTAATAAAATGTTATTTGATTATTTGTAACAGTGTAACCTGCAAATCGGAAAGAAAATATAAAATGTTGGAGTCTACTTTGCTAGATAAGTAGATTATACCAATTTATATTTGTGAATTGATTTTAGGACTTTGAATAGGTAAAGTGACCCCGTTGTTGCCTCCATATTGCCTATCACGTGACGCTGTGACGTCATGATTTCAGATCCCAATATCAAAGAAATAATTTGTTTGATTCAAACAAAATTTGTTTAATTCAAACAAAATTTGTTTAATTCAAACAAACATTTTTCTCAGTGTAGTGTACAATCTCATGAATGAGAATCTAAGAATGCATTTTCCATCAATATCAAGATCCGAAAGTAATTTTTCACTTGAGTTCTTGTTTTTAAACTTTTAGAGGATGAGTTATGCTGCTTGTCCTGTTTCGTGTGATAGGATCGCGTGTATGGTAGGTGTATGGTGCACTCGAGTGTGCGTGCAACTACACCGTTTCTCATAAGCAGAGTCTGAGGCAGATTACCCGCATACTGCCGCGCCGCGCCGACACAGAGCTGCAGCGGCTGGCTGGCGTCCTTGACAGGACCTTCGAGAAAATCATCCTACTCTTGTGGTTCTTGGTTAGTTGGTTGGATATCGAGCTTCACCTCTCTCTCTCACATACACACACATATTCTATAAAACATTCTAGAGTCTACACTCTATGCAGCTGCACTACTAACTATATGTGATCTAAGGCGCAGCCAAGGGCTAAGAATTCAAATAGTGCAGAATCCGTATAATGGTCTCTTTTTCGCAGCATGTTATGCATTCGCTCGTTGTATAGGTATAGACACTATTCAGTGTGTTAGAGATCTAACGGCAATGCTACTTTTTTATTTATTGAATCGAAGGTCACTGGTATCCGAAGGCAACGGAAATAGTGCGAATAATTGGGCGAAAATCACATAACGAGAAAAGGAAAATTGTCCCAAGAATATTCAGTTTTTTATGGGAGGGTGGAAATATTTAGGAAATTTCTTCTTAAATAACAACCCAAAAAAGTGGAATAAGTATATCTATATCGACGGCTCCATTGCAGAGAGCTCCAGATCTGGTTCAGTCTGTATACAGCTCCAACTTGAGCTCTGTCCGTATACAGCTCCAAGTTGTCTGGTGAAATATTATACAATTGTGTGCAATATTAAAGGACAATATTATTTTAAAAACTACTCTGGTTACTCTATAAATTTCACAGCTAGAATGCTCGAACTCTAAATCTGGTTAAAAATGGTTATATCTCAAACAAGTTCAAATTATTCAATTTAAAACGCTTTTATTCAAAAACAGTTTAAGTTCAATTCCTTTCTATTCCATTCGAAATATTGTCCTTTTTCAAAATTTTACGGGATCTAAAATTCTAATTATCTACTCAAATGCTCCACTGCAAAGTGCTCCAGTTCTGGTTCATTCCGTATACAGCTCCAACTTGAGTCCTGTCCATATACAGCTCCAAGTCGTCTAGTTCTCTGTTGTCTTGAATTTTTCAATCTTGAGAGAATCTGATTGAAATCGGTTATATCTTAAACACTGTCAATTTCAAATCATTCAATTTAAAACGCTTTCATTCAAAAACAATACAAGTTCAATTCCTTTTCATTCCATTCGAAATATTGTCCTTTTTCAAAACTTTACCGGATCTAAAATTGTAATTATTGATTCGACGGCTCCACAGCAGAGAGCTCCAGATCTGGTTCAGTCCGTATAAAGCTCCAACTTGAGTTCGGTCCGTATACAGCTCCAACTTGAGTTCTGTCCGTATGCAGCTCCAAGTCTTCTGGTGAAATATTATGCAATTATGTGCAATATTGAAGAAGAATATGATAAAAGAAGCATTTATTTATTTAAAAATTATACAAGTTCAATTCCTTTCTATTCCATTCGAAATATTGCCCTTTTTCAAAATTTTACCGGATCTAAAATTGTAATTATTGATTCGACGGCTCCACAGCAGAGAGCTCCAGATCTGGTTCAGTCCGTATAAGAATAATTTAGTATCATCAAAGGTAGAGGGAACTGCGGACGAGGAAGGAGTGCTATTTGCAAGGAGTGTGGATTTTTTAGTGAAGGCTGTTGAAAGATCTGCGGAAGAAAAATTGTTATCAGGAGCCAAATATTTTGGAGGAGTAAGTCCAAGTCGTCTCAAGAGAAACCAGATGTTTTCATTTTTATTCCTGTTTTTGATAGAATTGTAATTATATATTATTATTCAGCTTGAATAATAATATTTTTGATTCTTTTCGCCAATCTACGTTTTTTCTTTCTTTCTTTCATCAGGTCTTTGATATAAGATGTAATCGAAGGAGTGGACATCTTTTTTGCTTTGAGGGTATGAAGAGGCGCAAATTTGTCAAAAGCTGAAGATAAACATTGTGTTAGACTGATAACCTTTCTATTTATATCTTTTTCAATTAAAATTTTTTTTCCAATCATAAGTAGAGAGTTGCTCAAGAAATTCGGCTTCATTTATATTTGTAAGATTGCATATAGACAGAGGAGATGTACTAGATGAGGGATCAAAGGAGAACTGGTATTGAATGCGTATAAGGTCGCGGTTTGAGAGAAATGAGATAGAATGTTGAGTAGAAGAAATTACCTTGTCTAGATCATCAACAGTCATCAAGTCAATCCATGTACTCGAATGATCGGTGTGGTGCGTGGTATTATGGGGAACTATAGATAATCCGGCAGAGAACACTGCTGATTTTAAATAGTTACTTAAGTTGTTGGTGGCATTAAGATTTGTGTTTAGGTCACCAGTAAGTACAATGTTAATATAATTTGGTATAAGGTCAAAAATGTCAGTCTCAAGTTCTCTACATTAGGAAGCATTAGGAGTTTTGTAAATCACACCCACCAACATGGTGTCATGAGACTAAGATACCTTGATAAAAAGGTATTCAGCAATAGGGTAATTCGCAGGAGGACTCATTCCCACCTGTACACCCCTTAAGCTGTCATGAATGTAGAGACAGACCCCACCCCCTCTTCTCGTATCTCTATCTCTGCGGAAAAGTGTGTAATGATCAAGTGCTATGAGGCTGGATGGAATGTTAGGCGTAAGCCAGGTCTCATAAACTGCTATGATATGATAGAAACAGGACATAAAATGATGTATGAATTCGTGGTAATGAGCTGGTAAAGACTGAGCGTTAACGTGATAAATATTTAAAGTGTCCATTTTTTTAGTAAAAGGTAAAGTTCAAGCATAGTTAAATATAAGAGTTTATGAAAAACGTTAACCGACAAAATCCAGTTCACATGATTACAATTGAAAAAACGGAATAAGGCACATAAAATGGTAAAAATTGAAAAAGCAATAAGTATTATAAAGTTAACATGACAAATATTTAAGATATCCATTGGAAATATAAAATGGTAAGTTTTAAGTTGGAAGTTACCTAAAAGAATGGTAGCAGATAGTAAAAGATAGTAGAAATAAAGACAACATGATCAGTAACCAACAGAGCCCAAATTAGGAAATTACAAATAGGGTTACGTAGAGTCCAATAGTTACTAAAGTGACAGTGTAGATATAAATCTAGAAGAACTTTCAATGGTACTAAAGCTATATAGTCATGATTACTTTGACTTAACATATGTTTTAGTAGAACATAATAAATTTAAATATCACAGTTAGAATAACTGAGAAACCTTTCAGTTATTAAATACAAATTTTCAATTGAAAAAATTATTATGCATGCTTGATGAGTTAGAAATCGGTCTAATTGACTAGTTATATTATATTCATATTCACCGACATATATACTTAGGATAACAATAGGAAGCCGTAGTTGCTATTTAAGTCCCTCGACGGTCTGCAGATTAGCCAGGTAAATTCGCGGAGATCCATCCTCTCTGCGACAATTTCCGCAAGCCCTATCTTATGTCTGTGATATCCGAGGTTCCCATGTCCTATAAACATTTCTATTAGGACTTTGATTTCGTTTCTCCAGAGGTTGAGTATTTCCCTTGCTCGGTTAAAGTTAAGCTCTGAGCCCAAGAGTGTTTTGACCTGTCTGCAACTAGAGACCAAATCCCACTCAGTCTGATGTTCCTCAGTCAGCCAACTTTTAATTAGTTCAGTGACTGACCTACAGAAGATAGCTACAACTGGCTCGGGTCCAGTAGAATTTCTTCTTGCTGCTAGTTTCGCTAGCTTATCCAATATCTCATTGCCCTTGATACCGCTGTGTCCAGGGATCCATAGGAGAGTAACTCGATTTTCCGTCGATAGATTGTTCAGTGCCTCAAAGCACTCGCATACTAGTAGCGAAGTAGTCTTTGTTCCATTCAGGGCCATTATAGCAGCCCTGCTGTATGGCCGCAATCTCAGATTGTAGAACTATGGAGTAGGATCCCAACTCGATTGTGAAGCCCATTCCATTCCTTCTACAACATAAACCGGCACTTGCATATTACAATATTACAATATTCATGATATTTGAAGAAATTTAGCTGGAATGTAGGCATTAAATGTAAGAAAACGAGCGCGAAGCGCGAGAGAGTACAGCGAGAATGTGCCCGAGCGGCGGGCATATTTTTTTAAATTGCTATAGCTTATTTTAATACTGGTGAATTGCAGGTCAATATTCAATTCGTGAATTCTGGTAAAAAAATATTATTTCATTTACATTATATGGAGCTATCATTAATAATTTTATATTTCAATATGGATGCACTTAAAAAAATATATATTATGGGTTTCTAAATACAGTCGATATCGGATTTAACGCCCCCGGATTTATCGTTTCCGAGAATTGACGACGCGCCGCGGGTCGGCTTGTCAGGAGCTGCGTAGGTAGTGCTTACCGCTTCCGAGAATTGACGCCGCGCTGCGGGTGGGCTTGTCAGGAGCTGCGCGGGGTGTACGGGGTTCACGAAGGCGTGACAAAACAGGAACTGTTTACGTTCGGAGTTGAGCTAAATCCGGTTCTGTTAGGGTAGGTCAGGTCCAAGGACAGCCCCAAACCCGACGTTAAATCCGAGTTCGACTGTATTCCAATTTTAAAACTTTATTCAAATTTTAAATTTAACTACAATTTCACTTGAATTTAATTTAATTTCAGTTGAATTTCAAATTAAACTAAATTGCATTTACTTTTTGAAATTATCTAAATTTTATTCAAATTTTGAGTTAGTTTGAGAAAATAATTTTTTGAATTTCACCACAATTCTAAAATATGAAAAGAATTTTCTTAAACTGTATTGTACTTTATTACTCTCCCTTTTACGGGTTTGAGGGCTCCGTTCCCTTTACATCTTTTACAATTTCATTTAACCACTTTGCCTTATGTTTATCTTGACCTATAATCGCTTCGCCTTCTTATTATTTACAAGTTCTTAAACATTAGCTTACTAACTATTATCCATATCAAGTGCGCGAAACCTTACAGGGCTTCCGTTTCCTCTTACCATTACTCTTCAAGCTTTTCCAGGTCACGCAACATTAATTTTCCTTATAAATAATTCAATTTTGGTTTTCTTCTCCCCCATGCATTGTCTCTTCCCTTTTATCTTCTAAGCTCTTCATCCACTTTTCCCCTTGTCCACAACCACTCAGTATCCACCTAACTTTACCTACCACGCTCTTTCCGCCTTCCTCTTCTCCTGTACATCTCTCCAACACTCGCACCCACGATTTCCTTTCATACCCACATACCCTACACATTTCCATTTCTTCACTCATCCAATATTTACACTCATTCATGCCTTCTCCCATTCTGAAACGTATCATCCTGGACCACCTGCTGCCTTGCCCAGCCTATCTTTGTGCTGAGTTGATGCATTCGTCTTTTGGTCTTATGATCAACCGTTGGTTTTGTTTTCCGGTTTGCATCTGCCAAAGCTCTCGCTGCATTATACACACTACATTTGATAGTCCAGAGGTCGGGTTCTTCGGAAAAATCTCCACAAAGCTTGTCATCCAGTTCAGCCAGATATTTGGGCTGGAGAGAAACCTGAATGCTGATGTTTTTCCGGGTCCTGAAGCATCGCCCTTCCTCGATTGGATGCCTGCTCGCGGTTGGTCTCAGTGTAGCCTCTCTCCCTCTGTTGCTGGCTTGTTCTGGCTGCGGTTGAGTAGGCGCTCCGCTTATATAACCCCTTTTCCGGAGTTCCTCTGTACGGTTTCGCAGACCTCAGTGCGAAAAATGTGAGAGCTCTGGGTCTGCTGGTCAATCACACTGACTCCGTCTTGATTGGCTCCCCCAACTCTAGGATAGTCGGCATTGTTGTCCGACCCATTGCCGAGAGCCCTGCGCGTTCGATTGTTTCTAACCGCACTTACTACAACTATGATAGGTATTATCATTGTTCTTCGCACAAGCAGCTAGGGAAAAGGGTCCTTCCATCCTTGTAGAGCCCCACATGCAAGGATAAGGCTGCATACTCTGAGAGGTCACCCGGTATCCCAGAGTCACCGTTCGAGACAACTCAGCCAGGTGCCATTCAGCTTTCGGCACGGTTGTCATGCCTCCGCTTAGGGGTTATTCCTTCGAGATCATCCCTGGACAATTGTCCGCGACTGCTTATCAATTATTGTAACCATATTCAGCAGAAACCCTCGGTACAGGGACCCTCTATCCGCAACCGGAGGACACGTTCGGTTGCTTTGTCATAGGCCCTTTAGTTCTATTCCAAAGGAATCAAAACCCTAACCTGTGTTGGCTACCACGACTAGTGCATGGCTGTCACCAATTTTTTCTGTTATTTTTTTCTTCGCTTTCCAGGAATTGAGTGAATAGTTACGGTCACGGTAAATTACGCCTTGGCGTCCTTTACACCGTGGGGTCTACATTTTTTGTACATTACATTTATTTTCATATTATATTTTATTTTTGGGAAGGATAATATATTCTAAGCTCAGAGGGAGGTATAATCACCGCGAAGAACTAGGGACCAGTCGAGCGACAAGATTTATGAGGGCCTGCTTTACCTAATCTTGTGGCTGCGACTGGAAGTCCTTGCAGCCAATGGCTGCCTTCTGGAGAGCATACCCTTACAAGTTCCTGTACAGGAATATTTATGTGGGACAGAAGTAGCACAGGATGCTTTAGAGATATTTTTGCGAGTGTCCTACCTGCTCAGGAAACCTGTACAGGATCCTTCATAGATACTTTTTGCAAATGTGTCCCACTTGCACAGGAACTTGTACAGGTTCCTCTACAGGAACGTGCGCAAGTTCCATCGCAGTATCCGCGGCAGGAACTGGTGTACCAGAAACCTGCGTACGTTCCTGTACAGGAACCTGTACAGGAATTTTCAGCTGGGTAGTAAAAGGTTTCTTCTATACTTACAGAGCTCCGCACGCAAGGATAAGGCTGCATACTCTGGGAGGTCGCCCGGAATCCCAAAGTCACCGTTTAAGACATCTCACCCAGGTGCCATTCAGCTTTTGACAGGGTTGTTAGGCCTTCGTTTGGGGGCTTTCCCTTCGGGACCATCACTGGACAATTGTCCACGACTGCTTATTAATTACTGCAATCATATTCAGCAGAAACGATTGGTACAGCAACCCTTCATTCGCAACCTGAACACGCGTCCGGTGGCTTTGTCATAGGCCCTCCGGGCTCCGGTTTGATTCCAATGGAACCAAATACGGAAACGGATAAATATATATATATATATATATACTGAAAATTTTTGCCGGGTGAGAGATGCCGCCGAGGAGACAATATGTCCTGGGAGACTCGCCGCAGTTTTGCCATTTTCAAGTGGACTTAATTTTTTTTTGAAGGGGAGAGATGCCACTGGGAGACATGACACTGGTGAAAGATGCTGCAAAAATGTCAATTTCACTGTGAGAAGTGCCGCGCGGGAGAGAAGCCGCTAGGTAGAGATGCCGCAGATGAGACATGCCGCAGATGTGACAAGCCGTAGATGTGACATGCCTCAGGTGTGACATGTCGCAGATGTGATATGCCGCAGATGTGACATGCCACAGATGTGACATGCCGCAGGTGTGACTTGCCGCAGAGAGACTTGCCGCATGTGAGATGATATGGACCCGCATACCTAAGGTCGTCCATGTATGAAAGGTGGTTCACCTTATATTTTCTTCTGTTCGGCAGGCCACAGAGGTATCCAGAGCTTTTTCCTCGGAGCAAAATAAATAGAAGCAAGAAGGAGATACAGAAAAGTATGGGACTTAGGGAGTCTTCTTGGACGACCCTCCTCTTATATGTGATATAGCTGGTAGTCAGTTGTCTTTTCTCAGCTGTTATGACAAATCTTGTCCTCCAAAAGAGCATAAGCTCTTTTATACATCTCACTATTTTTGAATGCACCTTCAGGCACTCAAGGAGCGAATAGCTTGTAGCTGGTGTTTAAACAAGCTATGGGCCTGTAGTTCTTTGGACTTCACAGATCTCCGGTCTTAGGGATCAATACCGTGCGTCCTTCCACTAGCCACTGCGGGATAGGTTTCTCCGTTTAAGAAAGTAGTAAATATACGAGCTAGATATTGGTGCGTAGAAGTGAACTTCTTCCACCATAATTTGTTGATTTTATCTGGCCTTGGAGCTGAAAGGTTCTTAGTTCTAGCGATAACTTTCTTCACTTCTTCAGCTGTAATTAGTGGAGACTCTTCCTCTGGACCTTGCAACCTTTGCCTTCGGCAAAAGTTACGAAAGAGTGATATATCTGAAGCGTCTTCATTTAGCTGATAAGAATCTCCATATACTTGCACCCAGAAGACTTGAATCTCTTCTCGACTAGGCGGATTTTTAACAGCACGTGACGTTTTATTGAACAGACGGGAAGGATAAGTAGAAAAGTTGGAATTTTCCTGAAACTAATTTACTCGCCGCTCAAGGCGCTGCTTCGTTATTGAAAGAGATCTTACTTTTTGCGTCCAGTGCTGCTTGATGGTCAACAGTTTACTCTTGTTCAGCGTGTGATTTGCTTTTCTTGTAAAGCTGGTCCATTTCAGTCTCGTTGCATTTCGGCTAACACCTATTGTACTATGCCTTTTTTCAAACCCTGGTGAAACAGAGGTCTATACACGGTTCATCCTTCTTGCTAAAGTATCAGTAAAGTCCTTCAGTATGAACTAGCAGACAAAACTCCACTTCACTGGGTATGGACCTGTGAACATTTTTCTCTACTAAGGTCGGCTTAAGATCTGTATGCATTTCATCACAACCAGTGATAATCCGCGACTGCTTCAAGGCAGAAATTCTACCCTACCTACCGAATCTACGCAATCATCCCTGGCGTCAAACCTCCCGCTCGACATTAGTTAAAACGCAGCGAGTACACAACCCGGTCGTGCGGCGCAGATGCTCACCCATCCGAGGGCTCGCCGTGCTCGAAATCTCATGATCGTGAGACGTGCTTCCAGCTGAAACCTTACGGAAATTTCTCCAGAAGCGGGTGCAATGTTGTAGAGTGGCACCCGCTCCCGGAGAAATCCTGCAGTTATTCTTATTAAAAACTTTCAACTATATATATATATAATTAAAAACTAAAGGTTAACAACCACCGCAGGGTCCCACTGGGAGCAACTGTCATCTAAAATATCAAAACTTTTTTCAAATAAAACAATATTACTCAGCACAGAAAGGAGATTAATTTTTGTCCATTATTTTACCTATCAGCGCGTTTTTCGCAAAAAGTATTGGTCTCATCGTATAAGCGTCAGAAGAACTTTTATTCCTCTCATTTTTGTCTACAAAAATGAAAAAGAAAAATTTTGAAAATATTGAACTGTAATGTAATAATTAATCGATCATGAAAATTTAATTAATCGCTTATATCTCGAGAACGCCATAAATGCCAGAGAGGTATCACGAAGATTCGGAATCAGGAAATCAGTCTGAACAAGAATAATTAACAACATTGCATATCAAACGCGAATCCGACAGAAGTGTGTATGGCGTTCGGACTAAGGCGGCCGCCAGTGGTGAACACGAACACGATTGCTCACATCTGTTCTGATCTGCTGGCCTAACCGCTTTCTACGCGTTTACGTGGTCCACTCGAATGCAGTAATGCTTACTTTTCGGGCAGCCACGACAATTCACTCTTTGTTCGCCACACGACTTTTCTACCTCGGGTAGCGCGAACGGACCTCTTATTTCGTAACACTGGGGAAATCTGAACAGGCGAGGAGTGCGTATGGAACGCATCGAGCGTTCGCAAAGCAATTCGCTCCCAATCCCTGCACACTAGGTTGCCTAATCAACTTTAAAGTTATTTATAATTTCAATTAAGCATTTCATGTAAAGATTTTCAATGACATATTTTAATTTGACCTTGAATATATGTCGAAAAGACGTTTCTGCAGTGATATACCACTGCGTAAGTGTAACATGTATAGGCGAAGGGCTTCGAATTTTCTAGAAGCTAATACACATATGATATTTCGTGAAGGTATCGATAGACGTCATGATTCTTATGCACCTCTAAAAAAAAATTTCTAGAGCATTCTACAAGTATTTTCTTAATAATAATCAGAAGCTATACAGTACGTGTTTTGGTGATAACTTGTCAGCTTGTTGGAAGAGCTTTCTTAATTGACACTACAGGAAAAGAGTCAATTAAAATATCTGTTGAAAGAACGGTAGTTGGTTTGATAAGGTATTTCCATGAAAAAGTTACCATCAATAAAGTAACAATAATATTTTAAAATATGGAAGATGTGGAAGAAAGAGTAATATACCATCCGGTTGAAAATATATGGTCTTGATTTTGTCTTGAATGTCTTGAATGTCTTCAATATGTCTTCAGGACCATACTGTCTGGTTCCGCTTCACCAGCTAGACATTGGAGAGATACACTTACAGACTTGTCTGTCATTTATGGATGTAGCCGTGCCAATACAAGACGAATGAAACTTGTAATTTTATAATAACGGATTTTAAATTAAAAATTCAGAACCTGTCGGTCTCAACCACGACAAGCATATCAAATTTTTCATACAAAGATTTAAACTGTTAGTTTCTAGAAGTATCTAGTGAACTGTTGCAGATAGGAAAAAATGGAAAACATTTTTAGATTCGCAATCCAAAGAGCATAATTAGTGCAGATAAACAAACTTATTAATACATAAAAAATAAATGCGATGAAGATAAGTAGTATTAACATTCTGTTAAATTTAAAATGGGTTAGTGATGACCCTCGAAAGCTTCGGCAGCCTTTTGGCTTCTCTTCTAGTCATTAATCTCTCAGGTTCTGTCCAAAACAAAAAAATCTTTTCTCAAGACATCAATTTTTTTCTTCAAGTAAAAAATATTCGTCTTAAGACATCAAAAATAGTTTGGCTCCATCTCACGAGCTAGGCATACAGAATAACTTGAAATTGTCTTGGATTAATCTTTACCCAAGGCATAATCAAGACCACATATTTTTACTCAGACAGAGCTATATATATATATATATATATATATATATATATATATAAACATTTCTACATGTAAGACACGATTCATCAAACTCAATGGAAAATCGTGTAGCTCTTTTGTCAAATGTGAATAAAACAACAAAGGATGTAGAAGAAAAGAAGAAGGAGCTGATGATGACGATAATGCCACACCGAGTGAGAGTCAAGAACCCGAAGAAATGCTTGGAAAAGACATGCTTGAAAAGTTTTCACTGCCTTATGTAATGAAAAGTGACACTGAACGTGATGAACTTGAAGATAACGAAATTAGAAAAAAATATGAAAGTAACGTGTTGGATGCTGTGTGGAAGAAACCTCTAGTCGCTTTCTTTCGACGCGGTGTTTACAGAAAGATAAGTGATCTCGTTAAAGCCATAAACGATACAACGATTAGACATGGTCATGTGAAACTAATTTTTGGAGAAGAAGAACATTGTTCTGTAAGAATTGGAAAAATTTGTTCAGATACTTGTAACATAAGTGGTCGTAACTTTTTTGTAATTACCGGAAAAGTATCACGCATTCTCGGTTTCGCACCACAGGAATTGTTATTTGTTGATACACACTTTGCTAATCATCCACCTAGCCTAGCTCGAGGTTTTCATGAAAAATGTTTATTTACTGTGATATATGTGAACCACGTGTCACAGGTGATACTCAAACGCCACTTTTGCGAATAATTCCTGTTTCAACTCAAAATTACGTATTTGCATCTACACAGATTACCCAGTTTGCTGCACCTAATTACATTCCTCTTTTACATACTCAGTTTCGCGCAGTGGAAATAGATATAAGAGACTATCTTGGCCTACTAATAATTTCCTCTTCGGGGTTAAAAGGAGACATAACAACCACATTTTTGAGACTTCTTCTTTCAAATTCGAAAGCTTGGAAAATTTACTACAAAAAGCCATATTTTGAATAAAAAATAAAATTATTCTATTTTTTCAGGCTGGCCCGTTTTCCAGAGAATGCCTCTTATAATTAAATTATTTACAATACACTAAACAATTCATATAAACAGCTGGCTATAATAATTAGAACAGAATTGTAGTAAGGAATCTGACTTTTTTTTCACTTGAATTCTAAAAATTACTTATATTCATGTACAGGCTCAGTTTAAACTTCCAGAATTATACATATTTCTAATTTTTGTTTTGAATCTCGCGCAATCGAACATTAGCGCCGCCATCGTTGTATTTCGGAACTTTTTCCCATTTCACGTAGGTTTAGTTTCGGACGCTTCACTCACGTCACGAAGGAATAGTAAGGAGTGGAATAGTAAGGAGTGTTTGGTGAGCAGAGGTGGGACGAGCGACGTCTAAGAATTCTTTAATGTTTGCCACGAATGAAAACTTGGTACCAGGATCGTGCACATGCACAGAGCTGTTTTTGCAGTCACGTGTTATACCCACTCAAAGATATTATAAACCTAGGTGGTGCTGCCCTCATCATTCTACGAAGTCGAACTCTGGTTTTCTCGTTCTTCGTAAAATATGACGGTAAAGCAGTAGAACGATTTTTTAAGGTTAGAAAAGTTTGATATGGATCGCTTCATGAACACTGCACTTCCGAATATAATAACAAATATCACAAAGTCAAGGCACACCGAAAATACATATTTTGATAAAATAATGACAAATTAATAATGACAGAAGCACTGATATGAGGCTAATAAATAAACTGAATGGTAAGAGTAATACTCTCAAAAAGATTTTTATTTATATTTGTTAAATATTATAATTTCTAATACATTCATGTTTCTCTATGAATGATAGATATGATTTTTGCGGGCGTGCTTGAGTAGAGGAAAGTCGTTTCTCCCAGAACTTGGGAAACAAACAAAATTTAAAATACTAAAGTTTGATTTTTTGTAACGGTGTAACCTGAAAATCGGAAAGAAACGTTTCCTTCTTGAGGTTATGTTCCACATGATGGTTTTCGTATCATAAACCTGTCACTTTTTATCCAATTTTGAGCAGTTTTCTTGAATACTCTTCAACTTTAGTACTGATACTTCATTTTGAGTATTTATCATAATAATTTACTTATTATTTAAAAAGATTAGCAAAGGCAAGAGACAAGATCTTACATTGACGATAAGCTCTTACCTATTTTTAAAAATTGGACAAATACCACTGAAGCTGTAAATTATTTACACTTCTCATGATTTTCAGAAAATAATGCTTTTCTTCTTGTGGCATGATTAGAATTGATATTTTAAAACTTTTTTGGGTTATTTTCGAATCAGAGAAGACAACGGAAGAGAAGCTTCGTCTTTTACGAGAAACTATTATTTATTTAAAAAAAAGCTAAAGCAGATTTGCGAATTGTTGAAACTTACGCCTCACTTTCAGAAAATAATGCAGATTTTTTTAATCGAAGTTGCACTTTTGACATTTATATTTTAAAAGTTTTTTAATAAGGGAAGGAAATAGAGAAGTTTTTACTTTGACGTCAGACTCTTATGAATTAAAAAAAAAGTCTGTAAGTCAGCAAGGCGGCAAATTAAGGAAACCTCTCCTCGCCTTCTGCAAATAATGCATTACTTCCGGTGGCATGATTGGGTAAGATGCTTTAAAAAATATTTTGGTATTTTTTCGATTAAAGAAGGCAACAAAGGGAGTCTATATAATTACGGCGTTGAACACTCAAGTGCTATATAACTGTTTAAAAATTACGAAACTCGTTATTATCACGGGAAATAAAGTACCAAAATCGATCACGGGATTAAAATAAGAGTTTCAACATTTTTGTTTGGTACTTTTTTGTTTTCCAAAGCCGAGTATGTGAACCTTGTTCAGACGGTAAAGACTCGCGTGGATTTAAAAAATGTCTAAGTGTTTATAAGTTACGCAACTTTTAATTATTTTGGGAAGTAAGAAACGAAACTCTATGCCGCGATTAAAACTTCGATTAAAACTTCGAAAGTTTCTGCGGTAGTTTTTTGATTGAGCATGTATAAATAATATTTTTTAAGTTACTTGTCAAAAATTGTATCAATTAGGTTCGTTAATTAGTGAAAACTACTTGAAATAAGATAAAACATATCAGTAAGGATCTTGTTCAAAAATTATTCTTTGGAGTTGTGTGCATAGTTAAATCTGCACCTCAGGAAAAAGTTGGACATTTTTCGCACTTTCGTGTACCAGTGAGGTGCTATTAATTGGATACTTACAATCGAATTATAATTAAATTAAGAAAATCAAAGAATTGAAGGTAATTTGATTGTTTGTGAGAAATTTAGAGAATTAAGAAGAATTCACAGAACGAAAAAAAATTCACAGAGTTCAAAAGAATTCAGAAAATTTACCAGAATTCAGACAATTCAAAAGAATTCAGAGGATTTAGAAGAAGACAAAGATAGAGTTATGCTCTTTCCACACTTCTGAGGTTAAAATTCAGGCCAAGGGTCTTAGCTGCCTGCTCCCCGGCTTTGTAAAAGAACGCTCCTTTGCCAACCATCTCGTGATTCCTGACCATTTTTAGGAGAGAATCTTGTCCATTCGCGACTATATGTGCTGTACCCAGAATAATTCTGTTGCAAAGACATTAAAGATTCAGTCTTCCGCGACCACCTTGACGGCGTGAGATGTAATGTCGCGGAACAGAAGATTTAAGATGCATGCTTTTGTTCACGTGCATAACTTTCCGGCACCCGATGTCGAGGGCTCTGAGCTCGTCCTTCGTCCATGGAACTACTCCAAATGTATAGAGTAGTACCGGGACGGCAAGCATGTTCGTCGCAGATACTTTGTTCCGCGCCGACAGTTCGGAAGACCAGATCCTTTTAGATGACAGTTACTCCCAGTGGGACCCTGCGGTGGTTGTTAACCTTTAGTTTTTAATTATATATATGTATATATAGAATCTTTCTCAGGGGCGTGTCGGATTGCACACCCTTAAGACGTCTGCAAACAGGTGTCTGAGAGCGGCTGAGGTAGGTCCCACCACCAGGGCGAGGGGGTCGGCGCCATAGTGCGGCGAGGGGGCATAGGAAAAGTGGAGGGGTTATCTGTCCATAGTGGCCCGGTACAACTGATAACGCGATATTTCGAAAAAATGTGCAGTTTAATTACCTGTGAAAAAAGTGAGTATATATCAACGCGTTATAATTTCGGGCACATGTTTTTGGTTTTTCAGTTAATTATATATGTCTGAAATCAACACTGTAACTATTTTGAATTACAGTATACAGAAAATTATCTATTCCACCAAGAAATAAAAATTTATCAGACCAAGTTTCTTTCTGGCCGCTCAAGCCCCAATGCTCTCGTCACTGGATTGTACGGCCATCGAATAATTTGGAGTTTTTCCTTGGCGATTGATAAAATTAAAATACTCAAATTTTCTTTGTCGGATCTCATTTCCCGAACCTTTCCTTCATTACTCAAAGCGCTTCAGTTTAAAGCCGGTAATTCAGGCCTCTTCTGGCATAGATGTTGTCACTGCATTTAACGGCTATCGAAGAAATTAGAGTTTTGTCTTAGCGACCGATAAAATTAAAATATTAAAATTTTTACTGATGACCATAAAATACAACATCTACGCCAGAAGAGGGCCTAAATACCTGCCCAAAAGTGTAGTGCTTTGAGTAATAAAAGAAAAGATTGGGACCTGAGATGCCAAAAAGAAAACTGGAATATTATAAGTTCATGGGTATACGGGAGAACATGGTCTAATAAAATTTTCGGCAAAAATTGTAGCGCTTTGAATAATAAAGGAGAGGCTCAAGACCTGAGAGGCCACACAGAAAATTTGGCTATTTTAATTGCATCGATCGCCAAGGAAAATCTTTATAAAACTACATCTTTTTTAGTCAATTTTTTTAGCAAATTATAACTTCCCGCAGGCTTTATCTCCTAAACTATATATGAGATAAAGGATTTTTTATTTTTTTTAGCTTCGCGGAGAATTCGAAGCACTTCCATTCTTGTATGACGACTTTGAAGCCTAGGATACTCGAAAATGGAGTAATATATTAAAATCCGTGCATAACTGCCAAAATAGCACCACTATACATCATGATATCAGAAAGAAGATTCCGTGCAAGCCCTTTTGTGTTGGATTGGATGCAGGCTCACTGCGTGTTCATTTATCCTCGTATGTTACTCAAATTGTTAGCTGCTAGAATGAATAAAAATCAAAATCGAAATACGCATACATTCTCGATACTTAAATATATATTTCTAACAAATAATCCTCTCAATACAAACCACGCCTCTAAACAAACCACCCCTCTAACGTAAATAAGTGAGATAATTAAATGGAAATTTTCCTAAGCTAAAGTATTTTAAGCTTCAATTTAGGCCCTTAGCGAAGCTTTTAGAAAAAGTTAGAAAAAGAAAATAGAAAAAGTTAGAAAAAGTTCAAAATAGCAGCATCTTTTAGAGGCTTCAATTGAAATTGATTTAAAATCCTTTCATGATAGACCATTTTTGTGGGCAGATATGTTTTCAGTGCACACAAAAACACTGAAAGACCCATCATACCATTAAGCCGTTTTCCTTTCGGGGTAGGCGTAAATTGCTCGGTTGCAAAGTAGTAATGTGTGGATGGGTATATAGGTATAGGGTAGATAGGTATATAGGTGTGAGGTATGGATATTTTAGATTGATCTAGAATTTTCGTATTATTTATATAAATAACACGTTCATTCCGCAACACTGCTCTTTCTATTATACGATGAACAGAAACGAGCGTGGAGCGCGAGGTTTACAGGATTTTTAAACCAAATATCGAGCGCGAATCGCGAGTGTCTTGATGAGAATCTGTTCCTTAAGGTCGATAGAACCTTAAGTAAATTAGTTCTCCTTTTTATGTAAAATTGGCCTAGATGCACCGAGCTTCAAGCGTCAGGTAAATGTATCCGAGCGCGTAGCGCGAGTTGAACACATTATCGAGCGCGAAGCGCGAGATACAACAGAGGCGCACCCTAGGCGCGCTGAAACTTGCGAGTGAAGCGAGCCGCGCGCCAAGCGCGCGATGAGAATGTGCCCGCTCAGCGGGCAGATTTTTTTTTAATTTAAACAAAAATTTGTTCAACAATTTTTTCTTTTCATAAGATTGTTGTTTCCAAACATTTTTGTTCTAAACGAACATTCATTCTGCTCTTCAAATTTCACTTGCGAGGTGGAAAACAACACCGGCAACACGTGAACGAAGGCTGAATACATTAAAGACGAATACAAATGAATGTTGCGTTTTAGCACCCATGGAACATACATGGTTACGGAATATCACGTGTTTTAAAAATCCACTTCCGGTTTGTATTTGGATATATCCAGATACATCCTTTCACCATAATGTCCGGTACAATTTAAGAGAATTTTTAAGCCAATAAAACTTGTTCAAAAAATGGCACTTACATGGTTACGCCTTGACACCCTTCGTATATAGATTTTGCGGATAATTAGAAATGTAAAGAGAAAGTTTCGTATTGAAAAAAAAATTAAAAAATGAGTCTGCAAATCTTGACATACGTCGGGTGTCGAACTTTTGATGTATCTCCCTAATATGTTGCTGCTCTCTAAATTTCTTGGGGTGAATATTTCACCCCAAGCTCAGAGTGAACATTCTGCTCACTCCGTTAGAGTCACTTGATCACACCAACAGAGTGAAGGTGTTCACCCTTACTGCTAGAGTGAACATTTTGACACTAAATTTTGGGGTGAATGTCCACTCTATTAATTTAGGGTGAACTTTTCACTTGAAAGCATCGAGTGATAACATTTGTCGCATCGTGTTCCTCTTACTAGGTGACGTCATATCAACATGTCACCGAAAACTGTTGCATAAACATTAGCACCAAATGCATGGGGATAGACTTTATTTTTCTAATATCTTCGTAGCAAATAATTACTTACCACATGCAAGTATATTTAGAAATTAGTTTTATTTTCAAGGGACATTTTATAAAATAATAAAACGCATAATTGTTTCTTTGGTCGATTTCATCACTTCGTCTATCATTGGAGCAATTCCATGTCAAATCATCTCAAGAATTTCGTCTATTGTTAGTAGTCATTATGAAAATTCGATTGAAAAAAATTAAAAACCTCTTTGAATTTTTCGCAAAAAAAAAAAAACAAATTTTAAGTGAAATTTTGAATTAATCCATTTTTTAATTTCCGGATTTTTTTTTAAATAACTTACAATGTATCCTAAGACAATAGGATCTTCCTTTGTTTTCGAGAAATAAGTAAAGACGTACGCCGAGACGATGAACACAATGTAAAAAATCATGTAGACAAGAACTAATAAATAATTATTCCATTTTTATATTCAAAGAACTCCTAAAGGGTATTATAAGCTATCTATAAAAAATAATTACGGAAAATCTCAAATTGATTTTTTTCAATACATTCACAAAATTTGTCTTTAAAAAATTCAAATGTTTTTGATAATAAAAAAGAATGCTTTCAAAACTGAGTCTTATTGTGAATAATTAAAAAAAATACATTCTAATATCAATAAAAAAACAATCTTGAATATCTGATAAGTTTTTTGAAAATTTCAAACATTATTTTATTGTTTTTTCAACACCTAGGAGAATAAGACCCATTTAGGAAGAATTCTTCTAAATCTTGCTTGCCGTCATCACATTTACGAACTGGGTTTAAAAGCAGCATTTAAAGAAAGTTTTGGAGCGACTTATGGACCTGATGTCCTTCTATTCAAACTTTTTCAAACAGAATGGACAAATTTAGATCAACAAAATTTTGAATGCGGTATAAATAATCCACAGGTGTTTGAACTACTTGAGAAGGAGAGAAGGAGAAATGTCTACAATTTTCTATGGAACAATTGGAGGTAAGATAATAAATTATATTATTTGGTCATTTTCGGTAAAAAATTAATCTTTTCGGTTAAAAATTAAGGCTTTTGTTTAAAAATTCAAATACTTGGTTCAAAGATGAACTCTGTTGTTAAACATTAATTGTGTGGGTGAATAATTGATCATTTTACATGAAAATTAATTTTTTAAACTTGAAATTTAACTATTTCGTTTTTAGTTAAAAATTGATGTTTAAAATTGAAAATTATTATTTGTCCCGTCTCGTCCTCCCTCGGTCTCGCCTCGGGGTTTCCGAGGAATGCGACAGATGTGCGCTAGTGGAGCGGACAGCTCGAGGGAGCGTTCTTTTGCTACTCTGACGCGCTAATCCTAATTAGCGTTCTTTAATGAATAGTTAAAGTCGAAATATGGTAACATTATACATTTTTGTCCATTGCTGATTAATTTGATATCAAACACGACTATGTTTCGATTGTTTCAAAGATTGAACTTCACTCTATTAGTATGTCATTTTGTTCTTATTAAACATTTATTTTGCCAATTATAAGAAGATAACATATCAAACAGAACGGTAAAAAGATAGGTATATTTTAAAGTCATTTGGAGTTTGAATAATTTAGCACTAAATTTTTTATAATTCAAAGTAGAATTTTAAAATTTTGTGTCATCTAATTTCTACGGTTGGTAAATAAAATATATTTGTCAGGATATTTACCAAATCGAATGTGCGTACCTAATTGAATCACTTTGACTACTACATATTTTTCAAATTATATGAAATTGGAATGTATAAAAAGTATCCAATCAGTCAGTAATAATACTCAGAAACTCATATGATCATCACACGGTCGATTTTATAATTCACCCCTACGACATTCACGTGTCTATATTTGTATATTCAGGTATGTATCTTTGTGTATTCATTATTCATGTATATAAGAACTTGTATAATTCGTAAACGTATTAACACTGAAAAATTTCCTTTCGGGTCTCTTATAACGTACATATCTTACGGTTGGGCTTCGTCGGAATAAAATAAAAAGATTTGTTTATCGCAAAGCTTTGGAAAAATCGCCAATGTTACTTTTGTTTCCTAATTTGCATAATGTGCCCAATTTTTTTAAATTTGCAGATCTTTTATTTGAGTTCATATGGGTAAAATTGATTTTTTGTACGGAGTTCTGAAAATGAAAAAATATAGAAGCTCTAAAAATTACGAATATTTTTTTAGCATAGAACAACTTTTTAATGTTCAAAATGTAATTCCAAAAAAATTGAAAAGATCAGATCGTTAAGAATGACGAGTTAATATACAAAATTCAGCAACTCCTTTTTTAACGATCTGATCATCTCAATTTTTTTGGAATTGTATTTTGAATGTAAGAAAGTTATTCTTTGCTTGAAAAAATTATTTGTAGAGCTTGTAGACTTTTTTGATTTTCAGGTCCTTATAAAAAATAAAATTTTCCCTGTATAAAATTAAATGAAAAAAATTTTAAAATTGTGGAAATGGGGCATATTATGCCTATAATAATATAATAGTCCGAAAATATATCATCCAAAAAGTCTAGTGGTATATTAACAAAAATGTTCTCTTGTCATTTCTACGTTTCAGGAACAAAATAGTCTGTGACGAAGGGTTTACAATCTTTTACTTTATATTTGAATTTTGATCGTGCATTTTCCTTTATGTGCGCCGCATTCGGCGCCGCTCCCCTAACATCGGCCAAAATCAACATTATAACTAATAACCATGTAAATAGAAAAATTATGTTTAAAAAAAAGTGTAAATGAAAATAATTTTCCTTTTAAGTTGAAGAAGCGTTTTATTTAAAAGATCAGCAAAAATCAATTTGAATAAATAACAGGTATTAAATTCGGTTATTCACCGGGATTTGACCTTCGAGGCTGGCATTGAAATCACCAGAGTCGTAATTTATATTGAAATACGCAGATAATTCTTCAGAGAGAATTAATTATCTTTATTGTACAATTTTTTATTATGGGTTCGGAATACGAGAGCAGAAAATTTTCACATAATATTTAGCTATTAATCAATCTTGTCTTCAAGCTTCTTGGGTAACATGAAATTAAAACGCTATCACTGTGGTATAAGAAATAAAATATAGGTATGCAGGAATTAAAGATTTTCAGATAAGCATTATTGTAAGACATCGATTTCATAAGTACGCCGAATTCGGTGTAGTTTTGAGTTGCAATATTTTTGAGACACGAAAACAAATCAAGGCACAATTGAAATTTTCGGGTGCAGTTCAGAAAAGTACTTACCTCCAACTGATTTGAAACTAGATATCCCGACGTATTTTGACTCGTTGAGTACGAAAATGATAGTGAAAATACCCGCAAATTTTATTTTCAAGTTCAAAATGCTAAGAAACGTTTTTTTTCTTCATTTTTTCACTATATTTCGATAAATATTGGTTTAAGAACAAAAAGTCTTAAATAAAAGTTGTAGCCCTCGAAAAAAAGTCTATTAAATTGTTCAAAGTTACCGCATAAATCCATTATTTTTCGAGAAAAATGGGATAATGTTCCAACAAGTATATTTTGCCAAAACTCCAGGAGGTAAGTACTTTTTGGAACTTCATCCAAACGTACTTACCTCCGATTGATTTCAAACTAGGTATACCCACGTATTTTGACACGCTGATTACAAAAATGATAGTAAAAATAACCGCAAATTTCATTTTCAAATTCAAAACACCAAAAAACGGTATTTTTTCATGTTTGCATTATATTTCGAAAAATATTGGTTTGAGAGGAAAAAGTCTTAAATAAAAGTTGTAGCCTTCGAAAAAATACGCCTGTGTCTGGTCACAGAAATAATATAGGTCACATACCGTCCCCATTCCAACTTCTCGTGGAGGGCGGGAAGGCATCCCTGTGATTAGTCATAGAAATAATGCTGGTCACACCCCTAACCTGTTTCAACGTCACATGGGAGAAGTATGAGAAGCTACATGGGTTCACATGGGTTCCTGTGACTGGGTACATAAATAATGTTGGTCAAATCCCTACCCCTTTCCAATGTATCGTGGAGGTCGGGAAGGCACACATGTGACTGGTCACAGAAATAATGTTGGTCCAAACCCTACCTTATTCATCGTGTCATGGGCGGGGGGCAGGAGGGCACCCCTGTGACTAGCCACATAAAAAATGTAGGTCACATATGGGTAATTGTCAAATTGTAGGCAAATTTTAGTACATACAGTGGCAATCACATTATTATTAGAAATTAAATATTTCATAACGGAAATTGATCTTATCACATCTAAAAATTTTTAATCCAAAAGGGACAGTTTTGAAAATAAGAAATAATAATGAAATTCTAACATGAAATGCGGAAAGTGGATTTGACGTTAAGATGCTGGAGGTTAAGAGTTTGATGAAAGAGAGCGCGAGCTTTTGAATAGTTCAAAGTAGGGGAGAGTCGTGTCTCCCAGAATTTGGGAAACAAACAAAGTTTAAAATACTAAAGTTTGATTTTTTGTAACGGTGTAACCTGTCAAGGAATTCGTTGATCTCAAGTAATACTTTAAATTCAAGCAATTCTCTGAATTCAAGGAATTCTCTGCCTTCAAGGAATTATCTGAATTGAAGGAATTCTCTGAATTCAAGGAATTCTCTGAATTCAAGGAATTCTCTGAATTCAAGGAATTCTCAAATCCAAGGAATTCTCTGAATTAAAGGAATTCTTTGAATTCGAGAAACTCTTCGAATTCGAGGATTTCTCTGAATTCAACGAATATCTGAACTCAAGGAATTCTCTGACTTCAAGAAATTTTCTGAATTCAAGGAATCCTCTGAATTCAAGAAATTCTCTGAATCGAACGAATTCTCTGTATTCAAGGAATTTTCCGAATTCGTGGAATTCGTGGAATTCGCTGAATTCACGGAATCCTCTGAATGCAAGGAATTCTCTGAATTCAAGGAATCCCTAGAATTCGAAGAATTTTCTGAATTCAAGGAATTCCCTGCCTTCAAGGAATTATCTGAATTCAGGGAATTCAGGGAATTCTCTAAATACAAGGAATTCTATAAATTCAAGGATTTCACTGCATTCAAGGAATTCTTTGAATACAAATATTCTTTGTATTCAAGGAATTCTCTGGATGCAAGGCTCTGAACCCAAGGAATTCTTTGAATTCAAGGAATCATCTGAATTCGAGGAACTCCCCGAATTCAAGAAATTCTCTCAATTCCAGGAATTCTCTGAATACAAGGAATTCTCTAAACTCAAGGAATTGTCTGAACTGAAGAAATTCTCTGAATACAAGGAATTCTCTGAATTCAAGGAATTCTCTAAATTCAAGGAATTATCTGAATTCAAGGAATTCTCTGAATTCAAGGAATTATCTGAATTCAAGGCATTCTCTGAATTCAAGTAATCCTTCCTGTGCATTCAAGGAATTATCTAAATTCAAGGAATTATCCAAATTCAAGGAATTCTCCAAATTCAAGGAATTCTCCAAATTCAAGGAATTCTCCAAATTCAAGGAATTCTCCGCATCCAAGGAATTATTTGAATTCAAGGAATTCGTTGATCTCAATTAATACTTTAAATTCAAGCAATTCTCTGAATTTAAGGAATTCTGTGCCTTCAAGGAATTCTCTGAATTCAAGGAATTCTCTGAAATCAAGGAATATCTGAATTCAAGGAATTCTCTGAATTCAAGGAATTTTCTAGATTCAAGGAAACCAAGGAATTTTCTGAATTCAAGGAATTCTCAAATCCAAGAAATTCTCTGAATTGAAGGAATTCTTTGAATTCGAGAAATTCTTCGAATTCGAGGATTTCTCTGAATTCAAGGAATATCTGAATTCAAGTAAGTCTCTGACTTTAAGGAATTCTCTGAATTCAAGGCATTCTTTGTATTCAAGGAATTCTCTGAATTCAAGGCATTCTTTGAATTCAAGAAATAATCTGAATTTAAGGAAATCTCTTAATTCAAGGAATTCTTTGAATTCGGGTAATCATCTGAATTCGAGGAATTTCCTGAATTCAAGGAATTCTCTCAATTCAGGGAATTCTCTGTATTGATGGAATTCTCTGAATTCAAGGAATTCTCTATATTCAAGGAATTCCCTGAATTCAAGGAATTCTCTGAATTCAAGGAATTTTCTCAACTCTAGGAGCTCCCTGAATTCGAGGAATCCTCTGAATGCAAGGAATTCTCTGAATTCAAGGAATTTTCCGCACCCAAGGAAATCTCTGAATTCAAGGAATTCTCAAATTCAAGGCATTCTCTGAATTGAAGGAATTCTCTGAATTGAAGGAATTCTTTGAATTCGAGAAATTCTTCGAATTCGAAGAATTCTCTGAATTCAACGAATATCTGAACTCAAGGAATTCTCTGACTTCAAGAAATTTTTTGAATTCAAGGAATTCTCCGATACTCTCTTTATTAATCCCTCTCGTATCCCCTTTTTCACCATAACTTTTTCTATCTCGCCTCGGTCTAATGAATCAAACGCCGCCTTTAAGTCCACGAACATTACTATCATTGCCCCTTTCTCCCTTTTAATCCTCTTATTTACTAGATAGTTCACGACATATATGTTGTCAATCACCCCCATCCCCTTTCTAAATCCTGTCTGATGCAGGGCTTTTTCTTTTTGAAAAGGAAAATTTTTACCATTATGAATTTTGTATTGCTTTTCTAATTCTCCTTAAATATGTAGTGCATTTATTTTCTTATAAAGACGAAATTGTTTGTAATGTTGAAATGGTTACGACTGCATTTACGTTAATATGTAGGCTTAATAATAGACAAACTCTGAATTTGATTATGAAAATTGTTTGATTAATTAATAATTCTTGTAAATTTACAAAGTATCGCAGCAAATAAATATTGGAAAGATATTACTTGTTGATTCCATGAACAAGTTGAGCCTATTTGCTGAAAAATAGCCAAACCCTGAATTTGATTATAAAAATTATATGAATAATTAACAATTCTTTGGAATTTGTAAATCATCATAGTTAGCAGTCATCGGAAAGACATTCTTAGTTGACTTCGTAGACAAATGCCTATTCGCTGAAAAATAGCCAAACTCTGAATACGTTTATGAAAATTGTTTGAATAATTAATAATTCTTGTGAATTGGCAAAGCATAATGAAAATAACTCATCGAAAAGATATTCTTTGTTAGTTCTGTAGAAATTGAGCCTATTCGTTGAAAAATAGCCAAAATCTGAATTTCTTTATGAAAATTGTTTAAATAATAATTTAATTCTTTGGAATTTAATAATCATCATAGAAAATGGTCACCGGAAAGTCATTCTTAATTGACTTCGTAAACAAATTGAGCCTATTAGCTGAAAAATAGCTGAACTCTGAATATTTTTATGAAAATTGTTTGAACAGTTAATACCTCTTGGAAATTTGCAAAGCATCATAGAAAAAAGTTATCAGAAAGATGATCTTGGTTAATTCTGTAGAAGATTGAGCTTATTTGTTGAAAAATAGCAAAAATCTGAATTTGATTATTAAAATTGTTTGAATAATTAATAACTCTTGTACAAAGTATCGTAGCAAAGAGTTATTGGAAAGACATTATTTGTTAATTCCGTAAACAAGTTGAGCCTATTCACTGAAAAATAGTCAACTTCTGAATATGTTCATAAAAATTGTCTGAATAATTAACAATTCTTGGGAATTTACAAAGCATCATAAAAAAACTCATCGGAAGGATATTTTTGGTAAATTGTGTAAATAAATTAAGCCTATTCGTTGAAAAATAGCCGAAAATCGGAATTCGTTTATAAAAATTGTTTGAATAATCAATAATTCTTGTGAATTTGAAAAGTATCGTAGCAAACAGATATTGGAAAAACATTCTTTGTTGATTGCGTAAAAATACGGAGCCTATTCGCTGAAAAATAGCTGAACTCTAAATATTTTTATGAAAATTGTTTAAATATTTAAAACTTCTTGAGAATTTGCAAAGCATCATAGAAAATTTATTAGAAAGATGATCTTGGTTAATTCTGTAAAAGATAGAGCCTATTTGTTGAAAAATAGCCAAAATCTGAATTTGATTATGAAATTTGTTTTAATAATTGATAATTCTTGTAAATTTACAAAGTATCGAAGCAAAGAGTTATTGGAAAGACATTCTTCGTTGATTCCGTAAATAAATTAAGCCTATTCGTTGAAAAATAGCCAAAATCGGAATTTGTTTATGAAAATTGTTTTAACCCTTTAACGGACAGTGGGACACATACGTCCCACCTACTTTGAAAAATTGTAACTCCCATAAAAATAAACGTACCAGACTAGTAGATCGAAAACCGTCACTACATCGACAACCTACATTTAACCTCGCTAGTCGACAACCTTAACATCTCTTCTAAATGATAGTTATATGTTACAGTTTGTACAATATACGTTTAGCATGCTCTGTTGTATCATCTTTGTTAATTTTCGATCTGAAATTTGTGCAACTTTGAAAGTTTGCATACTGTGTAAGTTTAGAATTTTTTAGTTGTGTACATGTTTGATTTTAAATTATTCAGCATGCAATATTTCATATTGAAATACAATTGGTCAAGATTGAAAATAAAAAATTCTTCAATTACGAACTCTTTAAAATTGGAACAATCTAAAATTGTCATTGTTTTTGAGGCTTTTAAAAATTCCATAATGTGCAACTTGAATTCTTATATTGAAAACGTTTTAAGGATACAATTGCTAAATTTGTACAGTGTTAATGGTATGTTTTATGCCAGAACATTATTTCTACCCGTGTTACATGCAACACTAAAAATTTCTAATTATTGCACCTGTAATTTTTTAAATACTGAATTTCTGATTTAAACATTTTCATTTTCCATGCTGGGACAAACAGAATTGATTAGGAGCAGATGGTATTCTATGCCATCTTGATTTATCGACCGTCCTATGTACTTCTTTTCCGCCTTCTTATTTTTAAACTAATGAAGATGTCTGGCTAGTGTGATTTATTTAAGCTTTTATTTTATTTAGATATTGAAATTTTTAAATATTTTACCTAAGAATATAATGGAGAAGAGTGCTTAAGTACGATGATTCTATATTAACCAGGGCTTAAAGCTATGCTCCAAATTGTAAGCTATATTAAAAAAATTAATAATGTTGCATTGTTTAAACAATATACAAACTTAAATAAAAAATATATATACATGGAACAATCGCTAATTCTTGACATCATGAAAAAATTGGGCAATAAAGGTGAGGTTTAGCAACCCTCGTGAGAGATAGCGCGTGGAGAAAGTTGAGAAGTAACCTGAACTAAATTAAAAATGTCAAGTCAGTGTCAACCTTGGTTGCATTTTTTTCCTACTACTTTTGATACAAGTAATTCCCTTTCAAGGCACCCTGATGGATTCTAGAAAAGTTTTCCAATAACCTTTGAGAACCTTTGAAATCTAAAAAAATGTTTCAAAACTTCATCATTGCCAATCTGGCAAAAAATATGCAATCAAAAGTTTCCCCCTTGAGAAAATTTGTATAGGCACGACGCACAACATAGATTTTCGAACAACTTAATGATCAGTCCTAACATATTCTATTATCGTGACGAAGGGCTTTTTCTTACGAATTTTTTAAAATACATTTTCAGCAGCAACAGAAAACATCATTCACTCTGGATAAGTTGGAAGGCACCCTCGGGGAAGATGACAAAGAGATTTGAGTTCAACTGGCAAATAGAGGTGCCAGAGCCTCTTCGCACTGGATGTATTTTCGATCGATGGACCGAAGAAAAGGATAACACGGAAATAGAATTGAACTGTATGTTCAAGGTCGATGAATACGGCTTTTTTATATACTGGCAGAGTGAAGGAAGAGTACGTATAGAACTCTCATTAAACGTCCTTTTATAGTTTTTTCCCTATACTAATGAGTACAAATCTTTTGTTACTAATGTGAATGCAAAAAACCGAGAATTATTTTTTTCATTTCAGTTCGCTTTTTTTAACCTTAACGAGGCAGCGGTTCATATTCCAAAGTACACTTCAGGAAAAAAGAAGGCAAACTTCTAGCCTGAATAAATAGCAATCAGAAAGAATGTTCACTTGACTTGCATTTTTATTGAAAAAATTGTGATACATGCTACACTTTTTAGAAGTTCCTAAGTATTATATATATATATATATATATATATATATATATATATATTATATTATTAATATATTATTATATATTATATTATTAATATATTAATTTAATATTCTTTAGCATGAATTTGACATAAAACTGATATTTTCATTTTTTTGGGCATTTTCCGGGGACACTACAAGGCGGTTTGGGCTGTCAAATCTAAAGTTTATTAGATAAAAATTATTTCTTGGACATTCCTTAAGAGGTGATTAAATTTTAATTTACAAAAAGTTAATAACAAGCACTTCTTTCCTCAATGTTTTTGAAAAACGTGCTTTTCCCATTTGAACCCCTATGTTAATTTCAAAAGTTGCGAACCACGTTAAATGCTAATAATAACCATTTCAAATATGCATTAGTACACTGCTGCACAGTTATGAATGCAACACTGTAAAAAAATTTGGTGTGAATTTAGATCCTACGACGATGGAAATAATTCGATCGGTGTGGCACATAGTAAATAAGCAGAATTCTGTAAAAATTCATATTTTTCTTCTCAACCTGCGTTTGCCGTAAAGAAAGGCATGTAGGACGTAAATTTCCCGTCGTCGACCGTGAAATTACGTACGGGTCGGAAATCTCCGAAGTCTCGTTGAATTTTGTTTTCAGCTTTTATAATCGAAAATGTATATCGAGTTTTAATTCCCCCAAAAAAAGTTCCTTGATTAAAAAATTTCCCTGACTTTTCTCTGATTTTCAGGTTTTCTCTAACTAAGAACTGAATTTAACCACTTGACAGTCTCAAAATTTGAAAATTCATTTTTTTCGACTGAAAGAACAAATTATTTTTACATATTCACCGCAACGCGAGATGACGTGCAAAACAACGTAAATAGTCCAGTCAACTGGTAGATTAGTTCCCGAAAAATTCCTATTCAGAATGTTTTTAATGAGAAAGTTTTGTCAAGGGGTCCCTTTTAACATATTAAAAAGACTAGAATAGATCAATTGCCAAACCGGTTTTTTTTTTAAACAGTTCCAAAAGTTATTTTGCGTGGACGGATAATTCCCATTGCATTTTAGAGCAAAAAATCCAACAGAAAAAGGAAAGAGAACAAAATTATGAGAAAATTTTGTTATAAAAATAATCCGCTATCTTTCATAGGTTTCGAGTTAGGATATATTGAAAAACCCCCACTTTCTTGGATTTTCAACGAAAAATCACTAAGTTTCAAAAAACACTGTGTACCTTTGCACCTAATTACTACACGGAAAAGTGTTCCACAGGTGAGTGAAAGTAGGCTCAATCTTCTGTGATTTCAAGAAAAGAACAATGTCCTACCTATAATAACTTATAAGTTATGATCCCCCAAAGTTGGACATTTTTGCCTGTTTTTAAGGGCAAAAAAGTACAGTATAGTTTTTTCAAAATGTATCGAGGTACGTTTAGTTTGCATTGATAATGCCAGAGGATGCAATAGATTCTATAAAATTCTGCGTACAAAAAGGAAAGTCTTTTGGACCTATTATTTTGGGAATTGCAAGGTTTCAAAAATTTCATTTTTTTTTTGCATTTTTGACTGAAAACGAAAAAATTTTGTCTTTTTGAAATACCTCGTTTCCTGTTGATCCTACGACAAAGTTTATACAGAACAAATACAAGTGGCGTCAATTTAGCGTAATTTCAACAACAAAAAATGTGGCCTAGCCCTAATAGGTCACGAGATATGGCATTGGAAAGTGCACTCTTCCCGCATAGAGGCACCAGAGCATACTATAAAGTAGAACTGCGATCATATTTCGAAATTTTTATCCCAAATAAGTACATACTAGACTATTATACGCGCGCGCAAACTTTGCTCATTTACCCAATTTTCGAATAATTATTTATTTGTTCAAAGTTTTTGACCACTTAAATTCTAGCTGAAATTAGATTCTGAAATAATGTATTCAGTGAATCGAACTGTAAAGATAATCATGCAATAAATCATACAAATGTGTTGCGTTTCACGCTTTAAAAACACAAAACTGTAGGCTGCCTAAGCAAAAGGAGCCAATCCACAAATTTTCGAAAATTGGTTTTTTTTTCGCTTAAAAATTAAAAAAAAAAAAAACAGAAATAACAGTCTACCGAAAGCGTTTGCTTTAATTAGCTTTTTAGCAATTTTTTCAACGTTTACAACTTACTGTTCACTTTTTTCAGCACTGTATGCTTTTAGAATAAATTTCGTTTTAATTAAACTCCTTAATTCAACATCTCGAATGCACATTTCGATTTTAACAAAAATTGCTAATTATATGTTTAATAGACATTTAAAGGATGTGGCAGTCTGATAGTTAACATGTAATCTAGATAACCTCGAAATGGCCGCATGTTTTAATTTATGTCGAATCTGGATGGCTTTTCTAGCGTAAATCATATTCGATTCAATTCATAATTTCAATTGAATTCAATTTTAGAAAACTTTTTTTTGTCTTTTCTATAATATAAGGAAAATGTGAACTGGCTGCTTTTTCTTTGGGAACCTTCAATTTGCCTAATCTATACGTGCCTACATACATTATAAATTAATGCGTATAATGAGAATTGGCATGCTTTAATTTCACTCATACTTACCACTTACTTTGAATATTCAATTGCTTTGAGTAGCCGGCGAAATAAACACACGTGGCCTGTAACGGCCTGGGTAACGGCTTTTACTAATTGCACATAAAGAAGAGCCCAGAATACATGAGACTACAGAACCTCCACAACAGCCTAGAATGCGATTTCGTGATTGACTATTCGCACGCAGCGCAACGAAACGCGCGACTTGTGAAATGCGGGAAATCTCCCGGCGTAATATTTCTCCCCCTGCTTTCTCCCGGTGCAAGCTTCTCCCGGTTCAGTGGCCACCCTGTTACTGTAAACTTTAATTTGTACGGAGGCAATGTGCATGGAAAAGTAAAAAAATTGGTACATTTATTTAGGTAGAGGTTCGGATTAAGGATTACATAATTTTAACGTCAAATATTTTCGTTTTCTAATATTCTAATTTTATAACACTCTTACTCAAAAATAATATATGATAAATCATTTCAATAAGTGTGTCTCATTCTACCCCAATACATGGCTTATCCAGCCCAGGCATGAGGCGATAAGAGCTAAACGCACTACTCTTTTATTTTCGTATCTAACCCCGCATATACTTTACTTACTTTCATCTTGGATAAATTATGAATGAAAACGTTTGCAGAATGAATATAACGAATCACTGTCTAGGGCCATAATTGATTTTCGAAAATTAGGACAAAAAGCTTTGAAAAATGAGGACAAAGTAGGACAAAAATTTATTTAAAAAAGAGTAAAAGGTAGGGCAGAACAATTTGAAAAAGAGTATATACTATTAAATATTATTATTATATTATTAAAAAATATTGGCCATCGATGTTCACTGGATCGACATATGAAGCGCTCAGAGGAAAAATGTGACAGAGAGTTTTGAGGAGTGAGAATGCAGATGTATGATGTTTTCTATGATTTCTAATATTGCAAATCAGTAAAAAGGCTTGTTCCCTCATATGTTTGCTCATGTTTATCGAATGCAATATGGGCATTATGATTTTTCAACAACTTCATTAATTCTGAATACTGCATAATAATTTTTCAAGAAATTAATCATTTGGAAAAGTCTGTATTTCTTACTTTTGCTGTAGTTTGTTGTAACTGCACCGTGCCATCGCGTTTTTTGTGTAGATTTATTTACCTACAGTTGCAATAATTTAAATTATTTGTTCACAATACAAATTTTTATGCTATGGCACTTATCGTGGGATACTCAAGAAAAACTGGATATTGTTACTGGTCTTATGATCAACCGTTGGTTTTGTTTTTCGGTTTGCATCTGCCAAAGCTCTCGCTGCATTATACACACCACAACTGATGGTTCAGAGGTCAAATTATTTGGAAAAATCGCAACAAAGCTCGTCATTCAGTTCAGCTAGATCTTTGGGCTTGAGAGAAACCTGAATGTTGATATTTCTCTGAGTCCTGAAGCATCGCTCTTAATCTATTGGATGCCTGCTCGCCGTTGGTCTAAGTGTCGCCTCTCTTTCTCCGTTACTCTAGCATAGGCAGTATTGTTATCGGACCCATTGTCGGGAGCCCTGCACGTTCGATTGTTTAGAAACGCACTTACTACAACTACGTTTTAATGTTATCATTGCTGTGCTCACTAGCAGCTAAGGAGAAGGGTTCGTACATCCTTCTAGAGCTTTGCATGCAAGGATAGGACTGTATACTATGAAAGGTCGCCCGGTATCCCAGAGTCACCGTTTGAGACACCTCAACGAGGTGCATTCAGCTTTCGCCACGGTTGTTACGCCTCCGCTGAGGGGTTATTCCTTCGGGACCATCCCTGGACAATTGTTCGCGGCTGCTTATTAATTATTGTAGCCATATTCAGCAGAAACTCTTGGTACAGGGACCTTCTATCCGCAACCCGAGGACACCCATAAAAGAACTAAGTTCAAAGTAAACATAAACTTGAAGTAAATTTTTATTATTTATACATGAAATATTTGATACTTGCAAAATCTGACGTAAAAGTTACCTTACATTGCATAGTAAATGATTGTTTCTTTTTTAGAAAATCACTTTTGCAGAAACGTGTTATTTCATTGAACAAGCTGCAAATTCTATTAGAAACGCTTTGTTTCGGATCAAGATTGATTTTTGCGATTTAATCATTGTTTTAAAGTCCACAAAAAGTTTGTAAAAACACATTTATGGTAAAACTCTGATGAATCTGTAAAAATATACCTACTCTTTCTAGTTCTGATTTTCGGAACCAGATGGTGAAATGGTATACAACGATGTAGTGAAAACAACGTATATTCGCGCCCGACAAGTTTCCTATTCACGCGAAATAGCCTGTGTCTTACTTGACCGGGTGAGTACATTACGATACTAACAAATTAGACTATTTCACAATCACTACCTGATCAGAGAACAAGAACTTATCATCTGCCGTCTCGAATGCTGGGTATGCAAAATGCATTGCTGTCCATACGTGTCGCTGAAAAAAATGAATCCAATGCTTTTTTTAAATTTCTCATCATAAAAAAAATAAATGCAAATGTCAGCGCAATCAGAATCTGGTCTGATTTTTAGATTTAAGAAGGGCATTTATGTTTTTTATAATAATAATAATAGTCACAGCGTCAATAATATAATATTTTCAACATAGAATAGCTTCAAATCACTCTGTTAACTTCTTAGTTATTCATTTAACATTATCTAATACTTTTTTATTAGTAAAGCAGCACTATACACTATCTTTGTTTCACAGCTCTTACTTTTTTAGGGTTTTTAAGTTCCACATGACAAAAACAGAATTTTCACACTTTCCGAGAATAAATTCTGCAACTGATGTAATGTCATATTTTACATTAAAAAAAAGAATTCATGATGATTTTCATAAGAACAGCAGTGCGTTTAGCATACCCAGTATTCGCGATAGTACCAAACACGTAATTATTTTCTGGTCAGGTAGTGATAGTGGAATAACCTAATAGGAGAAGTAAACAACAGACGAACGGACATCCGACCGAGTTTATTTATGTATAAACACTGCAATATTGGGTTTCAATCGTGTGCAAAACTACGAAACTTGCCAATCAAGTTCGAGCAATTCCCACCATGGAGCGCTCTGGCCAATCATAGGCATCGTAGAGAATCTATACAATTTCGAACCACCTGAGCTACGTTTAACGCGTTCTATCGCTAACAACTAAACCTCACGGCTAACCTAACAGTTGGAATATAAAGAAAAAAATCTCGGCTATAAAGTTAAAGTACGAGTACGTCAGGGCCGTACAAAAAGATATGTGGTCCCCGTTTAATCGAAATCTGTTATTGTAACATTTTATTAACAAGCGGGCTTATAAATTTGTAGGTAGTAAATAAAAACATTGGATAATTTTTTGTTTGAAATGTTGTAACCTTAAAACTTAAAACTATTTAATTTTCAATATTTTAAACTTTTTCATGGTCTAGTATTTAAAAATACTAGAACATTGTGCGTGCTATGCGCGCACTAATTACCCTTTCTTTAGAAAAACAACTCTGTTCATTTTCCAACATTTTGTTATAGATTTTACAGAAAATCTTATATTTTTTGAGAACGTTGTACATGATTAACAGAAGTTTCCTTATTATAGCGAGGAAATTCCAGTGAATTCAATATGAATGAACATTTTTTCCACTTACAATTCTTTCTTTCGGTGGAAAATTAGTTTTTTTTTATTGAAAATAATTTTTTTTTTTAGTCAACTAAATTTTGTTCTGAAATTTTTGGTGGAAAATTTATCTTTCTTAGTTATAAATTGATCTATTTTGCTGAAAGTTTCTCTTTTTTGGTAGAAAATTAACCTTTTTAGTTAAAATTCATGTATTTTATTTAATTTCTTTGGTGAAAAAATAGTTTTTTCTTATTAAAAATTAATGTTTGAAACTAAAAATTTAACTCAATTCCTTATCAAAATTCTTTCTCATACAAATTTAATCTTTTTAGTAAACAATTCAATTGTTTAGTTGAAAATTCCAATTATTTGCTAATTATTCTTATGCTTATGCTAATTTGCTAATTATGCTAATCTTAACTTATAATCGCTTCACCTTATTATTTACATGTTCTTAAATATTATATTGCTAACTGTTATCTATAGCAAGTGCGCGAGACCTTCTAGGGCTTCCGTTTCCTCTTACCATTACTCTTCAAGCTTTTCCAAGTCACGCAACACTAATTTCCTTATACATAATTCCATTTTGGTTTTGTCCTCCCCCATGCAGTATCTCTTCCCTTTTCTCTTCTAAGCTCTTCATCCACTTTTCCCCCTGTCCACAACCGCTCAGTATCCACTTAACTTTATCTACCACGCTCTTTCCGCCTTCCTCTTGCCCTGTACATCTCTCCAACACGTGCTCCCACGATTCCCTTTCATACCCACATATCCTACACGTTTTCATTTCTTCAGTCATCCAATATTTACACTCATTCATGCCTTATTCTATTCTGAAACGTATCATCCTGCACCATCTGCACTCATTTTCAATTTCCCTAGATATTCTGGGACACCTTCCAACTTGACGAATCTATACCATTTATTTTATTTTGACTCTTTAATCCTTTCCCACCTCTTCTCTTCCTGCTTCTTACTCATTTCACCCTCTACTTCCTGCCAGTCCCTCCCCTCGTCACACATTCTCCATTCCCTTCTAACCTGACATCTCTCCTCCTCCCATCTTGAATGCCCCGCGTTACCTCTCCTCTCTTTATTTAGTATTTCCTGCAGGCATACTTGTGCAACTTTGCTACCCTTACCATTCTTAAGTTTCTCTTCGAAATTGCAAACCCTTTTCCTCTGCCTTATCACCAATTTCTTTCTCCCTGTTTCTTCTCTCAACATATAACCTGGGCAGTTCCAGTTCACTCCCATGACCCATCTCAGAAATCTCTCTTGCATGTTTTCTACTTTTTTGTACTCCTTCCGCCCCCAAATTTCCACTCCATAACACATCACTGACCATACCAGTGAATCAAACAGCCATACTCTCATCTTCCAGTCCTTTCTTTGAAATCCACTAAAATATTATAAAATCCCGTGAAATTCTATGATGATATTTCCTGAAATCCTGGAAAATATATTAAAATATATTGCGATCATTGAAATCCTCGGAAACCTTATAAAATTCCGTAAAATCTTTTAAAATATCTTAAACCCTTATAGATCCTGTATACTCATTCCATATCTTTCGAAATTCTAGAAAAATCTTTATACCAAAATATTTCAATCGCTTTGAAATTCCTTCAAATTAATGAAAATAATTAAAAAATTCATTGGAATCTTTTGAAATACGCTAAAATCCCTTCAAATTATTAAAAACTATTGGAAATTTGTCGGTATCTTTAAAAAATAACCTGAAATATTTCAAAACAATTTAAGACAATTCAGAAATAGGTATAGACCTGAATTGAATAGTGATTAACGCATCAGTTAATTTATTGAAATAAAAGTGACTAATGTAATCTTTTTATTTTAAAAAGGCACTAAAAAGTGATTTGAGAAAAAAAAGTTGCTAACAGTGACTGTGTTTGATCTTATTATAAATTTCTTTAAAGTACCATTATGGGCTGCAACTAGGGTAGTATAGGGACAAAATCTTGAAAATAGGGTACATAAATGATTAATTATTAATATTTACTGCAAAATGGACTGTTTAAAAATGAAGAAAGTTGAGAAATACAAGAGAAAAAGATACGAAAAGCATTTAGCGGGTCGCTAAATTGGTAAAAGGCGTCTAATACGTCATCAGCATAAAAATAAAAAAGAACCAAAGTACTTTGTGTCTTTTTTGTTTTGTAAAAGCGATCTTGTACGGAGCGAATTTACAAACGAAAAGAATCGCTTGCCCTTACGTATGTTTCTGTCTTCAGCTTTTTTGTTGAATTCCAAGACCGTGCTCGAGCTCTTGGTCCGCAAGTGACTGTTATTTTTGCCTTATATTTTTAACTTTTCGAAACTAGTAAAAACCCGCAGATCCATTTTCTAATAAAAATTGTTTAAAAAATCAATTCTTCATTACAAAATAGGAAAGAGCACATTATTTTTACCCGAAGAGTGTGTTTTGATTAATCAAAATTTTATTCCAGATTAAGAGTTCTTTCGGGAAACAATTTTTCTCGATTTTCTGAGTTCGAGTGAGATTAAACTAATGTATCGTTTTAGTTTAGACGGCAGAGCTTGGAGAGACATAATGGAGATTCGATTCTATTTTTTGAAGTTTTTGAAATTACTAACCCGGAGGACCACCTGGCCCCATTTGTCCAGGTCCGCTCTGATTGGCAGATCCCATTTGACCAGGACCTCCTTGTACCATATGAGGACCACTATGTCCCATTTGTCCTGGGCCCATTGGACCTTGTTGTGAACCTGGACCCATTGGTCCTTGCTGTGAACCTGGGCCCATTGGCCCTTGTTGTGAACCTGGACCCATTGGTCCTTGTTGTGAACCTGGACCCATTGGTCCTTGTTGTGACCCTGGACCCATTCCTCCAGGAAATTGATGACCTACATCAAAATAAAATCGCCGATATAGTTTATATTTTTATTATATATTAACTATCATCAGTTTAACTTATCGAAATTGTTCTGTTCTAGTGAACCTCCAAAAACACGAATTTACGAATTTTTAACATTTTGTCCCGGAAACAGAATCTTCATAATGAAAAAAAATTGTTTTTCAGATTTTTCATATAATAATTGAGCTACCGTAACACTTTCAAATTTTTGGCTTATTTTAGCCAAAAAAATTCCTCACACTTCATAAAATCGTCAACTACTGTCAAAAGGCAAATTGACTTTTCATTTGTACCTTTTAGTCCGGACGCCATACCCACTTCTGTCGGATTCGCGTTTGATATGCAATGTTGTTAATGATTCTTGTTCAGACTTCGAACTCCAAAGATACGAGAATCTCGGGAATCGGGAACTCCAAAAATACGAGCGTGAAAGGGGCTCCCACTCCTGCAAAGTTTAGATTTCGGGGGTAATGCGTGAGAACGCACACAGGTCTACTGCGCGCATAAGCGCGTATACAATTCGCAATGAACAAACGTCGAATTCAAAACAGCATGCGTTCGCGCGCGCCTCACTTTCGACTAGAGTGGGAAAAAATTCCGCTCGCTCCTTTGGAGTCGGGGCGCTCGTATCTGCAGAGTGCTCGTATCTTTGGAGCTCGTGTCTCTGGAGGTCGAGTGTACGTTTGAAGGGCCGTCTGCTCGTTTATGTTCAGTGCAAGCTCAAAAATTACATTTTGAGGGAAAAATAAAATTACACCGGCCTCAATAAAGATTTAGATCGCATGATGCTGATAAGATGCGTTTCTTCTATTAGCAGAAATTGTAAAAAAATATAGTGAAAAATAAAAAAGGTGTGGTTTTCCAGTGAATAATTTTTTTCGTCATTTTTTCAAAATGGGAAGAACAAAAATAAGAAACATTTTCTGGAAAACCCCACCGTTTTCATTTTTCCGCATTTTAAAAAAAAATAATTTCTGCTGATATGAGAAAGGTATCTTATCAGCATCATACGGGCTAAACCATTTTTGAGGCCGGGAGAATTTTATTTTTCCCTAAGATGTAAATTTTGAATTTTTCTCGTAAACGATGAAAGACATCGCAAAAGAAAAAGAGCCATTTTTTATATAATTTTCTTAGGCGTGAAAACTTGTATTCAAACATTTTTTGGTACCTGTCATTGTTTCTAGGAAAATGTATAAAACTCAATTGTAAGAAAAAAGAATTCTCCTGGCCTAAAAGTTATGAAGCCAGCATCAAACTTACAAGATAGCTTCATTGTCAAAGTACAAGTTCAAACAAAACAAAAAAATTGGCAAAAAATTCAAAGGTGGTTTTTTTTAGTGAATTGACTTTTAATTTTTTCAGATAAACCGTTTCCATTTTGTTAAATTCAAAACTTTTTTAATTTTTCGACGGATTACGAAAGAAGATGATAAACTCCATTAGAATTAAAGAAAAAATAGCTCATAAATATCTCATTGAAGTCAAAAGCTATAGAGGTTTAATGAAAAAAGTTCGGATTTTTGGAAAACAAAGCACTAATTTAAAATCCGCACAACTTCTTAATTTTTTTTTTTTGCGAATCGATTTTTGCGATTATTAATCACAGGTTTCCAGACGCACTACCATTGACTATCGCAAGTGTGTCGCTGATGCTTTCCCTTTGCATTTTATTTAGAAGAAATCTGCTTGGCCCCTTTTAAGTTTATCTAAGTTTTTTTTTATGATGTTAAAATTCGCACAGGCCAGCTGAGTTAAAACGCTACACTTGAAATACACAAGCACCTCAGGTCCTCCTCTTGAAATCACTTCCTTGCACTCTGGACAGGCACCCGTTGCTCTAAATGATTAATGATAGGTATATATTAACCCCAAAAAAGCAAGAAACTAGCAGTTTCGTACAAAAACAGTTTGCTCAAACGCACCAGGCACACTCAAAGTTCAATAACTAACTAACTACCTAAACGTTTAACCTTACTTGAGGGGCTGATAGCAAAAGCGGACTAAGAAAAGAGTCGGAGCAAAAGCGGGTTGATTATCTCTCAGCGCAAGAACGAATTAGCCCGCGCGCTACGGGCAAAAACGAGTTAAGGATTTAACTCGTTTTAGCCCGTGGCGTGTGGACTAACCCATTTTTGCACGCACTCATATTTCGATACGGTTCAACTCCAACCGAACACTTGATTCGTTTTTGGCTACGCTGATATTTTCGTTCCGTTCGCGCCTGGACGATCGAGAATAAATAAACCTGATGTGCGTCAATGATTAGAATGAGTGAGCCCACGAATATCCAGGAAGTACTATGACTTGAATTATGTACTTCGTGAGTGAGCTGCAAATTTAGAGTTTAGAGGATCAATGGGTACAAATAAATGGAATTTTATACTCAATGGCATAATACACAAAAAGAAAGCCTTCGTTTTTTGACAAATGGTTTTGTTTTTGTTATTTTTTAATTATTCGAAAATAGCTTCATTTCTGCACCTGGAAACGAGCAATCCGCCACCGGGAAAGTATCCACGATGAACCGAAAACAGGCGCTCCCATTTTGAAGAGCACAGCAGGATGTTTGAGCGTGAAATTTTTCGACGATAATTAACCCCCGGGTGGTCCTTCGTCACTCATCCGACCTTCCTATTGTTAGAGCGTTACATGATTCGAGATGTTCGAACGAAATTGATCATTATTAAAATATCAAGAAATTGAATTTTATTATGCTGCATTAGATTTCTTGCATAATGACGAGACGATTAAAAAAAGATAGAAAAAAATCGGTTAAACCGTTCAATTTCTGTTGGGCGGTTTCGGCAATTTTGCATTTTATTTAAGATTACCTTCAATATTGAGATTATTGACCCATTTTTCTGATCCTTTTTTTTCATTTTTTTTCAAATTTTATTGGCTAATAGAAATTTTATTCATCCAAGTTTTGCACAATTTTAGAGATTGTAACAGTATTTATTGTCGGCGTGTGATTTACTTTGGTCTTTATCGACAGACAAAAGCGAATTCGAGGAGATCAGGTAATTGCACATCGGAGTAATTAATTAATTACTCAATTGATGATTAATCAATTCATTATTGCTTCCTCCATAGATGGATGCTTGTAATGATCTAATTTTTCGAATATACTTTTTTGACATATTTCGATATAATTCGACCCCAGGAGCTCGAAAATAAAGTTTTTAAAGAATATCAGTGTGTGCGTGTGTGTAACTTTTTTCTCTTCACGATATCGTGAAAAGGAAAAGAGCTGTGATCAAGAAATTTTGATGAAGCGTAGCTAGTTAAAAAATCCATGTTTTTTAAACTCATTTTTTTTTTGGTTCAAAATTAATTTTGTACACTGAAAATGTGATTTCAATTGTTGGTTGGATATTCATATTTTTCATATTTAAGATAATAATAAAAAAGATCAAAATTGAAGTATTTTTTTCATTTTAAATTATAATTGAAAATTATTTTACCATTTTCGTTAAAAGTTTTTTAAAAATTCGTCTTTTTTGGTAGAACATTAATCTTCTTGCTTGAAATTTAATCTTTTTTGGCTAAAAATTCAACTATTTGGTTAAAAATTAATCTTTTTCATTTAATAAATCAACTATTTTGTTGAAGATGCGTCTATTTGGCTGACTTACACTATTTTTTATTTCAGATTAACATCTTTTTTGTTTGTAACATGAACTATTACATGTTTCGTTGAGAAGTCAGCAGCTCTTTGGGTTTAAACTGAAACTATAGTTTTAACTGTTATACTTTTTGATACTTTTTAAGACTTTTCAACTATCTGGACGAAAATGAACTTTTTTGATGAAAAATTCAATCATTTGAGTAAAAGTTCATCTTTTTCGCTTGAGAATTGAACTAGTTAGTTGAAAATAAAATTGTTTTTCGTTGAAATTAAATATTTTTTGTTAAAAAATTCAACCATTTGCTAATTAATTAATTTTAATTTTGATCGGCGGCGCGACGGCGAGGTTCAAAATAAGTTGTAGCTGGCAATTTTTAACCAATTTTGGATTTTTTGTTTAGAAAAATTCAGCATTAAATTTTGAAGAGAGTCATGTGGCTTGATTTTTTAATTGTATTTTGTTTAAACTTTTATTTAAATGCAAAGTGTGAAGAAAAAGTAGATTTTTTTCAGAAAATAAGAATAGACGAGAAAATGTGGGTGTGGGACGAGGAGAAAGAGGTGTTGAAGGAAGTGCAGGGGAATTCGTTTCGTAGGAAGTAAGGGGGTGGGAGTAATACAGGGTATAGGAGTAGTGAAGGTGTTGTACTGGAACGTAGCAGGGATAAAGAAGAAGGATGAGGAGTTCTGGAGGTATATCCAAGAGTTTGATGGTATGGGACTGGTGTAGACGTGAGTAGAAAGAAAGGAATGGGATAGCATAGAGCCAAAGCTGCCAAGGGGGTGTAGGTGGAGACTCCAGGAGGCGGTCATAGTGAAAAAGAAAGGAAGAGCTAGTGGGGGAATTGTAATGGGTGTTAGAGAAAGAATAGAGGAAGAAGCTCATGGAGAGAAAGAGGGGGGGGGGGGGGGCAAATGAGATAAGTAAATATAGGAGGGGTAACGTGTAAGTTTGTGGCAGTGTACAATAAGGATGGGATGGAAAGAATTAAAGAAAGGATGGAAGACTTGCTAGGTAAAAGAGAGGAGGGTATGGTGGTAATGGGTGGGGACTTTAATGCGAGGATGGGGAGGGAAGGGGGCCTTTACAGAGAAGGGGAGAGCTTCGAAAGGAAATCGAAGGATAAGATAATAAATAAGGAAGGGGAGATTCTAAGGGACTAGATGGAGGATAGAGGCTGGGCGGTGGAGAATGGTTTGGCAACTGGGGACGAAGTGGGATAATACATATATGAAAGTAAGGTGGGGGTGTCGGTGATAAACTATTTAATCATGAATATGCAAGGGTGGGAGGAGACGGAAAGATTCGCAGTAGAAAGGAGGGTATAATCAGCCATTAGGGTTGTGGATAAGGGGTAAGAGCGGCGGAAGTCAAGGTGGGGGAGAAGGTTCGATGGGAGAGAGGGTGAGCTGGACGAGGGAGGCGATAGATAAGTATAAGGAGCGGATAGGGATATTACGATTTAAAGGGGAGTCGGCGGAGGAGATATGGGAGGATTTAAAAGAGAAAGTGAAAGGTTGCGTGCAAAAGAAGGTATTCAAGAAGAAGAAGAAAGGAATGGTGAAGTAGTGGTAGGATAGGGAATGTAAAAGGATGAAAAGGAAGGTGAAGAGGAAGTAAAATAAGTGGAAAGAGGGTACTGCGAAAAGGGAGGAGTATGTAGAAATTAGGAAGCAGTTTAGATTGATGTGTAAGAAAAAAGAACAGGAAAAGGAGAAAGATCTGGAAGAGGAGTTAGGAAATTTTAAGACAGAGGTGGATGTCTGAAAGATAATAAATAGGTTTAGAAAGCGTAGAGTGGGGATAAGCGAGAAGATAGAAAGTGCGGAGTGGAGGGAGTTTTTTAAAGAATCATGTCAGGGCTTAAATTCAAGGAAGAGGGATGGTCGGAGTAGAAGAACGCGGGAGGCGGAGATGGAGGAGCTGGATGATGAGGAGATAAAGAAACAGATAAGGAAGTTAAGAAGGTCAAAAGTAGCAGGGCCGGACGGGGTAGGCAACGGAGCATGGCTTTTTAGTACACAAGAGGTTAGGGAGAGGCTGAAGGAGGTAGTGAAGAATGTATGGAAGGGGGAGGGATTCCCAGGAGAATGGAGAGAAGAGTTAATAGTGCCACTGTATAAGAAAGGAGACAGGGATAGACAGAAAAATGATTACGCTCATGAATACGGCGTATAAAGTGTACGCAATGGTTGTGGCGGAGAGGCTGCGGAAGGATGTCGAGGGTAAAGAAATATTGCCGGAGATGCAGGCGGGCTTTAGGGCGGGTAGGAGTACTATCGACAATGGCTACGTTCTGCAGCACGTGGTGGATTGAGAATTAACGAAGAAGGGGTCGAGAGTGTACGCGTTTTTCGTGGATCTCAAAGGCGCGTTTCCTTCGGTGGATAGGTCGAAATGAAAAAAATGGATCAATTCTACATCTTATTAACTTTAAAAAAATCATTGACTGTTAACTGGCCGGCGCTGCCCCTCCTTACCCTACACTCGAAAGCCCCAGCGCTGACATTAGGTAAAATCACAACTACTCCTAAACTATTGAATATTTTGATCTGAAACTTTCCCAAAAACTTGAGCACAGTTTTCTCCGAAGTTTTGTCGCGAAAAGTCTGTCCTTGATCAAAATTTTCTCAAAAAACAAAAAACAAAAAAACAAAAGTCCCAAAAGTCTGATTCACGCTGAGCATCAGAAAAAAATTAACAACAATTTTTCTTTTTTTTTTGTTTCAATTCCTCTTATTCTATCAATCGAAGGATAACCTAAAGCGCATTTTCTGAAAATTTTATTAGAAAATTCCAAAAACTGATGAACAGCGCGAGTCGAAGTGAAAAGCGGATTAAAACTGATTTTTTTTTTAAAGTCAGTTTTTCGGTTTTAATTTGTAAACTAAAGAAGCTACAACTTTTTATCTGACGGAAAAAGTATGCGCAATAAAATTTCACGTCCAGATATATCCTTTAAAAATTAAAATTCGTAAATTTTGTTGAAAGCCTCCAGGGGACTTTGTTTTCTCACGAGAAAATGTTATGTGCCCTTATTGCATCCGGACACTCAATTTATGAGTGTTTGCTAATCTCACTTTTTAAAATTTTGTATTCCATACGAAATTTAGGCCATATCGTCTGATGAGCAAAAATTCACTCACTAGCGAGACGCCGCACAGTGAGGCGATTTAGAAAATTGGGGTTCAAAATTATCGAGAGCCTACACTTTTATCCGATTCCATATTTTTTTCAAATAAAAGCTAATTAAATTCTTAAGAGGTCTGTCGAGGCCGATTTTGCAAAAGGGGCTCGGTTTGTTTATTATTTAAGTTTCAAAATGCCAAAAACCCATAATTTTCTATATTTGAGCTGCCTGTTCTGTAACATTTATTGATATTATCTCAAAAAGGTGAAAACCTGATATATTTACAATTGATTAACAAATCTTGATAACTTAGGCAAAGTTCCTGCATCCCGTTCAATTTTTATAAACAAATTTATGAACAAAATCGATTATTGCTGTACATTGAAGCCTGGAAGCTCTTTTTATCACGTTTTTTCCCGCGAAATCGAGTAAAATCAATGTCTCACTAAAATTGAACACTTGAGTATTATTTTTTTTATTTTTATAAACAAATTTCATAAACAAATTCAATAAATAAGCGCTTTTGAATATACAAAATGTATTTTTTCTGCGCAATCATTAGTTTTGCCGCCAAAAATGAAAATTCAATGACAGAAATGGACAATCAACAATATTTACGACTGTTATAAACAATAATGATTAACATATGCATTAAACGGTCATTCTTTGATGGAAAAAATCCATTTTTTGCACAATTGTTCACTTTATACCGAAATTAAAATTCTGATGGAAGAAACTGACATTTCACTATATTTTTCATTGTTATCAACAATTCTGATCAAAAATTGCATTTAATATTCGCTTTCAAATTTGAAAAATCTCTTTCTTGCTGAAATGTTTATTAGATTATGAAAAATGAAACTCCTACGAAATATACTGACATCCGACAAAATTTGCCATTGTTATAAACAATCTTGATCAATTAATTCTCAAAGTAATTCTTTCCCATAGAATAAATCTGTTTTTTGGGTTTCGGAACAGGAACAAATTAAGAACGAAACAACTGAAAATAAAGAGACACAAACGATTTGCAGTTGTTCCGTTTTTCACTTCTTTCGGTTCTCACATATTTCTCGTCACTTAATGTTCAATTGCTACGCTTGGTTTTTTTGGAAGGATATTGAAAAGTTCAAGCACGTATCCATTGGAAATCATTAAACTCTTTGTGAAATATTTCTGAAGTCTTTGCAAAATATTTGAAATCCTTGTGAAATCTTAGAAATCTTTGGGAAATCATTCAAATCTTTGTGCAGTATTTGAAATCTATCTGAAATATTTGTGAAATATTCGAAATCTTTGCCAAATATTTGAAATCCTTGTGAAATCTTAGAAATCTTTGGGAAATCATCAAAATCTTTGTGAAATCTTTGTGAAACCTTTCTGAACGCTTTCGAAATCTTTGTGAAATATTTGCGAAATCTTTGAAATCCTTGTGAAATCTTAGAAATCTTTGGGAAATCATTAAAATCTTTGTGAAATCTATGTGAAACTTTTATGAAAGCTTTGGAAATCTTTGTGAAATCTTTCTGAAATCTTTACGAAATATTTGAGATCCTTGTGAAATCTTAGAAATCTTTGGGAAATCATTAAAACCTTTGTGACACCTTTCTGAAAGTTTTGGAAATCTTTCTGAAAACTGCGAAATACTTGTGAAATCCTAGAAATCTTTGGGAAATCATTAAACTCTTTGTGAAATATTTCTGAAGTCTTTGCAAAATATTTGAAATCCTTGTGAAATCTTAGAAATTTTTGGGAAATAATTCAAATCTTTGTGCAGTATTTGAAATCTATCTGAAATATTTGTGAAATATTCGAAACCTTTTCCAAATATTTGAAATCCTTGTGAAATCTTAGAAATCTTTGGGAAATCATCAAAATCTTTTTGAAATCTTTGTGAAACCTTTCTGAACGCTTTCGAAATCTTTGTGAAATATTTGCGAAATCTTTAAAAAATTTTGTGAAATATTTGAAATATTTTTGAAACATTTGATACCATTTGTAAAAAGATTGAATTCTTGGCAAAGTATTTAAAATATTTGGCAATATTTGTGAAATTATTGAAATATTTGTTCAATCTTTGAAATCTTTGTGAAATAATTGAAGTCTTTGTGAAATATTTCTGAAAGCTTTGGAAATTTTTGCGACATATTTAAAATATTTGTTAATTTTGGTAACATGATTGAAATCTTTGGGAAATCATTAAAATCTTTCTGAAATCTTTGTGAAACCTTTCTGAACGCTTTGGAAATCTCTGTGAAATCTTTGCGAAATATTTGAAATCCTTGTGAAATCTTGGAATTCTTGGGGAAATAATTAAAATCTTTGTGAAACCTTTTATGAAAGTTTTGGAAATCTTTGTGAAATCTTTGCGAAATATTTGAAATCCTTGTGAAATCTTAGAAATCTTTGGGAAATCATTAAAATATTCGTGAAATCTTTGAAATCTTTGGGAAATAATTGAAGTCTTTGTGAAATCTTTGTGAAATATTTTTGAAAGCTTTGGAAATCTTTGCTAGATATTTAAAATATTTGTTAATTTTGGTAACATAATTGAAATCTTTGTGAAATCTTTGTGAAACCTTTCTGAACGCTTTAGAAGTCTCTGTGAAATCTTTCTGACATCTGTGCGAAATATTTGAAATCCTTTGGGAAATTATTAAAAGCTTTGTGAAATCTTTAAAATCGAATGGAAATTTTTGTGAAATAATTGAAATCTTTGTAAAATCTTTAAAAATCTATCCAATATCTTTGCGAAATATTTGTGAAATTTTTTAAACCTTTAGGAAATCATTCAAATATTTGTGAAATCTTTGGAAATTTTTGCGAAATATTTGGTAACATTTGTGAAAATAATGAAATCTTTGTGAAATTTTGAGAAAATCATTGAAGTCTGTGAAATCTTTGTGATTTTTCCGGAATCTTTTAAATCTATCCAAAATCTTTGCTAAATATTTGAAATCTTTGTGAAATTTCTGGGTAATCATTGAAATCATTGTGATATCTTTGAAATCTATCTGCAATCTTTGCTAAGGTGTCGCGATTTTTGTTTGCTGGCGAGAGACAAGGTTGGGCCGTTGTCCCAGCATGTATGCTGGCAAGAGACAAGGATGAGCCGTTGTCCCAGCATAGGTGGTTGTTTGAATGTGTGCTGCTTGGTGTGTGTGTGTGTATGTAAAATGTTTATATAGTTGTGTGTGTTTGTATGTGGTCGGGCGCACTTGTCCAGCGTCGTCCGTCACTGTTTTCATAGCAGGTGTTCATTCTTGGTGCTAATTGTTTTCTTCCTCTTCTGAGGAAGAGACTGAGTGTGGTTGTCCACCATCACTAGTCGTAGCTCGTTTGATGGTTGATATGAGAAACATGTGTATATATGAGTGTAGGTGTGTATGAACTTGTTTCTTTTTAGTGTGTGTGTGTGTTACAGGGCACACTCGTCCAGCGTCGTCCATCACGGTTTTCATAGCGAGTGTTTCCATTCTTGCTGCTGATTTTTTTCTTCCTCTTCTGAGGAAGATACTGAGTGTGGTTGTCCACCATCACTAGTCGTAACTCGTTCGATGGTTTCTATGAGAAAAACGTCGTGTAGGTGTGTGAGCTTTTTTTGTTTTAGTGTGTATGTGTGTATGTATGTAATTGGGCGCACTTGTCCAGCGTCGTTTGTCATATTTTTCATAGCGGTTGTTTCTATTCTTGGTGCTGAGTGTTTTCTTCCTCTTCTGAGGAAGATACTGAGTGTGGTTGTCCACCATCACTAGTCGTAGCCCGTTCAATGGTTGCTATGGGGAGTGTGTTTAGCAAGTGTATGAGTGTGAGTGAAGTGACTACGCCACCTGGCGTAAGAAATGATTTTATCATTTTTTGCGGAGTGTGTTGAGCGCCACCGGGTGTTTCTATCCACTCCCGGAAGTGGCATTCTTTTCGGCTACATCTCGATTAGAAGAGCTCTGGCGGGGTGAGTCGTGGGAGTTTTTCGATCACAATATCCATCGTGAACCAAAATCCGATGTTTTCGTACTCGGAGCCCCACGTTGGGCGCCAATTGATATGCTCCTTACTTTTTGAAGTGATTGGTATAGGCTGGTAGTAGGGAAATATTTAGGAAAATTTCTCTGACGCTAGAAAGAGATGGAGCGAGGACTAGAGTTCTGTCTCTGGTGGTAGAAAGAGAGGGAGCGAGGGAGGTGTACACGGGGAATTCCGTACGAGGGAGTGAGAGGGTACTAGTTCTAGAAGTACGTGAAGGTGGGAACACAATGCACGGGAGTTCTATCTCTGAAGATAGAAAGAGAGGGAGCGAGGGAGATTGGTTTATGGAAATTCCGTAAGAGGAAGTGCGAGGAAACGGTCATGCGTCCGGCATAAATGGGTCGCACTGGCCTCGTGGCGTACCCAGGAGCGCGAAGCACGGGACGTTGATAATATTTTATGATGCGTTTGTTGTTTCGCCTTACCGTGGCGGGCTATGGCTTTTTGTTGCGGCGTTCTGGATTTGGCTTTGTCTAAAAAAAAAAAACGTCGTGTGTTTATAAAATAAAGAATAACCCTTGGTTAAAATTGGGTCCAGAAAACTTGCCAGCCTCGTGCCTGAGAGTAGCGGCCGCTCGGCGACGCGATTATTGGCGAGTGTTACTTCACCTCCGCATCGTCCTCTGGTTTGTAGTCCAGAATAAAATAAACGAACAAACAAAATTTGGCACGAAAAATTGGGATTCAGCCGATTACATCTGGTATGCCAGCCGTATCAGCGGTAACGAGTTAGCTGGTATGCCAGCCGACCCGTGAGGGGGGGAAAAAAATTATAAAGAGAGAAAAAAAATTTTAATAACCGTAAGTATGAAATTATTACCCTACTGTTTAGGTGCAAGAAACAAGAATGCTTACCATTTTGTTTAGCTATATATGTAGTCTTTATTTGGGGAGTTATTATTAATCGTTATGCCAAATTAAATTTAAAATTGACTCTAATAGTTTTTTGTTTATGAGGTAACTTTGCGACAATGTTATAGGTTGATGTTGCATTAGATTCCGATTAATTCAATGAAAAAATTTATAAATAGAGAACTTACCTCAAAATTAGTTTGTTTAATGGTTTCCTTGGCTTAAATTCTTGGTATTTGGTGTAATAAGCAGAGCTAATCCATCTGGAACTTCATCAAAGTCGTTTCGTTATTTATTCTCTTTAAATTACTGCAAATTTGAGAGGAATCATTGTATTTCCACATCAACTTTGTATTGGAACATTGGCAAGTACCGGTTCTGGAAATGTTCAATTAATCTGGAAAAGAAATTAATAATTTTACACAAAGTTATAAGCTCTTGGGAAATCGAGATTGCGAATTAAGTTTAAAAAATTATACCAGATGATACTTATCTGACATGTAAGGAAGTGACAGCTAGACGTAAGGTTGTCGCTTTCAGGTGAAAAATTCTACTCTTATGTTGAACGAATTAGCTTAGGAAGGGAGGAAAATAGAAGAATAACTAGATAAGTGAATTTCAATTGTTAATTACGATATTGTAAAAAAGAAAAAGTGAATTAAATTAACCTTAAAGCACCGTGGATAAGAGGCGAGGTTAAGGAAACATAAATACTGAGGAAAACTGCATCGAAGGGTAATATTCTCGATGCGTCATCAAGTATTTTTTAAAATTCTCGAACCTTCCGGAAATTTCTTGAATTCTTAAACCTTCTGGAATTTTATCACCTTCTTATTCAAATAATAATTGAATTACATAAAATACAGGTTACTTGAAATAATAATGATAATAAAAAGTTTTTAAAAGGAAGAACTTTTTAAAATAAGGGGGAAGGTGTAACCACGTGTGACTTTTCGGAAGTCAGGCGTCGCCATCTTGAAGGCGGAACAATTCGAACTTGAATTCGTTAATAGAAAACTATATAAACATGGAATAAATTTGAATATGTATACTAAATACAGTTGCTTGATAAGAAATTGATTAATATCAATTAGTATTACTATAAGTAATGATATAATTTTAGTTAGTTTATTTTATTAAATCCAATGGTACAATTAAGTGATGGCTAGGGAAATGAATTGAACATTAGATATCGCGAGTGGTGCAATAGCAAAGAACCATATCTTTCTCTCTCTCATAGGTAAAAATGTATGATAGATATTAGTCATGATAATTAAGGATATCCGGTCGAGACAAAGTCCTGACAGAAGGGCGCCGAAAATATTCGATAAACAGGAAGAAAGGGTTGACTCAACTTGGACCGATCTTCGCTCTAATCTATGACGTCAAGGGTGAAAACATCCACTGGCTGATTGGTAGATGGTGTCGAATTCGAAATAAAACGAATTTTTTTATAGGTTAGTAGTGGCGACATGCTGCGCGCGAACCTTCCTACGTCATTAGATTTAAGTTATAAATATAGGCGCGTGTGTTCAAAACGTCAGAAGAAGGCTTTCCAGCCCTTAAATCGCTATCGAAATTTCGAACAAATCTCTTAAAGAACTCTTGTGCAACTCGATTCAATCATTCGATTAATTATCAATTGAGTTTCAATCAATTAACAACGGATATTTTTCGAATATTAATTGATTAACAACTTTTCTTGTCAGCTCCGGAGAGCATTTTATTTGATTTGCGGAAGTAACTTAAACTTTAAGAGCCGATTCCACCATCTCTGATTAAATCCATGGTTAACTAATCATGATTATTTTTTAATCATCGATATAATCATGATTATCTTGAAAAGCGTTCCACCATGAATTTTTAACCTATGATTAACTAACCGTATACCTTGTTCGGAATAAAGTCTAGTTTTTGCGTATATTATAAAGGATTTTAAGAGATTGGAAAAAAGTAATGAGATTTCAGAGGACTTTAAAGGATTTCATGTGTTAGCGAAGTATTCTCACGAATGTAAAAGATTTCAAAAGCTTTTAAATGGATTTCGAAGGATTTTAACGGATTTTAGAGGATTTCGTAAGATTCCAAAAGATTCAACGGAATTTTAACGGATTTCTGAACATTATAAAGGATTTTAAGAGATTGAAAAAAAGTCACGAGATTTCAAAGAATTTTTAAGAATTTCATGTGGTACATTTCACGAATTTAGAAGACTTTCCCAGGCGGAAATATTATATATAGTTTATATTTAGTGTGAAGTATTATATATAATATTCATTTATTTTATACATTTTTTATATAAAACAAATCAATATTATATATAATGCTTCACACTATATAATTATAAACTTAGAAGATTCCAAAAGATTTTAAATGGATTTCGAAGGATTTTAACAGATTTTAAGAGACATAAAGGAGTTTCGATGATTTCACAGGATTTCAAAGGATTTTACGAGATTTGAAAAATTCCAAAGTATATATCCACGGATTTTAGAGGATTTCGTAAGATCTCAAAAGATTTAACGGAATTTCAAATTGTAAAGGATTTTAGGATATTTAAAAGAAAGTCACGGGATATCAAAGTTATTTAGATTATCATCCGTGATAACGAAGTATTTTCACAAATTCCGTAGATTTGAAGCGATTTCAAATAATTTCAAATAATTTTAGAAAGATTTTAACGGATTTTAAGAAATACAACGGGGTTTCGATGATTTTACGGGACTTCAATGGATGTTAGGAGATTTCTAAAGATTTCAAGGTATATTCACGAATTTTAGAGGATTTCCTAAGATTTTAAAAGATTCAACGGAATTTTGACGGATTTCCGAATATTATAAAGCATTTTAAGAAATTTAAAAAAAAGTCACGGGATTTCAAAGAATTTTAAAGGACTTCATGTGGGATCGACGTTTTTTCACGAATTTTGAAGGATATGAGTGGATTTTAATGAGATTTCGAAGATTTGGGGTAACTTAAAGAGATTTCAAAAGATTTGCAAAGATTTCAAAGAATTTGAACGAATTTTTTGAAATGTAAAGGGGGGTTCATTGGATGTTTTTATGGGATTTCAGAGGATTTGAAGTATTTATCCCTACTAACAAAAAGTCAGGAATCGTCAAAAAAGGTCAGAAGTGCTGACGATTTCTGAAGATCCTAAACTTGTATGACGATTCTGACTATTTCTGAGATATGTTTATTCAGAACCTATCAGGTAGCTCGTCGGCTAGGACCGCAGATAGGCCGACAGAAAAGGATTAAAAATCAAAAATAAATTTTTTTCAATGTTGCATATACAGATTCAAAAGTTAGAAATTCAGAATGTGCGGGTTTTGACGATTCCAGATACCTATCAATTTTCCTAACAAAGGACCCCGCACCAAATGTACAGTCAATGGCTTTTTGTGAAAAATTCTAAATCTAATTTTTTTTTGTATTTTCGATCCTGCAAAGCAATAATCCGTGAGAAAATAGTTTTAAAAAATGGACAGTTTTTTGTCCAAAAATGGTCAAAGTTTCAATTTTTACATGTATTTCAATAGAAAAATGCGTATTTTAGTGAAAAGTTGTTTTTCTCCTAAACTCTTTGTTAGATTTTGCTAAAAGTTTCAAATTTTGACTATCAGTCTTACCGACACAAAAGGTTTATATCTAAGATCTAGAAAGATATATACAGCATGTTATGGGGGTGTTTTCATACTTTAAACATCCAAGTATGGAAAACATAATTTCTTAGTAACTAAAGTCACTGGAGATTTTTTATTTAAATGCTAGGGTATGAAATCACTTTCAAATAAGTAAAGGCTCGTTTTCTTTTGAAATTTCTTAAAATGCCTTGAAATCTTCTGGAAGCTCATGAAACCTTATGAATTTCCCTGAAACCCGCAAAACCTTTAAAAAAATTTTTAATTCTTTGAAAGACTTCAGTATTTTTTCAAATGCATTATAGTCACTTGCAAAATTTTGAAAGTCTTTGAACTCCCCTGAAATCCTCTGAAATTCATTTGAATGGTTAGATAAAACTCAAAGTCCTGCGAAATCCTTTGGAACCTTTAGAAATAAATTTAAGTCTTGTGAAATAGCTTGACATCATTTAAAATACTTTGACTATCTTTTCAATATTTATAAGCTTCCAAAATACTTCAGGATAACCAGAAATCGCTTGAAACCCCTTTATATGTTTCCAAATCACTTGAAATCTTAAAAGTTTTGTAATATCCTGTGAAATATTTTTAGACTCATTAAAAACTTTTACAAAATCGTTAATTATTGGTACGTAATTGATGGTTTCGAGAAATAATGAAATATGGGACTTGAAACTAATGGAAACATTTTATTTTTAAGATAACACATGCTTTGCAAAATTCTCTGATTTTTTCTCTACCAATTTCTCATTTTCCCTGACCATTAATGTTAAAATACTATCGTTTCAATCTGTTAATATTTTTTCAAAATAGGGTCTTTTATAAACAAAGTAAAACAATATTTCAGATACAAAATTAAAATTTTCAAATTCTTTTATTTATCGTAAAAAACAAAAAAATTTTCACCAAAGTTTTTAAACAAAATAGTTGAATCCTCAATTAGGAGAAATTTCTTTTCAACCAAAAAGTTGCTTTTTTATCCAAGAAAGATGAAATTTTTATCAAAAAACAATCCAGAGTATAGATTTCTGTACCATTTCTGATCGAGGGTATAAAATTCCATACTCTTTCTGATATAAAGTATTAAATTTCCAACCCTTTCTGATCTAAGGCATGGAATTCTCTTCCCTTTCTGATGCATTTTATGGAATACTATACCCTTTCCGATCTACGATCTGGGGTATGGAATTCCATAATCTCTCTCAAATTAAAGGTATTAAATTCCTTACCCTCTCTGAGCCAGAGTTTGGATTTCTGTACCATTTCTGATCAAAGGTAGGGAAGCCCATACTCTTTCTGATATAAGGTAATAAATTCCCTACCCTGTCCGATCTTAGTTATGGAATTCTATACTCTCTCCTAAATTTAAGGTACTAAACTCCTTACCCTCTCTGATCCAGGGAATGGATTGCTGTAACCTTTCTGATCTAGGGTATGGAATTCCATACTCTCTCCCAAATTGAAGGTTAGTCATTCCTTGCCCTTTCTCATCCATGGTACGGATTATGTACCCCATCGGATCCATGATGTAGAGTATGGAATTCCTCACCATTTCGATCTAGTTTATGGAATTCTATACTCTCCATACAAATTCCGCCGCTCCTGATCGTTGGCCGAAGTACACTGAGAGTTTGGGTCGATGGTGGATTCATAGTTACACACAACTAGGATTTTCCTATATATGGCAAATCTGTAGGCACGTATGTAAATGTAAATATATATATGTACTTGTACGTGTCGAACGGAGCGTATCCCTGTCATGTAGTGTGAGCATGTTCTAAACGCCTGCGAACGTCGACAAACGGGCTTTCCAGGCAGTCACGTTCAGTTCACAGTCGGCAAGCGAGAATAATCGAGACTGATCGATTTAGCGTATGCTGATCCATTTTAGGCCGCTTGGATGCAAATGGAAATTGTTAGAGCGATTTTCTATTGTTTTTTTATTTCAGGCCTTTTTTATAGACTAACTCGTTTTCTTTTGAAATTTCTTAAAATGCCTTGAAATCTTCTGGAAGCTCATGAAACCTTATGAATTTCCCTGAAACTAACCCGCCACCGCCCCCCACCTTTCAAGTCGCCATTTTTTTACGTTTATTACATTTTTTACGTATAATACGTAAAATGCGTATTATACGTATAAAAGTTCGAGTTACGCGTAACCGTGCAACCCTGATTCACAGTGCGTTCCTATGTGAGACTGAAGGGGGTATGAGAGAGCACGACATTTATCGAATGAGATTCCAAATGTGAATAGAATGAAGTAGATTGCACTGAGCGGACCTCTCCCTCCTCCTGAACCCCCTAATCACAATTTTCTTTTCTTGATTTAAGCATCATTTGTTCAATTTTAAGTAAACTTTATAATAAAGAAAAATTATTATTTAAATATGTTTGCAGAATATGATCTTTTTACTACAATATTATTTAATTGAAATACAAGCTTCGTCTTACGCAACACATTTCGAGGTTAGCAGTGATGTTCGAAGGTCTCAAAATATGTACCGCGAAACTTGTATCACCAAAAAAGAGTTAACACCATAATTTACATCAACAGGAGCAAACAATTTTTAATACACACTCTTCTTTAATATAAAATATACTAAAAACCGTAAACGATTCTGGCGTGTCACCACTTTCTATGACGAATCGAGTTGACAAGTGCCCCCGCGCAACCATTTTTGCATATTTTTGAAACACATGCGCTGCCTATCGGGAATAGAAAACACTAAACACGGACTCATTTTTCCCTATTAGAGTAAACGCACTGTGAACAAGGTGGCCATTTTAGTGATTTGAACACAAATCTAGTGTTTTCCAAGGGACTGCTGTGTTTTTTTTGTGGAGGGATTGTGTAATAACATAATTTAGTGTTTTTTTTTCACAGTATTTAGTAAAAAATGTAGTGATTGTTCACATTTTAGTTCTTTCGGCTCCAATTCATTAATATTCAGTTCCAAACGGTAGCAAACAAACTGTTAGTAAATAACGATTGGTCAAGTGATTGCACTTGAGAATACTGTGCAATAAGAAGCATTCTCTAATCTCAATTCGCAGTTGATTCTTTGAGGGAACAGACCCATGGAGGCAGATTAGTAGCAGACATTTTGACCATGATGTGACCGCTGGAGCTTGTGCAGGCACCTCTTGGTTAAAACTGTTCCACTATTCTACTAATCTACTTCCATGGGACTGTGCCCTGAGGTGAATTTGCTTTGTAAGGGTCCTAGACATTTCTGTCAATGACAGTGTTTCTGTGTACTACTAGGAGAATATCATTGACTGAGATGTCTAGTGGTTTGATGCTTCGCGTTTTAAATAAGTAAGTTCACATTTTTTTGTTATTACATATAAGGTATGGGTTGAGATGACATCTTAATGTTGTCACAACTACGTGATACCAAAAAGAGTTTTGAGAATAATAGGGACAAAGGAAGCGTACAAATCAAGTGCTGTGAGTAAAACTGTCAATACTGAACAAAATAATGCATTCAGTATTACGATAGAAGCTGATGACGAGCTTGATCAAGTATTCGGATTACGTGGCGTTCAAGTTGGTCCACGTGAGAAAGACCAACTTAAGACCACAGTATAGGCCTGTCTAAAAATTGTCTTAACTTTTCTGGTCCCCAGAATACTACAGTCCTTTTGTCCCAGCCAGCAGTTTAAACCCCCAATATCCCATCATTATTAGGGTAATCACCAGTCAGGACCCTAGACCTCATAAATCAGCTCAGCTTCTTTAGGACTAGAGAGAGAGAGAGAGAGGGGGGGGGGTGTAGAGAGAGAGGTATCTATTTAAATGCCCTAAAAGTGTTGCAATTATAGGCTAAAGGGTACATACCAGAAAAAGGCCAAACGTTGTTTGAAAGTGGTCATAAAATGGTATTAAATTGGTATTTATTTTCACGAGGGAGACATTTTACTTCAGAACACCCCTAAAGGCACCTTTTGGAATAGCTAACCGCTATTTCGTCGCATTTTGTTTTATTTCCTCTACGTCTTGAAATTATTTTCCTTTAAAGGATATTTCAATTTGGAAAACCAGAAATTACAGAGAGCCAGGTCAGAACTGTATAAGGGCTGCCGATGTTGCATAAGGTCGTGTTTCTCCAGAGATTGCTGAATGAGCTGCGAAGAATCGGCAGGTGAATTGTCCTAGTAAAGGGCCCATTTACTTTTTCACAAATCAGGGTCAAAATTTCTGAACAATATTCTTTGAAATCCCGAGGTCTTCGACGAAAATGGGGGAATAATAGGAGAATACATTTTTTTTGATAAAATGAAAGTATAGGTATTTAGGAGTATATAGGTATATGAGAGTGAATTCTGGCCAATTGCGATGATGTCTTCTTTAAAGTTCTCCTCTTTGAAAGCCACAAGCTTCTTCAAGCGATCTTCCCACTTTTGGAAACACCCCTAAAGGCACCTTTTGGAATAGCTAACCGCTATTTCGTCGCATTTTGTTTTATTTCCTCTACGTCTTGAAGTGGTTTTATTTTTAGAATATATTTTTTCAATTTGGGAAACAGCCAGAAATCATAGAGAGCCAGGTGAAAACTGTATGTGGGCTGCCGAAGTTGTGTCAGGCCATGTTTCGCCAGAGATTGCTGAATAAGCTGCGATAAATAGGCAGGTGATTTGTCGTGGTGAAGGACCCATTCACTTTTCCACAAATCAGGCTCAAAATTTCCGAAACAATATTTTTTGAAATCCCGAGGCCTTTGCCGAAAATAGGGGATTAATAGGGGAACACTTTTTTTTAAATAAAATAAGTGTATAACTGCTATATTCAGTTCGATATGAAACGCTTGAGTTCTTCAGATTTTAAGCCGAAATATATAGCATTACGAACAAAATAGTTGAATTTTCAACCAAAAATTATTTTCTACCAAAACAGATGAATTTTTAATCCAAAAAGACGAATTTTTAGCAATAGTAATTATTTTTAACCAAATAGTTGACTTAACAACCATGTAGTTCTACTTGAATGCAAGAGAGACGAATTCTCAACAAAATAGTTTAAACTCTAACCAAATATGGTGGAACCTCGATATAACGTTCCCTTGAAATTAGGTATATCGAGGATCTGCTGTAGTGGAGTTTTCAAGCCAAAAAAAAATAATTTTTTTGATGAGAGTTTTATTTTCAAGAAAAAGAAATTTCAACCAAGAAATATGACCAGAAAAGATAAATTTCCAATTCAAAAGGATGTATTTTTGAAAAAAACAGTTGCTTTTTTGACCAAAAAAGATAATTACAAAATAGTTTTATTTTCATCAAAATAATTATATGTTTAACAAAATAGTCAAATTTTTAAACAAATAGGTGAATTTTCAGCCAACACAGATGATTTTGCATTGAACTTGTTAAATTTTTAGGCCAAAAAGACGAATATTTTAGAAGACAGTTCAATTTTTAACAAAAAAAGTTCATTTCGAACCAAAAAAGATTATTTTTCTACCTTAGAAGATGAATTTTTGATCCATTAAAATTTTTTTTTTTACAAAACAGTCGAAATTCCAACTAAAACAAAATAATTTTTAACGAAATAATTACATTTCTAACATTATAGTTGAATTTTTAACCACATAATTGAATTTTCAACCAAAACTGAAATCCTTAAATTTCCGGTTTGAAAAATTATTTATATTTTTATCGAAAAATATGGATATCCAACAAAATAGTTGAATGCTGAATTAAAACAAATTAATAATCAGCCAAGCAGTTGAATTTTTACTAAAAAAGATTAAATCTGTACAACAAGAAATAAATTTTTCATTCCAAAAAGACGAATTTTTAATAAGAGTTAATTAAAATCAAACTTTAGTATTTTAAATTTTGTTTGTTTCCCAAATTCTGGGAGACACGACTTTCCTCTACTCAAGCACATTTTATATAATATAACTATCTCTATAATAAATTTTTAAAACCATTTGTTTTATATTACTTAGTAAAATGTTGATTCACAAAACATGTTCATTTTACTAATAACTTTTTATTTGGCTTATTTTTTTTTATATTGAAGATGTTTTTGGTGAGATTTATCTATTTTCCTATCATAACAATATTGTTAATTTTTATTTTCGTAAGAAAACCCTTATTTATTCCGACTTCTTATAGACTATTTTAGAAAAAAATATGGAAGAACTCGGAATACATGAACTTATGAAACATTTACTATTGATATTGTAAAAGGGAAATACATACATTCCAAAAAATTTTCGATGCAAAAAAAAATACGCCAAGTGATTATTCTATTATTTTTAAATTACGCACAGTAACTATTTTATATCAATATATTTATACAAATTAACTAGTACGCATTCCAAATTCTTCCAGATTATTTTATAAAATAATCTGGAAGAAGTCGGAAGAAATAAGGTTTTTCCTTATACAAATACCAATTCAAGCAGGCAATGTTCATTGTCTCTAAGTCCACTTTTTGACGAAAATTGTTTTTTGGAAAAACAAGAATGAAAAATTACGAACGGTAAGTTAGATAGAACTTTTTGGATCAAAATGATTGCAAATTGCATGGAGATGGGACCTTGAGATGGAGACTTTGTACCAGGAGTACGAAGTTTGTTTTTTCTTCAATTGTCATATGTACGAAAAATAGCTTGAAATGAGTATAATGTTGGTAGATTTAAAAAACGTTCTTAAATTGTCAAATTCAAATGACACAAATAAAATAAGGGTTAAAATACAGGTATACAAGTATAGGATAATACTTGTACGCATAGAAAGGGACCTTATGGCTTGTTTGACCAGCGGCTCTGGCTTTAACCACAAAAAAATATACTAAAAAATCAACAATTCCATTTTGCAGTCAAACTGTGCAAGATACGACAAAAATGAATCCACAATAATTGTTCACCCAAAAAGATTTACAAATTTGTTATTAATCATTTTTCGATAGGATCCGTAGTTTTTGTTCAATTCGCAAAAAATAACATGAAAAGTAAAAAAATAAAATTGCTGGAAAAACGACACAAGGTACGAAAAAAAACTTAATTAAAAAAAGTTGTTTAACCAAAGAATATCTATAAATTATTTATTAACTTTGTTTTTATGAGACGCGTAGTTTTTGTTTTGATAGTAGAAAATAACATAAAAAATAAAAAAATTAATTTTTGGGAAAACAACACAAGGTACGAAAAAAATTAATGAATAAAAGTTCTTCATTCAAAAAAGATCTATAAATTTTCTACAAAACATTTTTTGATAGGACTTTTGACTTTTGATAGGACATTTTTTGATTTGATAGGAAAATAGGATTTTTTGATAGTTTTTGTTTCATTCGTAAAAAATAACATTCAAAATAAAAAAAATAATTTTTTAGAAAAATGACACAAGTTACAATAAAATTGTATGTAACAAAGTGTTTCACCCAAATTATATCTACAAACTTGTTGAGAACAAATTTACGCTAGGACGCGTATTTTTTGTTTAATTGTAAAAAATAACATTGAAAATAAACAATTTAAATTCATGGAAAAATGACACAAAAGATGCAATAAAATGTTGAACAATAAAATTTTGTTTAAAGGATGCGCAATTTTTTTAATTATAAAAAAGGGCAATGAAAATACGTCTGTTTCAAGATCAATGCATACGAGTATTATTATTATATCATTAAGCCGTTTCCCTTTCGGGGTAGGCGCGAATTGCTCGGTGGTAAAGTAGTGATGTGTGGTTTCACCTTTTTTTATAATAAATTTATGTTATTTTGGCAAAAACACGTAGTTCCATTTTTCACGAAATTCCCACTTTCATTTCCCGGAATAAATACCTTTTTTTAAAGAAATTTTGTCACACTCATTTTTTTCTTGTACCAATACATTAGGAGAAGCCCCAGTTAAATTTTTAGCTAATTCTATCGAGGAAAACAAAAGTTATGTTTTTTAAAAATAAAAATTGACATTTTTCAACTTTACGCAATTTCAACATTTTTTGTTTGTTTATTTGAATATAATATTCAGCTATATAACCAATATGATCTTTTGAAATAAGTATTCAAAAAGATACAAAAAAAATTTCAAGTAAAAATATTTAATACTTTATTATTTATAATAATTTTTTCACGCTGGAGTCGTTGACGACCCCATGTGCCAAGTACGTTACTACAGGGAGGTGTGCCAAACAAGGGTTAGTTTATTAAAAAATGTTTAGAGGTGGCAGACCCAGATAATCCTTTTGGAAGGAGTTAAATTTTATTTCAAAGGTGGAAAATGGCAAAAATTTTGCTTGTTGCCCCGGGTGCAATCTTTTTATTTACTCATTTTTTAAATTTTATAAAAAAATAATTCATTTGATCTTGCACTTAATGCATTTCGTAATAAATGAGGTTATATGAGGCTCTTTTCCCTCACCCCCTAAGGCCACCCACCTTTCAAGTCCGCCATTTTTTACGTTTATTACATTTTCACGTATAATACGTAAAATACATATTATACGTATAAAAGTTCGAGGTACGCGTAACTGTGCAACCCTGCTTAGGGTGACGTCCCATGGCAGCGTTAGGGAGATTTTGCATAGGGAGTTTTTGCATATCATTCCATAGCTTGCGGTAAACGCTAAAGTCACGTGATGACGTTTTTGCGCATGCTCTGCGAGTTTAGTGTTACGATTTTCCGCCATCCGACGTTCTTTAGCATATTATTTAGCGTTTATCGTAAGCTACGGAACGATATGCAAAAACTCCCTAATAGCGTTTCGTAGCTTACGGTAAACGCTAAAGTCACGTGATGATGTTTCTGCGCATGCTCTGCGAGTTTAGCGTTGCCGTTTTCCGCTAGTCGACGTTCGTTAGCGCATCATTTAGCGTTCACCGTATCCTACGAAACCCTATAGAAAATCTCCCTATTACTACAGTCAAACTTCGATTCTATGAACCCTCGAAACCATCAACTTCACCTTATCTGGTGCCCTCTCCACTAGACACCCAAATTGTTTTTGACGTTCGCGCAGATTCAAAAAACCCGCCATTACTTGTTGCTGCGTAAATGTCCACTGTCGATAACCTGAATACTCCCCCCAAAAAGTTCATTGAATCGAGGTCCGACTAGTGATGGACGTTTACCTAGAGAGTCGGTTATATTACTTCGAGAACGGTAACGAGAACGAGAATATTACCGAGAATATAACAGAGAAATAAATTCTCTGAGAATTTATGAGAATTTACGAATTTATTCTATTAAATCAAAAAATTAAATTTATTCGTTAACCTAGAACGATTTTTTTAATGTTAAAAAGATTTTAAAATATTTTTAATTTAAACTAAGCACCCAGTCAAGTATATATTTATGCTAAGATAGTGTTCATTGAGGTGCTGCGGTGCATCGTGCTCATAACGTGCATTGCAATTTTAGTGAATCTCCATCAAGTTTATGCCCTATTAGCCATATAACAGAGGTAATTTTTAATTAGCTCTATATAATGAACTGTAGTTTTATATAGTATTAGTATATTTTTTATTATTATGAGCTTCACTTATGATGGTAATGAGAAGAACTTTTTTACGAAACTTGTTATTAATCTTGTCAGATAACTTCATTCAGATTATAGGTTATATCAGCGCTTTTCGGAAAAATAAGAGCCAACTGGGTTATTTGGACCCTGGATTCGGATTCAGCGACCCCAAAAACATATAGATATACTGGTTAAGTCCACCGGGCATGAAGATATTTTTTTTTTGGTAAAAATATACAAGAAAAATCGCTGTTTTCGTCGATTTTACGTCTATTTTTGCGTTTTTTGGGAAAATACGAGCTAACTTGGGTATTTGGACCCCGTATTCGGATTCGGCGACCCCAAAAACATGTAGATATGCCGGTGTAGTCCGACGGGCATACCACTTTTTTTTGTGTGCTGGTGTTATATTTATATAACCTTGAAGCAAATGAACAAAGAAATTGAAAAAATAGTCATTCGAAATTTGCATTTTGTATTAAAAATGATTTTGCCTTCAAATCATGATTTTCCGGAAATTTCCGTTTATTCTGGACTGAAAAATCTTTTCTAATTGCAAATTCAATAATTTTGTTAAAAATTCGACTTTTTGGTTTGAAAATCATTTATCTCTTTGAAAGAAATATCATCATTTTTTTATTAAAATTGCAAATTCTTCATTTAAAATTGAATTGCTTTCTGGCTGAGGATTCAACTATTTTGTTAACAATTTGTTTTTTTATTAATCCAAATCTTTTTGTTTCAAAATTAGAAATATTTTTAGTTTACTTGTCAGCTGTTATATTTTTCTTTAAGGATTAGTTTTTTTGGTTTAATTCAATTACTTGGTTAAGAGTTAAACTACTTCGTTAAAAATTCACTTGTTCAGCTGATTATTCATCATTTTAATTCAAAATTTGGTTTAGGATTCAACTATTTTGTTGACATTTTCTTTTATTAATTCAACTGTATTTGATTTACAATTGATATCTCTTTGCATTGAAATATCAGCTATTACTTTTTTTGTTGAGAATGAATCATCTTTTCTGCTGCTGAAAATGCAGCTGCTTGTTTGAAGTTGAACTTTTTTGTTGGAATTTCGATTATTTAGTGCTGAAATTTTCAAGAAACTTTCAAGCCTCAAAAAGGAAATAACCCTAAAAATATATAGTTATATGACATTTTTATTCTGCACTGGAAATTATTTTGCACCTCAAATCGAGAAACTACACGCGAGCTTAGCGTGCGATTGATCGTGCTAGTAACTTTCAAAACTACGTAATATATCTGAGAATAACATCAACATTTATAGTAAGAACTTTTTCAAAAGTCTACTGAAGGTGCAAATCATGTATTCTTTTATGTCCAAACTTTTCAAAAACGTCCGAATTGTTTTTCTAAATCTAAATTAGTAGCAGAGATTATTGAAACATTACTAATTCAATTATTCGAAATATCGACTATTTTAACAGTGAAAAACTACTAATTGCTAAGTAAAAATATATATTCATGGCCGTATATAATAATTTCAACAACAAAATTGTAGTAATGCTAATCGTGACTAATTAGGACAATTTAGTTTAAAAAACGCATTCGTGTAATATATTCCACTTTATTGACACAATCAGAAGACAATATTGTAAAACCCATAAAACATGTTCACTAGTGTTTGGAGGTACAGCTTTAAGATGGAAAAACAAAAATTATTTACACACCTGATCTATTTAACATTACGGACACGCACGTGTGCATCAACAAGAAAATTGAGTTTAGTCAAATAAACATGTGATCTTTTTAGTTTTTCATCAGCGAAAGGTTGAAATATTACTATTTTATTAGGTGATTAATCTTATGAATAAAAGGTAATGTAGGAATTATTTTACATCGATCCCTATTGAAAATTCCGAAATCGTAAACTACGTCGTAAACTGCGTAGAACACTACATCAGAAACGTAAAGTACTCGGAAACGACGTAAGATCCGACGGTCTAAACCACGTCGGAAATTGTGATAGTTTTAGTAAGAAGGTGATAGATTGCCAGAAGGTTTGAGAATTCAAGAAATTTCCGGAAGGTTTGAGAAATTTAAGAAGTACTTGATGACGCATCGAGAATATTACACATCGAGGTAATGTTCCACAGTGGTTATGTTTTCCTAACATAGAACTTTTCCAAAAAAAATTTTTCAGTCGTAAGTGACAACCTAACCTCTACCTGGCACTTCCTTACATTTCAGATAAGTATCATTTATTGAATTTGATTCGCAATCTCGATTTCCTAAAAGCTTATAACTTTGTGTAAAATTATTAATAACCAGACTGCCATTGTTCCAATACAATGATTATGTGAAAATGCAATGGTTCCTCTTAAATTTGCAGTAATTGAAAAGATTAAATAATAATGAAACGACTATGATGAAGCTTCAGTGGGATTAGCTCTACTAATCACACCAAACGCAAGGTCTTAAGCCAAGGAAATCATTGACCAAATTAACTTCGGGGTAAGTTCCCTATTCATAATATTTACCTATAAAATCAATCAAAATTTTATGCAGCATGAACCCATGTTATATATATGTTTATCAAATGGTTCGTTCCAAATTGCTTAGAAACTCCTGGAAAATTAATCCCATACTCACAACAACTAAATTATTACATATACTTTACCCATATTAATTCCTACCAAAATTACTAATTCAATTGTTTAACCCACAGCTTTCCCACGAAAGCCTGGGGGCAGGTTGCAGCCTTTTCTATAACAATATTTATTTATCCACTCACTCATGCATATTATACCATTTTAATAATTTAATTTTGCAAAAACTTCTAACAATTTTAAAAATTTAAATGTTTCAAACTCAAATGTTTCAAGCAAGATCCAACCCAAGGTGAACAACCCCATCATCGTTCTATGCAATCAGCTCACCACTTCACTCCATTCACCTCATCCTTTTAGAATAAATAAAATCAACATTTTCTCTTATGCCAAAACCTCTAAGCTGACCCCAAAATTACTTATCCACAGGGTGTGCTGCTAACTTTAATTCATCCGAATGGACAATTTTGGACGCATTGGGTCCTATTCTAATTTGAGCAATCCGAGTTTCAATAATTTTCCATCACAAATGGACCATCAAATAATGGATCGATTTTTTTATCATGTCTATTTTCCTTCTTTAAATAGACAAGAACTCACAACTTAAAATGTCTAGTATTCGCTTTCAAATCATAATGTCTTTTTGATCTTTCCTTTGCACATTGGAGTCTCTCATAAGCCCTACATTGGATATTATCTAGTTTAAGAAAAAGTTCGCACAAATGTTGAACATACGTTCTTGCACGAGGGCTTTCATCAAAACTTGTGGGAATTTTATAAAAATTTTAAATCACCTTGGTTTTTAAATTTTTCCCCTGATCAGACTAAATTATTAGAGGACAGCCGTAACTTGAGATGAAATTCTCAGCTATTGCTTGGGCGATAGTCACAGAATCAGTCATTTTTAAAGGGATTGCATCGGAATATTTAAAAAACACACATTCAATCGTTAAAATTTACTGGTTTCCTCGGGGCGTTACCAAAAGTGGCCCGACGAGATCAATTTCAATCTTCTCAAATGGTGCTTTTGTGTAATCAGTTATTACCATCGGAATTTGCGGACCTTTCCTGAGTACCTTATTCCGCATACAATTTTTACAAGTACCTAGTATTCTCTCTACACCTGACTTCATATGCTTCCAAAAATACTTTTCCCTAATATGCCAATAAATTTTATTAACTCCCTTATGACCACCTACCACCGATTCATGCAATTCTTTCAATATATCATCTTATTCATGAATAGGAGGAATAATAATTTCACCAGAACAAATAACCACGCGAAGACCAAAATTTTCAAAATGTTCAAGGGAGTGCACAATTTTTTAAAGAATTATAAATATTTTAGGATATTTTAATAGATTCCAAGGAATTTTCAATTCATTTCAGTAATTTAATGGGATTTCAAAGGATTTGAAACATTGTAGGGTATTTTAAAAGATTTCAAGGCATTTTCAAGAGCTTTAAAATATTGCAAGGGATTTCAAAGGATTTGAAATATTTTAGGGTATTTGTGACAATTCCAGGAAATTATCAAGAGCTTCAAATAAATTTCAAGGGATTTCACAAGATTTCAAAGGATTTAAAATATTTTAGAATATTTTATAACATTCCAAGGGATTGTAAATTGATTTTAGTAATTTAATAGGATTTCAGAGGATCTGAAATATTTTAAGGTTTTCAAAAGATTCCAAGGAATTTTTATGAGATTTAAAATTTACTTGAATAATTTGAAGGTGATTTCATAGAAAAATGTGAAGGGATTTCAAAAGATTTGAAACATTTTAGTCAATTCTAAAAGATTCCAAGATATTTTTAATTTACTTGAATAATTTGAAGGAGTTTTAAAAGATTTGAAATATTCCAGAGTATCTTAAAAGGTTCCAAGGAATTTTTAACATATTTCAATCATTTGAAGCGATTCCAAAAGATTTTAAAGATTGGAGGGTATTTTTAAAACTTCCAAGGAATTTTCAAGAGCATTACAAAGTTTCAAGGGATTTCAAAGGATTTCAAAGGATTTGAAATATTTTAGGGCATTTTAAAACATTCCAAGGCATTTTACAAGAGCTTGAAAAAGCTTCAAGGGATTCCAAAAGATTTCGAAGCATTAGAAATATTTTAGGATATTTGTGAAAATTCCAAGAAATTTTCAAGACGTTCAAGAAATTTCAAGGGCTTCCAAAATACTTTAAAGGATTTCAAATATTTTAGGGTGTTTTAGAAGATTTAAAGTAATTTTCGATTGATTTCAGTAATTTAAAGAAATTCCAAAAGATTTTAAAGATTCAAGGTTATTTTTTAAACTTCCAAGGATTTGAAATGTTTAGGCCACTTTCAAAGATTCCAAGGCGTTATCAAGAGCTTGAAAATATTTCAAGGGAATTAAAAAGATTTCAAATGATTATAAATATTTTAGGGTATTTTTGAAAATTTCAAGAAAATTTGAAGAGGTTTAAAAAATTTCAAGGGCTTCTAAAGTATTCAAAGGGCTTACAAAAATTTTAAAAGATTTGAAATATTTTAGGCTATTTTAAAAGATTCCAAGTAATTTTCAAGAGCTTGAACAAGTTTCAAGCGATTTCAGAAGTTCTCGACGTATTTTAACACATTTTCTAGGATTTGAGGAAATATACAATTTCATAGAATTTCACGTAATTTCATAAAATATTGTAATGGATTTCAAAGAATTTATTCAAAAGAAGTGAGTGAATTCGTAGGGTCTAAAGATTGGAAGGGATTTTCAAATATTTTTTGCTATGCATTTGGAATTCAACCTCTATTCGTTTTGATTTATCCTTCATTTTTTTAGATACATTTGAATTCTTTGGAATTTTCTAGAATTTTTGTAATTCATTTGAATTCTTCTCAATGCAGTCAACTCAATGCATTTTTATTAAGTTTTTGTTTATTTCATCTTGAAGTCTTTTAAATTCATCTTAAATTCATAGACTTGCCATCAAATTCTTTTCAATTCCCTTGAATTTTTCTAAACTCATTTCAAACTTACTGAATTCAATGAATTTTTTCAAATTTTTAAATTTTTTTCAGTTTAATTGATTTTTTAAAAATTAGCCTTAAATTGTTAAGAATTTCTTAGAATTTTTCTCATGTTCCATAAATTCTCTAAATTCATTTCAAATTTATTGAAATTGATACGACTGAAAAGTCTCAAAAAATAAAATTCCGTTTTTTGAGAGGATTAGAAGCGATTTTTTCATATGTACTAGTGTCACTGAGCATTTCATTCATTTTAGAATAATAAGAGGATTTGCCATCTTTATTTTCGAATTTGAAAAATCTAATGAATCTTATGTCTGCATAGATGAAATAGTTTTGAATAAAAATTTTCAAAATTTGTTACTAACTAATGCTAATAATCTTTCTATTAATAAACATAAATTAGAATCTTCTCCTGATCCTTGGCTTATGATTTTTTGTCAGAAAAAAAAACAGTTATGAACCTGTGGCTCACATATTTCGACTTGGCGAAAAATTTAGTGCATGTTCTGTTTCAAAAAAAAGAAAAACAAATTTTAGAAATTGTAAAAGATTTAGAAATAAGTTTAGAAAAGATTCCGAATCAGCATGTTCGAACCTTTCAGTACTCGATCGACTCGAGGCCTGCATGGTACATTATACCATGCTCCCTCTTAAAAATCCTTTCTTTTTAATCTTTTCCTACAAATCATGAATTTTATTTAGATTCTAAATTCTTCATCACAATGTAATAATTACCAAAAATGTTTTTTTTTTCAAAATACTAACCCCAATTTTTTCTATATAATTAACTCTTTTATTTGCGAAATCTTTACGTTTCAAATTTCCACGATGTCAGATCGAATTTGCATTTTTCTTGGAGGAAACTCTCCTTTTCTTTTCTTTTGTCGAAAAAATTTTACTATTGTATCTGAACTTCACCGCTCTACCTAATGGTAAGTCATTATATTTCGATGTTAAAAAATTATGTTTCAAAACACTTTTACTTTTTATGCAATTTTTATGTAATTCTTTTAATAGATTTAACCATTCCAGATTTTAAAACATTATTGAGGATTTTCAATCTTTCCTTTATCTATCTACCATACAAATATTTTTTTATCAGCCCCCTGCCCCGAAAGTAACGTAACCGCTGTTTAAAAGCGGATTATATGTTTATGAATTTTTTTTAGATTAAATTAATGTAGATAACGTATTAAATTCAATACGAAACACTTTAAATTTCCAAGATTTCAATAAGCCGACATATATTACGTTTTCAACAAAATAGTTGAATTTTCAACCAAAAAAGATTTTCTAACCAAAGAGATGAATTTCCAACACAAAAAGACAAATTTTCAACAAGAAAAAAATTAATTTTCAACCAACCAGTTGCCAAATAGATCAACTTTTCAGTAAAAGATACGAGTCTTTCCAAAAATAGTTAAGTTTTAAACCAAATAGTAAAATTTTTAAGACAAAAAGACGATTTTTTTCGAAGACAGTTGCATTTTTAACAATAAAGTTACTTTTAAAACAAGAAAAATACATTTTTAACCAAGAAGGATGACTTTTCTACCATAAAAGATTAATTTTCAATTCAAAAGAGTAAAGTTTTCAAACTAAAAACTCGAATGTTTTAGAAAACATTGGGCTTTTTAATCGTAAAATATGAATTTTTAACAAAAAAGATCATTTTCAATCAAGAAAGATGAATTTTTAACAAAATAGTTGAATTTTGAACTAAAAAGTTGATCTTTCATCAGACAAGAATAGTTTTCTACCCAAGAAGTCGACTTTTTAAGAAAATATACAAATTTTCTATCAAATAGTTGGATTTTTAACCAAAGAATATGATTTTTCAATCGAAAGGCTTGATTTTCAACCAAATAGTTACATTTTCTACCGAATTGTTAAATTTTCCACGAAAAAGATGATTTGTTGACAAAGAAGAATTATTTTCTATAAAAAAAAAACGAATTTTCAATATATCCAATATACAGGATAAAGTTTTTACCAAAGATGAAATAGTTAAATTTTCAGAGAAAAAATCAATAATTTTTAACCAAAAAATGAATTTTCAACAAAGTCGTAATCCGGTCCAAATTTCGCTTGATAGGATGGCCAAATTATGCGCACAAGATCTGCCCTACCTGAAACCAAGTTGTGAATTGTGAATTGATTCCAGAAAGCTCGAAAGGCACCGGTAACAAATATTCTGTTGTTGATGACAAGAAGAGCAGATTTGTCTTCATCCGGAAAGTATTGAATGATGTTAAAATCTATTTTGTCAAGTCCTGGGGAGGGCTTGGTTCTCTGTGATGAGATAGCAATGGACAATTCTTTCTCGGTGAAAGGGGCTTCCAAAAAAGTGTTTTTTTCTAAAATTGTCCGTAAATTGATCATGGAAATTTGTGGGACGGCAAAGCTCCTCGGCCAACTGATTGAGTTTTTTTGCCACTGCTTTATCCGCAGAGCAAGAGGCGGTAGCGGATTGGGTGAATCTATTTTGGAGGCTCTTGATAACTCGCCAGACCCTGGAGATTGGGGTCATCCTGTCTAGAGACTCGCAAAATTTGTTAAAATATTTTCTTCTATCTATATTAAAAGTGCGTTTAGCTTCAGCTTCTGATCTCTTTTAATCTTTGTAATTCAAGAAATTAGATTCCTTTCTATGAGCGGATGTGGCTGTCTTCCTTTCAGTGACGGCCTGGTCACAAGATTCATCCCACCAAGGAGCTGAGACAAAACGCTTTTTCCTTCTAGTGGAAGAGGGTCTGAAGTTGGAGGGGGGACAGGGAGATTTAATTTCCTCATCCAATCTTTTGATTAAATTATCATAATTAACAAGGACATCCGGGTCGGGATAGCTAGATCTTAACTCGGAATTCTTAACAGATTCTTTCAAGTCAGAGATAAACTTGGACCACACTATTCTTTTCAAATTGTATTCATGTGAAGAATAAATGGGAATTGATATCGGCACCCCTAGACTCGTGACCGCTAGAAAGTAGTCACTTCCAAGGGTATCATCCCATACATCCCAGGAGCTGCTGGTGACGAGACTAGAAGAGACTAGCGAGAGATCAAGAACTGACTTGGAATTACCCGGTCGATTACGAAAGGTCGGGGCTCCATTATTGATGCAAATTACGTCAGTTAGGTCCAAGAAGGTCCGAAGTTCATTGCCATCAGGAGAATTACGACCGCTACCCCACGAAGTGTGGTGGCAGTTAAAATCGCCGCCAATGAAGACAGAGTTGTTATTCACATCGGAAATGGAATTGAAAAAGGTTGTCCACTGTTTATCTAAAATTTTGTTATCTGATGACGGAACTCTATAAGACGTGACGATCAGTAGCTCTCCAGCAGAGGAATCAATCGAGACAGCCTCCTTTTTTATCAATTACTCCTTGGCAGTTTCACTGCATCATGCGCAAATTGTTAATATTAGCCATATTGAGAGTAAGAATGTAGGGATGCCGAAAGGAGATGTTGCTTTAGGTAAGGATTTACGAGTCGACGACTGCTTTTTATGGATTGGATTTGATGTGTGTGTTTGGAGTCTAGGTGTTGGGGTAGCCTGTTGAGTTACTGCGACGTCGGAAAACAAACGAGTAGAGACGGTGGGACCAGAGGGCACACCTGGAGGAATCGAGTCAATACAGAGATGGGGAAAGAGAGAGGTCTGGTTTCAAGCCATATTGTTGGAGGAGGCGCCTCGACGAGCTCTTAGCGCGGCCTTGGCTTCCGTGAACGTCACACCATGATGGGTGACGTAGGAACGGAAATCCCTCTGGAATTTGAGCTCAGGGCAGTCCCTCGAGTTGGCACGCTGTGGTCCATTGCAGTGAACACATTTGGCTCTCGATTCGTTTTTAGCATCTGGACGAGGAGTCTCTCGAATGAGCATGGCTACCACCACAGTGCAAGCATCGGGCTTCCGATTTGCACTGACTGGCGATGTGGCCGTATCTATTTTATCTAGAAAAGTTTTTTATTCTCTTGAAACCTTTCATTCTTAAAAAGATTCTAAATTTTTTCTTGGAAATCTTTAAAAATCGATTTTTTTTAAATTTTATGAAATCGACATTTTGTTTTGCTTTAAAATTTTCTACATTATTTTTCGAAATTTTAGAGAATCATTTTTAAATATTCTGTTGAAATTAATTCACCAAATAAAACATTATTTAAATTTTAACAGGAATTTTAAGAAGACTTTTTTATTCTCTTTAAATCTTCGAAATTCTCAAGAAAATGTTCGGCAAAATTCTGTCCATTATTCTCGTTCATCATAAAAAAAAACTTGATAAAATTTGTCTAAAGAATTCATTTTAATTCCAATTTTGAATTGTGCGCCAACTGCGGCCAACCAGTGCGCGTCCCGAACGCAAGTGCAGTAGCAAAAGACGCCCACATTGGCGTCACTGCTAACGGTACCTGTGACCGGTGACGTCAGCATGAAATGACAAGACTATCAAAATAAAACTTGATCATAGTTTTTTCGAAAATTTTACTATTATCTGCCAAGAAAAGTGTTTCAAATTCATAAATATCTACATCTCGTGCAACAAGTAAGTCCAAAAAATGTTATTTTTTATATTCCAGACTTATTATGTCACTTTAGAAGGTTTTAAAGTGAAAGTTTGCACCTAACCTATAAACGCGAGATTACAAATTACAATTTACAATTATATCAATTATTTAAAAAAGTTATGAATATAAATACTTAGAATTGTGCAATTTAGTTCGAAATTTGAATAATCAGAGATAAAAACCTGGAAAAATTGGATTATTATGAAAGTCACGCTACTATTTCGAAAAGCATATTTTTCAACTTCATGGCTAATTGACTATAAATGGTCTCAATGGCTGATTTGGGACCGTAGAAAGTCTGAAATTTTCAAGTCAAAAATATGAGCTTTTAAAAAAACAGCTGAATTTTTACGCAGATAGTTAAATTTTTAACCAAAAAGATGAATTCTCCACAAATTCGATAAATTTTCCACGAAAAAGTTGAATTTTCTATTAAATTGTTGAATTTTGAAGCGAAGTAAACGAATTCTCTACAAAATAGTTGAATTTTTGACCTGTAATTACTAATTTTCACAAAAAAATGTAACATTTGATATTTAAATCAAAGAATTTTTTAATTTTAAATGAAAAACAGTCGAATATAACCCAAACAGACCAATTTTCAACGAAATACTTGAATCCTTATCTAAAAAAAAATAATTTTCAACCATAAAGTTGCATTTTTAACCAAAAATGTGATTTTCTAGCAAAAAATACGAATTGTCTACCAAATACATATATTTTCTACCGAATAGTTAAAATTGAAACCAAGAGGATTACATTTCTAATAAAAAGACGGATTTTTCAAGAAAATACATTAATTTTTTACCAAATAGTTGACTTCAGTTAAAAAATAATAGTTTTCAATAAAAAGAAAACGAATTTTAAAGAGAATACATACATTTTCAATAAAATATTTTAATTTGTTAACAATTTTTTGTATTTTCATACGAAACAGACGAGTTCTCGACAAAATACTTGAATTCTGAACTAAAAATAATTAATTGTCAACCATACAGTTGCATTTTTAACCCAAAAAGTTGATTATCTACGAAAAAAAAACCCAGAAATTTCTACCAACTACATCTATTCTCTACTAAATAGTTAAAATTCAAACCAAGAGGGTTAATTTTCTATAAAAAAATACGATTTTTTAAGAAAATACGTGAATTTTTAATCAGATTTTTTAATTGTTCACTAATTTGTTGAATATTTAACCCAAAAAGACGAATTCTCCACAAAATAGTTAAATTTTGAAGCTGAAAATACTAAACATTATTTTTATTAAGCAATTTTTAACAGCCAAATAAATGATCTTTTAAAACAAAAGTGTGAATGACATAGCTGACATTTCAACTGAAGAATATAAATATTAAACCTCACATGAAATAGTTAAATTTTTATTTGAAAAAATTGATTTGAAACAACAAAAAATGTTGATCAAAACAGTTGAATGTTGAACAAAAAAAGGTTTGCTAAAGTGATGAATCATCAACCAAAAACATAAATTTTTAACAGAGTAGTTCCACTTTCAACTAATTGGTTGAACTTTGAACCAGGAACATTTTTTTTCTCGCAGTTCACGAATAGCCAAAATCTTGGAAACATAATCAAATCGTTATATTAGGAGAAAGATCCTGAAATCAACGTAAAATTTGCAGGATAATTCGAGCAAGAACTGCTTCAAATTCCCTGCAAATTACAGATTTTTCCGTTTTTCTTTCTGAGAGGTTTTCATCTTGAACAATATGGAAAACCTGTAAACTGTAAAGTGGTAATTTTTAAAGTGAAATTTGTCAAATGCAGGATCAACCTATAAAGAGAAACTCAAATTTTTAATAGAACTAACAAAAATTAACCGCTTTAGTGAGTTTTTATTTTCAAAACAATTATTTAAATCTACATGACGCAATGTAAATATATTAAAAAATGGGTAGTTTGAATTCATTGCGAAAATATCATTTTGACTGTTAATCAACTGAAAAGTTACTAAATTGTGATCAGGGCGAATAGAATTTTAAGTACTGCTGTAAGTGTCTGTCTTGAATAAATAAAATGTTACAATATAGATCTTTAATTTTTCTCAGATTGATCATGCACATGAATGATACTTTTTTCTTACTGTTGATCTTTAGAAATAAAATTTTGATCGAAAAATAAACCAATAATACATGTATCTGATGGAATCATATAGAAAATTCGAAAAGTCAAATTTAATTCTACTTCCATGCATATACAACATTTTCTAATCATATAAGATTTTCTGTGGAATGTTCAAAATATATTTCAAAAAAATTAGCTCAAGATACTAATTTTTGCTGTTGAAGTTATTTGAATTGATTCTTAAAACATAAATTTAATTAAAGACTCTGTATTACGACGCCGATAGCAAGTGCTATATGGGCAGAATTTAGATGGTTCAAAAATTCTTTGGTACATCCTATTATATACAGAAATAAATGCGAAAATGTACGCAAAAATCTATTTATTGATGGTGAGACATTTATTCACATGCGTTTAAGTATAAATAGTGGTTTCCCATGAGAATACCTTGAATTCAGAGAAATCCTTGAATTCAAAGAATTCCTCGTATTCAAAGAATTCCTTGAATTTAAAGAATTCCTTGAATTCGAAGAATTCCTCGAACTCAGAGAATTCCTTGAATTCAGAGAATTTCTTAAATTCAGAGAATTTCTTGAATTCAGAGAAATTCTTTAATTCAGAGAATTCCTTGCAATGAAAGAATTCCTCGAATTTACAAAATTCCTGGAATTCCTTGAATTTGGAGACTTCCTCGAATTTAGAGAATACCTTGAATTCAGAGAAATGCTTGAATTCAAATAATTCCTTGAATTTAGAAAATTCCCTGAATTCGAAGAATTCCTTGAATTCAGAGAATTCCTTGAATTCAGAGAATTTCTTAAATTCAGAGAATTTCTTGAATTCAGAGAAATCCTTGAATTCAGAGAATTCCTTGAATTTAGAGAATTCCTTCAATTCAGCGCATTCCTCGAATTCAGACAATTCCTTGAATGTAGAGACTTCCTCAAATTTAGAGACTTCCTTGAATTCAGAGAATACCTTGAATTCAGAGAAATGCTTGAATTCAAATAATTCCTTGAATTCAGAAAATTCCCTAAATTCGAAGAATTCCTTGAATTCAGAGAATTTAACATCTTGCTAAATAAAGCGTGATTCAGAAAAAAGAATTCTTCCTCTGATCTTTCTAGTAGCTCAGTGGTTAGAGCACCTGACCGGAAATGAGTTGACCTAGTGTTCGAATCCCAGCAGAGTGGAAGGAGGAGATCTTTTTTCTGAATGAAATTTAATTAAAAAAGTTTTTAATTTATATTCCCATCTTGTCTGAAATGACGTTAAAATATTTTCTGTATGGGAGAATATAACTTTGGTTGATATTGTAGATTGCCATGTTATCTGTGGATTTCTCTTTTTGTTTTGTTACCTTCTCCGATGATATTACATTTTGTTATTAATATATACATTCACGCCCATTTTCTTTCTTATTTTCATATGGAATGCATAATTTTTTCCAAACATTACAAAGGCACCACCAGCTGAAATTCTATACATTCCTATTTTTGAGCTAATTACACAAATTTTTAACAAATTTTCAAACTTTTTTTTTCAATTTTCAAAATTGTTTTCTCCAAAACTAAAAACTGATCTATTTTGCAGATGTTTTCAATTTAAAATTCTGCAATTTGTTCAATTTTGAAAATATAAAATTGGAGAATCTTCTATTTTAGAGATGAAAAAAAATAAATTTGCTTTATTTTCATGATTTTGAAAACCTCAAGTCTCCCAAATTAAAGAAATCTTAAATGTTAGTCATTAAAATGACAGAACATTTAATTGTAAAATTTAAAACTTGCATAATTTATAATTGTAAAATTAAAAAATTTAACACTCTTGAATTTCAAAAATGTTCAATTCAAAGTTATACATGAAAATTACATAAAATTTCATTGTAAAACTTGCAACATGCATTATTGTGTTAGTTATCAATTTTTTAAATTATTCATGAAAATTTTTTTGAATGAACTACTCAAAGTCCTACAATTTTGAACAATAACAATTAGAAGTTATTTTAATTTCACAGCATTTTCAATTGTAAAACTCAAAACTTGCATATTTTTTAATTATAAATTCACAAAATTGAAAACCCATCAATTTCATGGGATGTATAATTAAAATTATTAAATTGAATGATTTTCAAGATCAATAGTCAAATTTTTTAATTCTAGATTTTCCAAACTGACGATTTTTCAAATATAAAGCACAAAAATCACAGAAGCTCTAATTGCATAACTCAAAAATAGCATTATTCTTGATTGTAGTACATAAAAATAGCATAATTCGTCATTGGAAATTTTCAAAACTAAAAACACTTCCATTTTAGAGAGGTATAACTAAAAATTCTTGAATTTTGATGAATTTGAAGTTCAAAAGTCTTCCATATTAAAGAAAAATGCTCTTCAAACTTAAAAATGTACAGTTAAAAGTCCTACAATTTCAAACGACAACAATTTGAATTATTCCAATTAAAAAATTCAATTTTAATCACTTTTTTAAGATGTAGGAATAAAAATTGTTAAGTTTTGAATGATTTTAAAGGTCAAAAATCGATTTTTTAATTGTAAAACTTGAAAATTGCATAACTTATAATTTTTACATTTCAAAACTAAAAACATTCCAATTTGATAGAGGTGTAAATTAAAAATCTTTAATTTGTACGATTTTTAATATAAAAAATCAAGTTTTCAATAATAAATCTTTCAAGCTGAACAAATTTCGAATATGAAGCATCAAAGTTACAGAATTTGTATTGCAAAAATTACATATTTTTTAATTATGACCATTAGAAACTAAAAATACTCTAATTTCAAGTTTTCCATTTTGAATCTTCCAGGTTGAAGAAGTTTCGAACAAAGAGCTTCAAACTTACAGAATTTTCAATTTTAAAACTTAAAACTTGCATAATTTTTAATTTGAAATTTTCAACTTAAAAACACTTGGATTCCAAAGGTTTACCAACACCTAAAATAGTTGAAACCGCAGAATATGATGGTATTGGGTCTATGAACGTAAGCACCAAGAAATGGTCAGGTCTCATGGGTCTAATTGAAAATCATGAGATTGATATTTTAGGGCCCATTTTTCAACGAGATGCAAATATTCTAAACTCGGCTGATTTGACTCAACTAATAAACAAATTCGATTTATGCCTCTATATAAGAAAGCCAACAGCTAAAGCTGGAATTTTGTGGTATGGTTATTTCAAGGTACATAGAAGTATAATATTAAAACAAGGAATTGTGCATAAGACAGTTCAAAGTATGATTATAACCACTGAAAAATTGTGTAAAAACAGTGATTATTATTATTAAACATTGATATTGAATAGTAGGGGTGTGCGAAAAGCTCGAAAACACAGGCCGGGTCGGGATCCACTTTTTCGGACCAGGCCGAGCCGGGCTTAAGAATACTCGAACTTTTGGAAACACAAAAATTTCCAGTACCCGTTTGATTTCGAAAACCCAAGACGGGTCGGGTTCTCGAAATTTGTGAGTACTTGAGTTGCATCTGGTACTCGAATTGCTTCGGGTACTCGAACTGTTTCGGGTTCTCGAAAGCTTCGAGTACTCAAATTATTTCGGTTCCTCGAAATTTACGAGAATCCAAAACCAATTCCACACCTTGAATATGGAAACTCAATAACCTATTCCCTGACGCCCCAACTTAATAATTATGTTATCGCTTTGAACTCGAAGATCTATTTCTGTTAGTTCTAAAATATTGCTGAATGGTTGTTGATTATTATATCTATTTTACGAAAGAAAATCAAATAAAGTGCATTCAAGGACTTCTGTGAATTCAAGGAATTCTGTTAATTCAGGGAATTCTATGAATTCAAGGAATTCTGTTAATTCAAGGAATTCTTCGAATTCGAGAAATTTTGTAAATTCAAGGAATTCTGTGAATTCAAGGAATTCTATGAATTCCGTAAATTTTTTAAAGTCTGTGAATTCCTGGAATTCCTTGAACTCATTGAATGTCATGAATGTAGAGCATTGTTTAAATTCCGCGAGTGCCATGAATTCCGTGAACCCCGTGAATCCCGTAAATGCAGGGAATTTCTTGGATTCTGTAAATTCATTGAATTTCGTACATTCCTTTAATTCGGCGAATTCATTGAGTTTCGTAAATTCCTTCAATTTTGCGAATTCGTTGAATCCCGTACATTTATTGAATTTCGTGAATTCCTTGAATTTATTGAATTCCGTGAATTCCTTAAATTAATTCAATTCCATGAATTTCTTGAATTCGAAGAATTCCTTGAATACCATTAATTCCATGAATTCCATGAATTCTACGAATTCCATGTAATTTACGAATTCCATGAATTCTACGAATTCCATGAATTCTACGAATTCCATGAACTTCCTGAATTCCATGAACTTCCTGAATTCCGTGAACTTCTCGGACTTCCAAATAATGCAATGAATTCAGGGAATTTAGACGCATTTGAAGAATTGAGACGAGGTTAAGGAACTTCAAAGAATTTAAGAAATTCAGATATTTGAGGGAATTCCGAGAAATATAGATGTCAATGAAGTTAAATGAATTTAAAAGTATTCCAAGCAATTCATAAGAATTGAAAGGATTACATGGAATTCAACCAACTGAAAAGAATTCCAAGGAACTCAATATAATTCAAAAGAAATTCAATATGATTTAAAAGATATTCAAGTGAATGCAAAGAAATTCAAGAGAATACAAAGGACACTGGAAACCCCCGTGTATCAAGTTACGCGGAAATCAAATCGTTCTTGGAATTTCCGGGCCGCTATTTTTCACCAGCCATTTTAAATATTTAAATTTTTATTATGGGTTCGATATCCCGCAATTTTTCGAGCACGTACGTCTTATGCAAGAGAGTTCTATTTTTTCCACGATTATGTTGTAGTTCCACATTCCTGTTCGTGTCTTTTGCATCCATTCCTAACATTTTAAAGTCATGAAATTCTTTTTGTACTGATTATGGAACTCTTCAATTTTATTTTTTTATTTTCAGAATTTCAACAAAATTCATAGAAAAAAGAACCAAGTTTGGGGGCTCCTTTATAGAGCTTTACCAAGTCGCTAGATTTTGCCATTCCCTCTCAGTGATAACTGTGAGGCATTTCTAATTTAATTATTATTACCAGCTTATTAAAAAAATAGTCAAGAGGGTCATGTGTACCGAAAAAACTATATAGATATCTATATAATCTGCCTGCAGAGGAAGAATATTTCGTAAGTATCGCAATAAATTCAATCTCTATTTTTGTTTACAACGTAAAAAAAAGACTTATTTTTCATGCTGTTTTTATGAATTGAACAAATTATTAAGTTTTATATTATTTTCTACATTTTAACGTAAAATAAATATCCATATTTAGAAAGTTCTTTCATGTCGAATATTCAAAGGATTAAACTTGTTATAATTCAAGTTAAAATGTATTTGAACTCTTTACGAATATTATGATAATAGATTAGAATTGGCTATATACGACGTTAATTTCTTTAAAACGATAGTTCTTATCAGATCAACTAAACGAAAAGTAAAAACAGCGTTCACGCAAAAAATTCAAAATTATGCGACAATTCAAAGTCGCGCCGATCGTCATTTTTTTAAATATAATATTTTTGCATTGTCAATGCTTTCAAAATTTGTTAGAATACATTTTTCATTCCGAAGTAAATAGTAATGCGCACATGACAAAATGTTACGAAATTCGGCAATAGCAGCTGATGTAATTTCGAAAAAAATCCCTATAAAGAATGCCTACCGAAAAATGATATTATGCCTCCCTACCTCATTTTTGCATAAAGATGTATTTTGCGTGCCTAATACAAAAAAAAATATTGAAGACCCCAATCTGAATGCTCATTATAGCGTTTCTACTCAAAAACATGACAATTTAGGCCTTTCGATTAACAAAAACTCAAAATTGACTAAAATTTGACTCAAAATCAGCATAGAGGATAAGAAAGTATCTGTAAAAGCGAAAAAATTTCCTTATAAGCTCATGGGGTCATCGTTGTGAAAACTACTTGAAAATATAACTAAAAACTAACCAACATACGAAATAACAAATTTTAAAAAAATCTTAGCGTATCCGTTTTCTACGAAACCCCTAAGTGAGGGCCCTTTTTGCCCGCTTCACGTACTCATTTGTTCTATTTTTTGACGACATTTAGTCGAAATTGGTTACTAAGGCAATTTTATGAGTGAAAATGAATGAGCGATGCATACATATTACAATGATGAAAAATAAAAAAATGAACAGTTGAGTTATAGTTAAGGACATTCGACCTAAATATAGACATAGGTAAATAGGGATTGCGAACAAAAAAACAATTTTCAATAATCAACGTTTCAGTTTTAATGATGAAACATGGTTTACACAGGTGACACACAAGGAATATAATAACCAAAAGCTTTTTCTAACAAATGCCAAACACACAAAAACAGTTAAATCGTCCAATGTTTAATTGAATAAAATCAGCTAACACGAATGGAGGATCGTTAATCACCTGAACTACGGAAATGATCGCGCTCGATTATTTGTGTTGTCCTTTCATTCATGCCGGCTAAATTTAATAGGTAAAACCTTGGCTGATTCACAAATTCTTGTTCGTTCGGCATTGGTTAACCGATTAAATAGTTCTCCCTGGGGCCTGCGTTACTTTCCCTGGCAACTGGCCTGGGGTGCTGCTGGCATTCCTCCCGCATACGCTCCTCCAGCTCCTTGTTGAATTTCTTGAAATTATTTTGGAAATTGTTCAAAATTTCTAAATATAGTTTAAAATGTGTTAGATTTTTCCTAAATTTATTTTTTTTAATTCTGCAAAATACAAAAAATTGCCTTAAAATCTTCCGGATTAAATTTTGGAAATTTTGCAAAATTATTCTTCTTCGTAAATTCATTTATTTTCGTCAAACATTCATTTCTTTTGTTAAAAATTTAACTATTTTGTTAAAAATATATTTTTTGTTAAAAATTAATTTTTAGTTGAAAATTCGACTCTTTGGTGAAAATCTGCTGGTTTGAAAATTCATCTTTTTGGTGGAAAATTCATTATTTTTCGTTGAAAATTTAAGTATTTTGTTCAAACCTCCTTTTTTTAGTTCAAAATTATTTTTTTAAACTGAATATTGAACTATTTCATTTTTCGTTATAAATTTTTATTTTTTTTAGTTGCAAATTCATTTATTTCGATAAAAATTTAACTATTTTATGGACAAATTTTTCGTTTCGTTTTGTGTTCAAAATTAAGTATTTAATTTAAAGTTCGTGTATGTTGTTTAAATTCTCCTATTTTTTATTTAATATCAAAATATTAAAAATCTTTCTTGATTAGAATATCAAATATTCAATTTTTCGTTGAAAATTCATCTTTTTTAGTTCAAAGTTATACTACTTTGTTAAAAAGTAAATTTTTTTGGTTGAAGATTCATTACTATAGATGAAAACTCATATCTATGGCTGAAAATTCAACTATTCTATTGAAAATTTCGCTTCTTTTGTTGTTGAAAATTAATTTTGTAACAGAAAATTTAACTATTCCACTTTTGGTTAAAAATATTTTCTTTTTTAGTTGAAGATTTACTTTTTTTGTTGCAAATTGAACTATATTGTTGGAAATTCAATTATTTATCTAAAAATTTAACTATTCCATTTTTGGATGAAAATTAATTTTTTTTAGTTGAAAATTTATCTTTTTTAGTTAGAACTTCAAATATTTATTTGGAAATTTATCTATTTTGTTGAAAATCTATCTTTCTGGTAGTTTATTTACAAATAAACTATAAACTTTTATTAATAATTTGTATAGAAAAAAACCTGTTTAACTATTCCATGTTTGATAAAACATTTAAATTAAAAGGATTAATTTGAAGTTCTACCAAAAAAGATAATTTTCCAACGAAATAGTTAAATTTTGTACTAAAAAAGACAAATTTTCAACCAAATAGTTGAATTTTGAACTACACAAAAATTATTTTTCAACCAAAAATAAAACATTTAAATTTTCAGTTGAAAAAAAAAATTAATTTTCAACCAAACTGATGAATTTTTAACTTAAATTATGAATCTTCAACTGGAATGGTTGAATTTTCTATCAAAAAGATAAATTTTCAACTAAGAAGATTAATTTCTAACAAAAAATACAATTTTGTAGTTGAACATTCAACTATTTGGTTGAAAATTCATGTATTTGATTAAAAATTAATCGTTTTTGGTTCCAAATTCATTTCTTCGGCTTGAAAATGAGCTTTCTTTTATTTAAAATTATTTTTTTTAACTAAAAATTTAACTATGTTATGTTTGTTTTTAATCTTAAAAAACTTATTTCTCTAACTTAAAATTAAATTATTCTATTTTTTGTTAAAAATTTATATTTTTCTGTTTAAAATTCATCTATTTTGTAGAAAATTTGTCTTTTTTGTAACAATACCACCTTTTTGGTTGAAAATTCAACTATGAGGTTAAAAATTTAATTAAAAAATAAAACATTTAGTTAAAAATTCATGTATGTATGTTTAAAATTTATTTTATTTCGTTAAAAAACTTATTTCTCTAACTTAAAATTAAATTATTCTATTTTTTGTTAAAAATTTATATTTTTCTGTTTAAAATTGTGACTGGTCACGGAAACAATGTTTGTCACACCCCTAAACCTTTCCAACAGCTTGTTGGGGCGGCATATTGCTCCTTCAACTAGTCACAGAAAAAATGCTGGTTAATCCCCTACCCCTTTTTATTATCTCATGGGGACGGAAAGGGACCCCTGTGACTCGTCAAAAAAGTACTTTTGGTTAACCCCTACCGCTAGTCGATTCTCTGCCCCTTTTCAATATCTCTTGTGGGCGGCAAGGTACCCCTGTGAGTGATCACACAAACAACTTTGGCCAATCTTCTACCCCTTTCCAATATTTCATTGGGGCGGACAGGCGCCGCTGTGACTGGTCTCAGGAATAATTTTGGTCAAACCTTTACCACTCTCTAGTATTTTGTAGGGCCATGAAGGCAACTCTGTGAATGATTACAGAAATAATATTGGTCAGTCCCCTACCCCTTTAGCACATGTCGTTGCGACAAGATAGTGCCCATTTCACCTGCACTCGGTTAACGAAATAATATTGGCCAAACCCCTACCCTTTTTTCACATCTCGCCGGGACGGCATTATGCTCATTCGACTATTCACAGCAAAAAAGATTGTCAAACCCCTACCCTTTCGCAGGAATTCATGGAGGCGGGAAGGCACTCCTGTGGCTGTTCACAAAAATAATTCTGGTCAAAACCCTACCCCTTTTCTAAATTTTGTGGGGGCGGCAAGGTATCCCTGCAACAGGTCACAGCAATAATGTTGATTAAACCCCTACCCTTTTCCAGTATCTCTTGGGGACGGGAATGCAACCCTGTCACTGTCCACGAAAATAATGTGGATCAAATACCTGCTCCTTGCCACAATTTCGTGTGCGTGATAAGGTACCACTGTGACTGGTCACAGAAATAATTTTGCCTGAACCCCTACCACTTTCCAATATTTTTTCGGGGCAAGAACGCACTTCTGTGACTGTTCATAGAAATAATTCCACTCATTTCCCTACCTTTTCCACCATATTGTGGAGCGGCAAGACACTCCTGCAGATGTTCACAGGAATAATGTTGGTTAAACCCAAACCCCTATTCAAGTTCTCGTGTGGAACTAAATGTACCTCTGTGACTGATCACAGTAATAATGTTGGTCGAACCAATGAGGGCGAGATAGTTCCACTTGGAATAGTCACAGAAAAAATGTTGGTCAAACCACTACCCCTTGTTAATATCTCCTTGGGGCGGGAGCGCACCCCTGTGACTGGTCACAAACGTAATTTTCCTTATACCCCTACTCCTTTTAAGTATCTCGTAGAGGCTTTATGGTACCCGTGTGACTGGACACAAAAGTCATGTTGGTTGGATCCCTACGACTTTTCTTTATTTTGTGGGGACGAGAAGGCACTTCTCTGACTTTTCACAGCAATAATTGAGGTCAAACCCCTACCACCTTCCGACGTCTCGGGAAGGCAAAAAGGCACCCTTGAAATTCGCCACAGAATAAATTTCGGTCAAACCCTGAACCCTTTCCTGTGACTAGTCACCGAAATAATTTATTAAGACCCCCTACCCTTTCCACCCTTTTGTGAGAGCGGCAAGGCACCCCTGCACTTGGTCACAGAAATTATATTGAATTAACTTCTACCCCGTTTCCACATCCGGTTGGGACGGGATAGTGCCCATTTGACTAGTCCCAGAAAAACATTATGGTCAAGCCCCTATACCTTTTAGCAACTCTTGTGGGTGGAAGGAACTTCTGTGATTTACCACAGTGTTTTTCACTCTCGGATTTCAACTAGCAAGATGGCTTATATTGAGAATCAAACAGTAGCATGAAACTCATAAGCGGAAAATTAATTTCTAAATATTTTTCTGAAAGTATATTCAACCGGGACCGACAATTTTTTAACCAATGCCGGCTTAAAATTCAACTACCTTGTTGAAAATCCATTTTTCTAACTGAAAATTTAACTATTCTAGTTGGAAATTTAACTATTTTGCTGAAAATTCGTTTTTTTTTTGGAAATCAGTTACATAAAAAAAAATTTAATCATTCTATTTTTGGTTAAAAATGTACCTTTTTAGATAAAAATTAAACTATTTTGTTGATAATTGATTTTTTTTATTTGAAAATTGAGCTACTTGGTGGAAAATTTATATACCTTTTTGGTATAAAATTCAACAATTCCAGTTGAAGATTCATCATTTTAGTTGAAAATTCATCACATTGGTTTAAAATTGAAGTGTTTGGTTCAAAATCCGTTTTTTTGTCGTAAAAAATTAATTTGTTTGACTTATCATTTAACAATTCAAATTCTTAATAAAAATTTATCTCTTTTTTCGTAAAATTCAACGGTTGGTTAATTTATCATTTTCATTTGTATTCTTCGTTGTAGAAAATCAATCTTTATAGTTGAATATTCATGTTTTTCTTTGAAAATTCAACTCCTTGGTTGAAAGTTCAACTCCTTTTTTAAAAATTAATTTTTTTGTTGAATATTCATCCTTTAATTTGAAAATTAATCTCTGAAAATTCAACTACCTTGTTGAAATTCAATTTCTCTAACTAAAAATTTAACTATTCTAGTTGAAAATTTAACTATTTTGCTGAAAATTCGTTTTTTGTTTGTTTTGTTAGAAACTAGTTTTTTGGAACAGAAAATTTAATTATTTTATTTCAGGTTAAAAATGTAACTTTTTAAAATGAAAATTTAACTATTTTGTTGATAGTTGATATTTTTTATTTAAAAATGAAACTATTTGGTGGAAAATTTTTGTAACTTTTTGATATAAAATGCAACTATTCCCGTTAAAGATTCATCATTTTAGTTGAAGATTCATCACATTGGTTGAAAATTGAACTGTTTAGTTGAAAATCCGTTTTTCGTTGTCAAAACTTAATTTCTTCGACTTACCGTGTAACTATTCCATTTTTTGTTGAAAGTTCATCTCTTCTTTTGTGAAATTCAACTATTGGTTAAAAATTTTTCATTTTTATTTTTATTTTTATTTATTTTTATTTTTTTTTGTAGAAAACTATTCTTTATTGTTGAGTATTCATATTTTTATTCAAAAAATCAACCATTAGATTTGAAGATTGATCATTTTATTTGAAAATTTATCACCTTGGTCGAACTATTTTGTTGAAAATCAGTTTTCTCATTGAAAATTATTTTTTTTTACCTAATGTTTAATTATTATTATATAACAATAACATAACATAAGCTATAATAATATAATAAATAACACATAAAAAGGTGTACGTATCATAAAACAGCTAATCATCTAATAAAGTTGTATCCAAATAAAAAAAGCAATAATCTCAATTCTATAAACCTTAAGGTGTCATTTAATCTATTACACATGTGAAATAATCGAAATTTGTGAATACACGAGGTAAAATAAATTATAGGTATCAAGCCTTCTGACTCGGATAAATGGGAGTCATTTTCCCCGAGTTTGGAGGTTAGATAATTAAAATTATTTTTTAGTACTCAAAACTTTAGAACCATACTTGTTTTTTATATAGATGAAAAGCCTAACTTGTATACTTATTGATATAATAATTTGTACTCCATTTTTTTTAAATATTTATAAATCTAATTTTTTTTTAAACTGTCTCATAATTGGAACATGTTTCAACACAAGCACCTTTACCTTACTTAGCCTAATATTTCATTTACAATTCACTTTGACTAAATTTCTTAAGTTTTCACTTCATCTTTCATGGCTTTTTTACATTCTCATCTCAATGAGAAGGTATTGGTTTTATGTGAAAAATGACTTTCGCGGATTCAATCAAATGTACCATCATTTTGATTGAGGATTCAAATATTGTTTTGAAAATTCGTGTGTTTTAGTTTTGAAAAAATCAGTTGAAATTTTTTTTTTTTTTTGTTTGAAAATAAATTTTTGAAACTGAAACGAAGACTGGATAAAAAAATAATGAACAAATTATGATAAAATTTCCATTTAATGGATACATCTAGTCCACATGTCCTAACATTTTTATCAAGGAAAAGTTTTGCAACTCGTCTTTTGCTAGTTTTTTTTTTTTTTTTTTTGTTCGAACGTGCTAAAAACCTGGATCTCCACTTTGCACTCTGCATTAATATGGAAATATAAGGACTGAGGCTACGTCCCATATTTTCGTCCTTTACTCTCTTCTCCTTTTTCTGAAATAAGGCAAATTTATTCAAATTATTATTCAAGTCTGACGGAGATTTTTATAATCAGAATAATATTCACTACTTTTGAATATTTGACTGTCCCATTAGAGCTGTAACTTTTAATTTCATTCGGGCTCGCATCAAAATTCTCTCAAAACAGGAAAATAGGGGAAAAAAGTAATTTAATTTTTAACAACGAAAAATTTAATTTTCTACCAAAAGAGATGAATTTTCAATGAAAAGTTTAAGTTTTCAAGATGAAGAGATAAATTTTCAACCAGAAAAGATGATTTTTCAAATAGTTGAATTAAAAAAAAAGAATTATCAAACAAATAGTTGTATTTACAACCAAATATTTGATTTTTCAAGCCAAAAATAGGACAGTTGAATTTTCAAATTTTAAGCAAAAAATGGAATAGTTGAAATTTTATTTATAAACAATTAGTTTCAACCGAAAACTAACGTGTTTTCAACAAAATATTTCAATTTTCAACTAAAGAGATGAATTTTCAACCAAGATGATGAAAAAACAAAAACAAATCATTTTCAACAAGACTATACAAATTTTCAACAAAAAAGTTTAATTTTCAACTAAAAAAGATTAATTTTAAATTAAACAAAAAAAGAATTTTCCATAAAATAGTTGAATTTTAAACCAAACAGATGAATTTTCAACTAACATGACAAACAAATTTTTAACAAAATACATAAATTTTCAACATTTTTTAACAAAACAGTTGATTTTTCAAGCAAAAAATATTAACTTTCTACAAAAAAGTTGAATATTCAACTTAAAAATATTAATTTCCGACAACAAATTCATTTTCATCCAAATAATTGACTTTTTAACCAAATTGTTGAATTATTAAACCAAAAAGACGAATTTCTACAAGAGAGGAGAATTTTCAACAAAAAATTTACTTTTAATCAAATAGTTGAATTTTCAACTAAAAGTCTAGCATTTCTGAAGTAGAAAAAAACGATAATAATTCATTTAAGCAATTATGTTTGTTAGGTTTTATTAATTATTACCTCATTCTAATTGAAGTAGACAAAAAGTGGAAAATTTCATAAAAAACCGCAACTATTTAGTATTTCTTTAGAAAAAGATAATGATAAAAAATAATTATTTATTTAAACATTTATGTTTGTTACATTTTATTAATTTTTACCTCGCCCTACGTGGAAAGTGCACAAAAGGTTGAATATTCCAGAAAAAAACAGCAACTTTCTAGCATTATTTCAAAAGCATAGTATTAAAAATAATAATAAATTGTTTAAAAATTATTTTTGTCAACTTTAAATAATTATTACCTCACTGTAATTGAAAAGTGGACAAAAAGTGCATAATTTGAGAAAAAACTGCAACTTTTCAGCATTTGTCTAAGAGAATATTATTATAAATAAAAATATATTGTTTAAACAATTTTTTCTGTTTAATTTAATTGATTATTGATTAGCTCTAATTAACAAGTTGAAAATAAGTTGAAGACCTCGAAAAAATCGTTTCTTTCTAGCTCTATTTTGTCTTCTTTGGTGGAAAATTAACTTTTGGTAAAAAATCGTATATTTGTTTATTGAAAATTCGACTGTTTTGTTGAAAATTCATGTATTTTTTTAAAAATCTTATTTTTTGGTAGAAAATTAATCTTTTTTTTTTAGAAAATTAATCTTTCGGATTGAAAATTCAAACATAGTTGGTTTGGAGTTGAACTAAGTTATTAAAAATTCATTCTTTCGATTAATTGTTCACCATTTTAGTAAAAAAATTCATTCTTTTGATTAATTATTCACCATTTCAGTACAAAATTCGGCTGTTTGCTTGAAAATTGAACTATTTTGTTGAAAATTCGACTTTTTTTTGTAGAAAATTATTCTGGGTTGAAAATTCATTTTTGCTTGGTAGAAGATTCTTCTTTTTTTTAAATTCGTCTTCTTTGTTTAAAAATGAATTATTTTGTTAAAATTTTTTTTTTTTTTATAGAAAATTAATCTTTTTGTTAGAAAATTAATCTTTCAGATTGAAAATTCAAACATAGTTGGTTTGGAATTGAACTAATTTATTAAAAATTCATTCTTTTGATTAATAATTCACCATTTTAATTTAAAATGTATCTGTTTGGTTGAAAATTTAACTATTTTGTTGAGAATCTTTTTATTTTGTTGAAAATTCGCCTTTTTTGGTTTAAAGTTGAAATAATTTATTAAAAGTTCATTTTTTTCTTTAATGTTTCATTATTTTAGTAAAAGATTCGTTTGCTCTTTTGAAAATTTAATTATTTTGTTGAAAATTCGTCTTTCTTTTTGCGGAAAATTATTCTTCTTGGTTGAAAATTCCTTTTTGTTTGGTTGAAGATTCTTCTTTTTTTTAAATTCATCTCTTTTGTTTAAAAATTAACTATTTTGGTGAAAATTTGTCTTTTTTGGTGGAAAATTTTGTTTGTTTGTTAAAAAATCATATATTTTTGGGTTAAAAATTCGACTGTTTTGTAGATAATTCTATCTTTTTGGCTTCAAAATTCATGTATTTAAAAAAAATCGTCTTTTGGTAGAAAATTAATCTTTTTGTTAGAAAATTAATTTTCTGGATTGAAAATTCAAACATAGTTGGCTTGAAGTTGAACTAAGTTGTTAAAAATTAATTCTTTTGATTAACAATTCACCATTTTAATTTAAAGTGTATCTGTTTGGTTGAAAATTTAACTATCTTGTTGAGAATCTTTTTATTTTGTTAAAAATTCATCTCTTTCGTTCAAAAATGAACTATTTTGTTGAAAATTCTCCTTTTTTGTAGAAAATTATTCTTCTTGGTTAAAAATTCATTTTTGTTTGGTTGAAGATTTTTTTTTTAATTCATATTTTTTTAATAAAAATTAACTATTTTGTTAAAAAATCGTCTTTTTTGGTAGAAAATTGACTATTTTGTTGAACATTCTTTTTTTTAAATTATTCTTCTTGATTGAAAATTCATTTTTGTTTGGTTGAAGATTCTTCTGTTTTTTTAAATTCGTCTCTTTTGTTAAAAAATTAACTATTTTGTGGAAAATTCGGCTGTTTGCTTAAAAATTTAACTATTTTATTGAAAATTCGTCTTTTTTGTAGAAAATTATTCCTTTTGGTTGAAAATTCATTTTTGCTTGGTAGAAGATTCTTATATTTTTTTAATTCATCTATTTTGCTTAAAAATGAACTATATTGTTAAAAATTCGTCCTTTTTGGTAGAAAATTAACTTTTTTTTGAAAATTCGTCTTTTTTGTAGAAAATTATTCTTCTTGGTTGAAAATATGTATCTGAAGTTCCGAACGTTCAAATGAACGAAATATTTTTTCCCGTTTCTATTTTACCCATCAATATTGTTCCGACTACAATTTAAAATATGCATTATAATTCTGTTACAATAATAAGTTGAAAGTGGATCTTTTTTATTTAAAAATTCAACCATTTGGTAGAAAAATTCTTAATTTCAGTATAAATTTTGTTTTTTAATCAATTTTTCAACTAAAAATGTAACTATTCCATTTTTTGTTGGAAATTCAACCATGCTAGGTAAAGACTGATAATTTTAGTTGAAAGTTTTTGCTTTTCGTTTAAAATTCCACTATTTCAGTAAAAGATTAATAATTTCAGTTAAAAATTCATCACTTTTATTGAGTTTTTTTGTTAACTAGTTTCTTTTTAACTGAAAATTTCGCTATTCCATTTTTGATTGGAAATTTATATTTTTTAATGGAAAATTCACCAATTTGGTTGAAAGTGGATCGTTGTTAATCAAAAATTCAACTTTTTGGTTGAAAAACTTTTTAATTTCAGTATAAATTTTGTTTCTTAATCAGTTTTTCAACTAAAAATTTAACTATTCCATTTTTTGTTGCAAATTGAGCTATACTAGGTAAAGACTGATGATTTTAGTTGAAAGTTTTTGCTTTTCGTTCAAAATTCCATTATTTCAGTAAAAGATTAATAATTTCAGTTAAAAATTCATCATTTTTGTTACGTTTTTTTTTCTATTTTTTTTATCTACAAGTTTCACTATCCCATTTTTGGTTTAAAATTCATCTTTTTTAATTAAAACGTCAACAATTTTACTGAAACGCCAACTTCTTCAATTAAAAATTCAACTTTTTGGTTGAAAAATGCTTTATTTTAGTAGAAATTTTTTTTTTTAATTAATTTTTCAACTAAAAATTTAACTATTCCATTTTTTGTTGAAAATTGAACTATGCTAGGTAAAGACTCATAATTTCAGCCGAAAATTGTTGTTTTTCTTTCGAAATTCAAATATTCCAGTAACAGATTGATAATTTAAGTTATAAATTCGTAATTTTTGTTGATTTTTTTTCAAACTAAAACTTTCACTATTCTATTTTTGGTTGAAAATTCGTCTTTTTAATTTGAAAATTCAACAATGTGATTGAAAGTGGATCTTCTTTAATCGAAGATTCAACTGTTTGGTTGAAAAATTCTTAATTTTAGTAGAAATTTCGTTTTTAAATTAATTTTTCAAATAAAAATTTAACTATTCCATTTTTTGTGAAAAATTGAACTATGCTAGGTAAAGACTCACAATTTCAGTCAAAAGTTTTTGTTTTTCTTTCGAAATTTAATTACTGCAGTAAAAAAATAATCATTTCAGTTAAAAATTCACCATTTTTGTTGAGTTCTTTTTTTACTAATTTTTTTAACTAAAACTTTCACTATTCCATTTTTGTTTTAAAACGTATTTTTTTCAAATAAAACTTCAACAAGTTGGTCGAAAGGCGAACTTCTTCAATCAAAAATTCAACTGTTTGGTTGAAAAATGCTTTATTTGAGTAAAAATTTTTTTTTCAATCAATTTTTTAACTACAAATTTAACTATTTCATTTTTTGTTGAAAATTGAACTATGCTAGGTAAACACTCATGATTTGAGTCGAAAATTTTTGTTTTTCTTCCGAAAGTCAATTATTTCAGTAACAGATTGATAATTTCAGTTAAAAATTCATCATTTTTGTTGAGTTTTTTTTTAATTATTTTTTTTTTTTTACTCAAACTTTAACTATCCCATTTTTGGTTTAAAATTTATCTTTTTCAATCAAAACGTTAACGATTTTGTCGAAAGGTGAACTTCTTCAATTAAAAAATCTACTGTTTGGTTGAAAAATGCTTCAATTTAGTAGCCTTTTTTTCAATTAATTTTTCAACTAAAAATTTAACTATTCCATTTTTTGTTGAAAATTGAACTATGCTAGGTAAATACTCATCATTTTAGTTGGAAGTGTTTGTTTTTCGTTCGAAATTTCATTATTTCAATTTAATGAAAATTTATCTTTTTCCGTATAAAATTCACCAATTTTGGCAAAAAGTTAACTTTTTTGTTGGAAATTCATCTTTTTGGTGTTGAAAATTCAACTAAAATCTTTCTTGGTTGCAAATTCAACTTTTTTTTAATGTGTTTTTCTGGGTTAAAAATTCATATGTTTTATTAGAAATTTTATATTGTTTTAGCTAAAAATTAAAGAATTTTGTTAAAAAGTTATCCATTTTGGTTTAAAATTAAACTGTTTTGTTGCAAAGTTGTCTTTTTAAGTTAAAAACTCAACTATTCTGGCAGAAAATTAACTTTTTTGTTTGAAATTCATCTTTTTGATGTCGAAAATTAAACTATTTTTTTTAAATGTGTTGTTTTGGTTTAAAAATTCATCTGTTTTATTAGAAATTTAATATTTTTTCAACTAAAAATTGAATAATTTTGTCTAAAAGTCATTCGTTTTGACTGAAAAATTAAATGTTTTGTTGAAAATTTGTATTTTTGAGTTTAAAATTTAGCAATTTTTGTAGAAAATTTACTTTTTGTTGAAAATTCATATTTTGATGTTTAAAATTAAACAAATTTGTTGAAAGCTCATACTTTTTGGTTCAAAATTGAACTGTTTTATTGAAGATTCATATTTTGGTGTTGAAAATTAAACAAATTTATTAAAAAGTCATCCTTTTTGGGAAAAAATGAACTTTTTTGTTGGAAATTCATCTTTTTTTTTAAATATGTTTTTCTGGTTTAAAAATTCATCTGTTTTATTAGAAATTTCATCTTTTGTTAGCTAAAAATTAAACAATTTTGTTAAAAAGTCATCTATTTTTGTTTAAAATTTGTTGAAAATTTATCTTTTTCCGTTGAAAAGTCAGCAATTTATGCAGAAAATTAACTTTTTGGTGTTGAAAATTAAACAAATTGATTAAAAAGTCATCCATTTTGGTTTAAAATTGATATTTTTCGGTTGAAAATTCAGCAATTTTGGCAGAAAATTCATATTTTGGTGTTTAAAATTAAACAATTTTGTTAAATGCTCATCCTTTTTGGTTTAAAATTGAACTGTTTTGTTGAAAATTCATATTTTGGTGCTGAAAATTCATCTTTTTGGTGTTTAAAATTTAAATATTTTTTTAAAATGTGTTTTACGGGTTAATAATTCATCTGTTTGATTAGAAATTTTATCCTTTTCTAGCTAAAAATTAAACAATTATGTTAAAAAGTCATCCATTTTTGTTGAAAATTTGTTGAAAATTTATCTTTTTCCGTTGAAAATTCAGAAATTTAGGCAGAAAATTAACTTTTTGTTGAAAATTCATATTTTAATATGAAAATTTTTTAAATTTCGTTAAAAGGTCATCCATTTTTATTTAAAATTCAACTGTTTTATTGTACATATTTCTTTTTGCTTTCAAAATTCAACAATTTTGCTAGAAAATTCACTTTTGTTTGAAAATTCATATTTTGATATTGAAAATAAAAAATTTTTGTTAAAAAGTCATCCATTTTGGTTGAAAATTGAAATGTTTTGTTGGAAATTTGTCTTTTTTGGTTAAAGATTCAACAATTTTTTAAGAAAATTAATTTTTGGTTGAAAATTCATATTTTTGCGTTGAAAATTAAACAATTTTAGTAGAAAATTAACTTTTTATTTAAAATTCATATTTTGATATTAAAAATAAACAAAATTTTGACAAAAAGTCATTCCTTTTGATTAAATTATTCAACCGTTTTGTTGAAAATTTGTCTTTTTGGGTTGAAAATTCAACAATGTTTTCAGAAAATTAACTTTTATATTGAATATTCATATTTGGGTGTTCAAAATTAAACAATTTGGTTGAGAGCTCATCCTTTTTGGTTCAAAATTGAAATGCTTTGTTGAAATTCTTGGATTAGCGAGATACCTGTGTGCCTCGCAGTCATGGCCCTCTGCAAAACTGAGGAGGCGCCTTTGCTGTGATGCAAGGTAATTTGGGTAATGGTTAGACCAGAAGCCGTCATTCAGGCCTGCTCCTGATCTTCCAGTGTACCAACATGCATGTTTCACGTTTCTCCATATTGTCTCTAGTTCATGTCTTAGCTCGCTATACTTTTGCACCTTGGTTGTACAGTTCGCCTGTAAATTTCAATTAACTCGACAAGCAATGTCGATGATGTAAAATCTTTCACCTTTTGTTTCTCGCATTACGATGTCAAGTCGATTGGTTCGGATGTAATGGTCCGTCTGGAAAGTAGCATCACAATATAACATGTCATCTTTGTTTCCTAAACCGGGCATTAAAATGTATCTATAGAAAGTCATTCATTCTGTTCAGAGTTCTAAATTCGGGGAAAGCGACAACCATCAATAAAGTGATCGATGGATACTACAGTATCTCCACACAATCCGCACTGGTCAACCACATCTCGATGTAGCATGTGTTTGCGATAATTTGTGGTGCTGACAACCCTGTCCTGTATCGTTATTTCAAATCCTTTCGTTCCTGGATACAGGATGCCCTTTCTCAGCTAACTATAGGATGTCTAACTATCCACTTCATGTTGATTTAACATGAGGGCAAGTTGTTATTATTATGAGAAGTTTTAGGCTCTGGAAGCTACGATCATGGTTTCTTGAAACAATGAATCACAACGCAATTGGAACATGTACGTCATTCACTTCTACTTCTTTTGTTCTAAAACGTTAGCAACAGCGGCAAATTCACGCGAGACAACATCGTGCAGCATTGCCCTTGGAGTCAGGTATCTAGCCGTGGATGACCTTGCGCGGCACACCGGACAGTTGGAGATAAAGATTTCACCTCTTGATACTTTTTTAGAGCTACCAATCTTTGTAGTGTGTTATGAGAAACAGTGTTGACGGAGCGGATGAAGTGATCTTAGAAGAACAGCCTTTTGCATCCGGTTCGCGATGGATTGAGCCTGACGCTGGCAAGCCGTAATCATGTGAAATTGGCTAACAAATGAATCTTTCATGCTTCAAAGACAGCCGATTATGAGAACTGCAAGATGGACTTTGTAGCCTTGGTACAGCCTGCACATCTCAAATAGAAGTGCTTGGTATTTCGCCTGCTTTTTTTCTTCCTCCTTGGCCGTGATATTTCCATCGGCTGGTGCCGAGAATTCAATCACGTAAATCATTGATACGGTTGGTGGTGGAGCATGAGAAATTCCAGTAGATCTTACACTGATCATCCTCCACAACGGACTCCAGTTCCCCCTGGGCGTATAGCCAGACGTTCAAAAGATCAACACCGTAGAAGTGTCAGCGATGGTAATATAACACTTTTAGAGCCACATTCTTTCTCTCTATGTACCCGTAACGTGCATACTTTGAGCATCCACTAAGAACAGGTACGAGTGTTCTGGCTCTTGCTTGCACGCTTGGCAGTTGTTATCGTCTACAGGTACATTCATTATGCGCTCACGGTAAACTGAGGGGTCTATATCGCCGTCTTGCCAGGCAAAAAGAATTCCCCCAGTCTCTGATCTCAATCTAGCAGACTTGAGAAACATGTTGGTTAGACCCAACGAGAGCTTTTCTTTACGTATGATGCTGTAGAATTTATTATGAAGGGGCTTGTCAGCATGGCCTCTTAGTAGAAGCTTATATTCTGCTTCCTGTACACCATTTTTGAGCACTGAAGGTTTTAGTGATACTAGGCCATGTGTAGTGTCGCTGGAATAAAATGGGAGGCCAAGCTCCTCTGCGGCCCTATCTGCGGCACCGTATAGAAACGCCGCAGCATTGACGACTTCATGTTGATAAAAAGAAGATTTTTGGCGTTTTTCTTTTTTCACATATATACAATCAAACTTGTCATTTTTAACATTTTATTTCTGCATACCATAAGGGTGGTTTTCAGGGGTATTGCCGAACGTTCTCATCTGGTCTATAATTGTTTAGATAGAAAAAAGAATATTTGTGGCCCTTTCCGTTTTTCACATATATACAATGAAACTGGTCATTTTTAACATTTTAGGTCTGCATACCATAAGGGTGGTTTGTAGGGGAATTGCCGAACATTCCTATCTGGTCTATAACTGTTCGGAGAATAAAAGAAGATTTTTGGCGTTTTTCTTTTTTCACATATATGCAGTCAAACTTGTCATTTTTAACATTTTCGGTCTTCATACCATAAGGGTGGTTTTTAGGGGTATCGCCGAACTTTCTTATCTGGTCTATAAATGGCAAGATAAAAAAAGAAGATTTTTGGCGTTTTTCTTTCTTCAAATATCGGCAATCAAACATGTCATTTTTAACATTTTATCTCTGCATACCATAAGGGTGGTTTTTAGGGGAATTGCCGAAAATGCTCATCGGGTCTATAATTGGTAGGATAAGAAATGAAGATTTTTGGCGTTTTTCTTCTTTCACATATATACAATCAAACTGGTCATTTTTAACATTTTAGGTCTGCATACTATAAGGGTGCTTTGTAGGGGAATCGCCGAACATTCTCATCTGATCTATAATTGTTCGAATAAAAAAAGAAGATTTTTGTCTTTTTTCTTTTTTCACATATATACAATCAAACTTGTCATTTTTAAAATTTTATTTCTGCATACCATAAGGGTGGTTTTCAGGGGTGTTGCCGAACGTTCTCATCTGGTCTATAATTGTTCAGATAGAAAAGAGAATATTTGTGGCCCTTTCCTTTTTTCACATATATACAATGAAACTGGTCATTTTTAACACTTTAGGTCTGCATACCATTAGGGTGGTTTGTAGGGGAATTGCCGAACATTCTCATCTAGTCTATAATTGTTCGGATAAAAAAAGAAGATTTTTGTCTTTTTTCACATATATACAATCAAACTTGTCATTTTTAACATTTTAGCCCTGCATACCGTAAGGGTGGTTTTCGGGGGTATTGCTGAACATTCTCATCTGGTCTATAATTGTTCGGAGAAAAAAAGAAGATTTTCGGCGTTTTTCTTTTTTCACATTTATGCAGTCAAACTTGTCATTTTTAACATTTTCGGTCTTCATACCATAAGGGTGGTTTTGAGGGGTATCGCCGAACTTTCTTATCTGGTCTATAAATGGCAAGATAAAAAAAGAAGATTTTTGGCGTTTTTATTTCTTCAAATATCGGCAATCAAACATGTCATTTTTAACATTTTATGTCTGCATACCATAAGGGTGGTTTTTAGGGGAATTGCCGTACATGCTCATCGGGTCTATAATTGGCAGGATAAAAAAGGAAGATTTTTGTCGTTTTTCTTTTTTCACATATATACAATCAAACTTGTAATTTTTAACATTTTATTTCTGCATACCAAAAGGGTGGTTTTCAGGGGTATTGCCGAACATTCTCATCTGGTCTATAATTGGTAGGATACAAAAAAAAGATTTTTGGCATTTTTCTTTTTTCAAATATCGATAATGAAACTTGTCATTTTTAACATTTTATGTCTGCACACTATAAGGGTCGTTTTTAAGGTTATTGCCGAATATTCTCATCTGGTCTATAATTGGTAGGACAGAAAAAATAAGATTTTTGGCGCTTTCCTTTTTTCACATATATACAATCAAACTTTGTCATTTTTAACATTTTAGGTCTGCATATCATAAGGGTGGTTTGTAGGGGAATTGCCGAACATTCTCATCTGGTCTATAATTGTTCGGATAAAAAAAGAAGATTTTGTTTCTTACTATTTCTTATTTTCCTATCTCCTGTTCCTTCCTCTCCTAGTTTCCCGGCACCTCATTTCTTACCAAATTTTCCCTTTCTTTGTCCCAATCCCACCATACACCTTCAATCTGTATTCTGCCATACTTAACCCACGTTCTCTTTCCCTTACTTCTTTCCTCTTCCGCTATGTGCCTTAACTTATACTGCATCTTCTTTACTACCCATGTCACATCATCCTCTATTCTCTCTGAGCTTCCATATAAGAACCTCTTCTTTGCCATAACTTCCTTTTTATGTTACCATATCTTTAGTTTCACTAGTACCATTTTTTCTCCATTTCCTATTTCCTTTCCTATACTTTGCATTTCTTCTATCCCTACTTTAGTATCTATCCTTTTTAGCACATCTTGCACTCCTTCCTTCAATTTCTTTCCTTCTCATCTTAGACCTTTTATCACTATGTTTCTTTTTGTTTCTTCTCTCTCTTTCTTTCCTATTCTTTGTTCTATTTTTTCAGCCTATCCTTCTCCTCATTCCCACACTCCTCACCTCCAAAGTCCCGGTTCGAGCTTTCTATTTTTTTTATTCTACCTTCCAACTCCTCTACATTTTTATTAGACATCCCCTGCTTTTCTACTCATTGCTCCAACGCCTGCAACTTTTTCTCTAACTTTTCCCTGACTTCTTCCATTTCTCTCCTAAGTTCGGCTATTTTCCGCCTAATTTCTTTCCTTATTTCCTCTCACCATTTTTCCTGCTTTTCTTCATATATCCCCATTACTTCTATCATCATCTCACGCATATCATCTAACTGTAAATTTTCTTCTGTTGGCCCTCTATGTTCAACTTTGTCTTCACCTTTCCCCTTGTATTTCTCCCCCGCTTCATTTGAGTCTTTTCCCGGTGGCCTTCTGTACATTTTCTGATTTTTTAGGGTGGATCCTGCTTCTACCTTATCGTCACTACTTCCTCTCTCCGCCCTGTCCCTCTTCCTATTCACAAACCTCTCGATGGAACCAAAACTCTCCGCCCTCAATCTCTCCCTTTCTACGGTTTTTCTATATTTTCCCCTTTTTTCCTCACGCTTCGGCGTACAGAACACTTCCTCATCGGAGTTCCCGCTATCCATCGAACTGATTTTAATAATCCTCTTGTATTGCCCTATGTAACTTGCGTAACTTCTGTCGCCACTCTACTACCCCACCCTACTACCTTGCCTTCATCCGTGCTTTTCCCTACCTATCCTGCCCTGGCTCTGCTACCGGGTTACACCGGCCTCCACACCCTGCTCCACACGTCACACAAACTAACCTCTCCGGCTTCCCCAAAACTGACTCGAACGCTCAAAATAGCACTCACTTTTTCAATTCTATTATCTTAAACATTCACTCCAAAAAACCCTTCCTTCACACTCTGCCCATTAACTCACCTCAAATCTCACTGCAATTGGCCAAGTTGTATTCTGGGAGTACTCTTGCATCGCTTTGAGATGATTTTCATTACATGCAAACCGTTGTTAAAGAGTAAACAATAATGTTGTGAAAAATCTCGATTTTCTCATACTTCGAGTAAACATATAATAAAGAAACAAATGAAAATGCAACAATCTCTGTCCAAGGTGCTCTTGGAAATTTAGCGCATTTCAATTGAAAACAAAAATAATTGCCGGTCGGGGCAATATTGAAGGCTTTAGACTGTTTTGAACGAAAAAATGGGCTTCCTCCCACAGTGCGGTGTATCTGGGCATGCTATCGTGTGCACTTCAACATTTCTATTGTTACTGCAAATATTAACCGATTTTCATGAATCTTTTTTTAACTTTCTTGAAATTATATGAATAAACTATTTCTGCTAATTAAAATTGAATCACGCGATGCTTTCATAATTTCAGTTTGAGAATGAAAAGAAAGAGAGGTATAAAGACCTTATAAGGGAGTTGCGACGGTTATACCCGGAATATTCTGTGAAGCTCATCGTCCTGATCATCAGCGCTCTTGGAAGTTCCAAGGTTTCACTGGTTAATAGCCTGAAGGGCATCCCTGCGTGTCAGGAAGATGCTAAGACACTTGCGGGGAAAATGCAGAAGGCGGTCGTCCTTGGGTCGCTCCGCGTCCTCAGGGTACACGAGACTTTTGCCGGATCATCGTATTGAATTCGTCGCAGACTGGCCACCCATCTTACGGTTGTGAGACGTGGTTATAGCTGAAATTTTACCGTGATTTCGCTGGGAGCGGGTGCAATTTTTAAGATTAGCACCTGCTCCCGGCGAAATTCTGCAGTTGTCCTTATGACAAATTTTTAACTTTATATATATGTGTGTGTTGTGTGTGTGTGTGTGACGCGCTACGAAGAAAGGCTTCTAGGTTACAAAAGTAAGATTTTACAGCACTAGGGAAAGAAGCGAGAGTCGAGTCAGGTAGCGTCTTGAAAAGCCCCAAGTTTAAAAATGAATTACAGGCCAACTAAAATTAAAAGAATTTTTTCGTTTGCGTCATTCGAAAGATCGTCACAAAAACTATGAAAAGCTGTCAGAATCTCAAAATTGACTTTTCGGCGCTTAGGTCTCTTTCTTTGGACCACACATACACACACACGCGCCCACACAAATATTTGCTTCTGCGGCAAACCTGGTAATCGAAAGCATAAGGTCGCTCACGTATTCTACGTGGATAATCCCAAGATTTATGCTAGAATTGCAGAGCAACTAGATCTAGCTCTGGGGACTGTCAAGGAATACATTCAGGAGATTAGAATGGAGTTTGGATTAGAAAAGTACGCAAAGGTTGATTTGAAGCGAGGAAAACTTAATTCATCCCCGAAGAACCTGAGCTCGTCCACAGAAACCACAGGTGCAAAACTTCCGTGAACAGCACCTCGAAAAGAGGATGTATGGCATCTTCCACAGAAATGTGGAAGCTGCTAACGTTTGCTTTCTTGAAATCAACCGGATTTAAGCCGGACACGGAGGGTTTCATTTTGCGTGTGAAGATGGTGTCATTTCCACTCCAGTACACCGTCGCCAAATTTCGAGCAAAGACATTCCCGGTATAGCTGCAAGGCGTGTCATGCACACTACGAGAATCTGGGACACCTACTATCTAGTTGTCTAACTCATGTGGAAACAACGTACATCCAAAGACACAATGCGACACTGAAAGTGTTTCATTACTATCACAGTCTCTCTTACGGCATTAGCCCTAATACCTTTCCGTCAAATGGTTCTAGGGAAATAAAGTCAATCGTCGAAAATGAGATGTGCGGCATATGCTGAAACTTAATATTCTCGACATTTGTTTCTGTCGCGCACTCGAGGCCTGAGATAGTTCTCTTTGACTTCGATAAACGAATCATATTCTTTATCGAATTTTCGGCAACAGCCGACCAAAATATCACAGCCAAGGAGAATGAAAAGAAAGAGAGGTATATAGACCTCATAAGGGAGTTGCGTCGGTTATACCCGGAATATTCTGTTAAGCTGGTCATTCTGATCACCGGTGCTCCTCAGGGTGGACAAGACTTTTACCGGATCATCATATTGAGTCTATCGCAGACTGTACCCACCTATTTGACCCCCGGTGAAGTCCCGCGGTTGGCCTTATGGCAAACCTTTAACTATATATATAAATATAATTAAAAACTAAAGGTTAACAACCACCGCAGGGTCCCACTGGGAGCAACTGTCATCTGAAAAATGGCATCAGCTCTCAGTAGGACCGCGGTAAATCCCATTCATGGCCACGTCTCACAACCGTGAGATGGGTGGTCACAGGACACGACCTACGAAATTCTTCTGGACACCTCTGTGACGAGACTAACCATTGTGACTAACCATTGTGTTCCGCGAATACACATCTTACGCCGTCAAAGCGGACGCGGACTTCTGAATCTCCAATGTCTTCATAACTAAATTGTTCTAAGTACAGCTTGCATGGTTGCAAATGGAAAAGATCCTCTCCTAAAAATTGTCAGGAATCACGAAATGATTAGCAAAGGAGCGTTCCTTTACAAATCCGCGGAGCAGGCGGCTGAGACCCTTGGCCTGAATTTTAGCATCCGAAGTGAGGAAAGTGCATTACTCCATCTAGATGCTTCACTTCTGAAAGACGAAGTGAAGAAGGCAGAAGTTGAAAAATTCCATCAAGAGCTATTCGACAAGAAAATGCACTGAAATCCGCATTTTATATCAAAAAGTTCCCAGCGATAGGTGCAGATCGTCTCATGCACACGCAAAGTACGTAGAACACATACTATCTGGGTGTCCCACCCATGCAGGAACAACGTATATCTACAGATATGATGCGGCCCTAAGAGTGCTCCATTACCATCTTTGTCGCTCTTAGGGCGTTGGCCATGAGCCTGCCCTGCCGAACGCTCGAAGGAAGATAGAATCAATTGTCCAAAACAAGAAGTGCGAAACTTTCTGGAACTACTATTTTCGGACAGCAGTCTCCGTTGCTCACTCGAGGCCTGACATTGTTTTCCAAGCCGACATCCTTGGGTCGCTTCGTGTTCTCAAGACATGCGAGGGTTTCGCCGGCCTGTTGTAGCAATTTCATCCTGTCACCCATCTCACGGTCGTGAGCCGTGGCAATAAGTGTGATTTATCGCGGTTCTACTGGGAGCCGATGTCTTTTTTAGATGGCATTTACTCCCAGTGGGACCCTGCGGTGGTTGTTTAGCCCTTTTTTCGATTTTATATATATACAGTATTTTTGCTGCTCTAGGATTAAATTTATTCAAGTTTTTTATCGATTTTTCGAAATAAAAAAAAAATGGATTTTCGGTATAAACCTTAGTTGACTCCTCTTGTACTACTTACAGAACAAGTTTGAACTTTCCTTATATTATTCAATTTTTCTAGTTTTGTCATGGTTCCAGGCATGTGGAGCCCAGGTCTTCTAGCACCGAGCCGGCTGGATGCCGTGCCGATGTACCCCTTATATGCAATCAAATATGCAAAAACTAGCTTTCCTAAATTACTCCCGATTTTTTCACGAGCTCCCGGACTGTAAGTAGAGCACCCTGATCCCTCCGAAGGGCCAAGTCGTTAACGCAGTAATATAGGGTAATCGCAATTTTACCAAAAATTTGATTTGAATGACAACATGCATAATAAAAATATGTTCGACATTATTCATATCTTCAGAACTTTTTAAAGAATATGTTCGACTGAATAATTTTTTATTAAGGCATTTGTACGACGGCTACCTCTCAAACTTGACAAAATAAACAATATTTTTCAGAAGCTGAGCGATATAATACAAATTATATAAATTTATTTGATATTCAGTTTTAATTTTAGAGTAAAAATTTATCAAAGGTAGCTTGTTCTTTGTAATTTTTTTTCTGGGCTAAAATTATTAACATTTAAATTTTTTTTTATATTTCTTTGCAGTTAGAAAGCTTTAAAAAACAAGACGGATCCCAAAATTTCCCACACAAATGTGACAATTGAAAGTCCATTAACGAAAAATTAGTGTCGTTATCCATGTTACTAAACATTTACTGCCTCACATCTTTCAAAATAATGTTTTTAGTGACTGTTGTTAAATACATCAATTGTCCAGTATACAATTATCTTTTCAATGAAGTTAGTCTTGTATATTTGCGATTTTTTCACTAAGGTCTGCCCATTTTTGTAGAGGGGCAACATTTAATAACCCGTGGCGGAGGGGGACAGCTTCGAGCCCGCCGATTGGCTACGATCTCGCAACGGAGTCGTAACCGAGCGGTGGGGGTCGTGAGCCAGGCCCCGCGGCCACGCGCTCCCGCGCGTCGACTCTACTCTAAGTTAATTTTAATACATATTTAGTAAACCTTTAATTGTACTTTAAAAATATTAATTATTATTTTAAAATTCTAAAAATTGGTAAAAAGTCTTATGTCTATCCTAACTTCAAGTTCCCGAAGGAATTTTGAAGCTAGGGCGAATAGGATCCCTGAAAGGAACAGGGTTATTCTCCTTGATTTGGCCGACAAAGTTCATTTTATCATGGTGAAGAATTTCCGATTTATTCATTTAAAAATTGTTAACTTAATACCCGGTTGAGTTCCCCTGTAGTACGGCCCGTGCGCCAGAAAAGAAAGGATAGAGAGAGTGAGAGAGAGAGGAATAGAGTCAGGAAGGAAGCGCGTGTGGGTTGAGAGATTGGCACGGGCGTACGTGACTCGGCCTGTTGTTGGAGTTTTCGTAAACACGGCCTGGAACACGTGTTTACAGGCCGTCGTCGCTTAACCGGGGACATTTTCCGACTATTACCGGCACATCAAGGACAATAACGGGACTCTAACAAAAGGAGGGTAGGCAAACTCGTCGTTTCAAAGCTCGGAAATCAGCTATTTGTCGCGTAGGACCTTCACTCAAGTTTTCCCATAGAAAACTTGAGTGAAAGATCACGTAGGCCAAGTGCTTAGATTTCCGAGGTTCTCAATGTGTATGCTTGACATATAACAATACCTTGCATATATATTTGTCAGTTCCACGATTATACATTTCACGCTGTCAAGGTGGACGCAAACTTCTGAATCTCCAGTGTCTTCAGAACCGAATTATTTTAAGTACAGCTTACATCGTGGTAAATGGAAAAGATCCTCTCTTAAAAGTGGTCAGGAATTACGACATGGTTGGCAAAGGAGCATTCCTTCACAAAGCCGCAGAGCAGGCAGCTGAGACCCTTGGCCTGAATTTTAACGTCAGAAGTGAGGGCACTGCATTACTCCATCTAGATGCTTCACTTCATCAGGGCTTAATTCAGGTACAGATTGTTTTATTTTCGCATGCCAGGACGATATCATTTCCACCTTAGCATACCGTGACCGCATTTTATGTCAAGAAGTTCCAAGCGATAGGTGCAGAGCATATCATACACACGCTTAGTACCTAGAAAACATACTATCGGGTTGTCCCACCCACGCAGGAAGGACGTGTTATGTACTTATGTGTTGGCCGCGACCCTGCCCTGCCGAACGCTTCAAGGGAGATAGATTCAATTGTCCAAAACGAGAAGTGCCGAATTTTCTGGAACTGCGATTTTCGGACAACAGTCTCCGTCGCACACTCGAGGCCTGACATTGTTCTCCAAGACCTCGAGAAACGAATTATATTCGATATCGAATTCTCGGCTCCTTCCCAATACAACATCATTTCCAGGGAGGAAGAAAATGAGAAAAGGTATCAAGGACTTAAAAGAGAGCTGCAACGACTGTACCCAGAATATTCGGTACAAGTAATTGTCCTTGTGATAGGTGCTCTCGGAGGTGCAAAGCTATCACTGGTTCGCAACCTTAAAGCCATACCCGCGTGCCAAAAATATTCTACGGCTCTTGCGAGATGGATGCAGAAAGCTGTCATCCCTCGTTGTGATTTCGTCGTGACCTGTGACCACTCATCTCACGGTTGTGAGACGTGGCCATGAGTGGGCTTTACCGCGGTCCTACTGGGAGCTGGTGTCATTTTTATATGGCAGTTGCTCCCAGTGGGACCTTGCGTTGGTTGTTAACCTTATTTTGCAATTATATATATATATATGTATATATATATATAAGAACCATGTTCTGTCAGAGATCTATAACAATTCTGGAACAGCGTTATATGTAACAAAAATATTTTTAGAACAATTTGGGAGCAGGGTTACAGAGTAACCATGTTCTATAATAGTGCCGTAACACATATGTAACAGTGTTAAGATGTAAATTTGTTCTGTGATTGTTCTGTAACAATTCTGGAACAGCGTTGTATATAAACAAATATTTTTACAACAATTTAGGAACAGCTTTACAGAGTAACATTGTTCCGTAAGAGTGCCGTAACACATATGTAACAGTGTTAAGATGTAAATTTCTTCTGTAATTGATCCGTAACAATTCCATGACAGTGTTAGAACGTTATGTGACAAAAAAATGTTTTTTGTATTATTGCTGCACTTAGTTTATATTTTAAATGAACCAATATCACGTACCGTCCCCTACACATATAATCGCACGCTTGAACCCGTTGAAAAATCGCATTCGCTGCGAATTTGAACCCTTCCTAAACTACCAAACCCGTATGTACCTAGCCGATGCCTCAGCTAATTGCGCTATGGAACCGCTTGAACGTTCGTGACAAAATCTCGGCTATGCTTTTTGCTGAAAAAGCCAGGGTCATCTCAGAGATATATATTCATTATTCTTTGAGTTAAGACATATTATGAGAAGATGGACTTAACAAATTTTAAGGTGCAAAAAAGGGTATAACCGACAAGCATGCAAGAAATGCCCCCGAAGCGAATCCAATGTTGAGTCAGCCATTTGAAAGCATACAATCAAAAAAAATTTGTTTCAAAATTTCAAACCGTTAGCCGCCATATTGGATGAGCTGGAGGGGGTAACGTACATTTTTGGTTTTTATTTTTTTTGTCTGCTTCTATCGTTAAAAAAAATCTGAAAACATTCACAGTACTTCTTTCGGTCATTCTCAATGTACATGATTGTTTCGGAAACATTTTGGCGGAAAATTCAAACTCAAACAAAATTTCAAAATTTTTTTTTATTTTTTCGTGTGATGAAACTCAAGTACTATCTCAGTTTTTTACCATAGAATAGTCACCCAACGGGTTATTATTGTAAATTTTTTCAGATTTTTAAATTCAGGGGATCTTAGTGTAAAAAATTAAAAACTGTAATTTTGACATATTTCAACTCCTGAGGCCCATTGATACCTGAATATATTCATATACTGCAGTTATATAAGTGTATTCATACATTATTAGATACATCATATATACAAAATGTATATATACATTGTAACAGAAGAGATCAAATGATTATTCGTGGTACTATTGTTTTTGATATTTTTTTGAAGTCTTATTTATATATCTGCTTTAGTTTCATGTTGATTGAAAACTTAATCCTCGTCACTATCCTCATTTATCACAGTCACACATTTTGTTTTTGAGAATAAACTCCTCATAATTTCTGCCGGTCTGATTATTCTCGACAAATATCGATCATAAGCTAAATAGTACACTAACGCCGGAAATATTCAGTACGATCAGCAAAAGTACTATTTAAAATCACTGCTGACTTTGAAACGTGATTACTCGTTCCCAAAATGGAAGAGAAATTTTGTTCAAACCCCGTTGAAGAGATTATTAAATTACGCATCGAATAAGCCCCAACAAAGATATTTTTGACATTTTTAAGAGAATAAAAAACTTGACAATTTATGCAAAAAATTGCAAAATGCAAACATTTCTCGAATTTTATATCTCTAATTCAACTTGTGGCACGACCTAGGTCTTAAGGTCTTATCTTTAATTTAATCCAATAAAACTTGAAAAATCTCCACGGGTTCCTGAGATACGTCTTGAAATGTCCAGGTCTCAAACTTCAATTTTCAGTCGACGATTACTGCTCTCGGCCGCGAAAGCGGTGATCGCCGAGAATTCCGATCTGATAATTTTTGTAGCATGCCAATTATATCAGCATTAGTAAATACAAGAGGGGTATCTTCCGTCTGTAAATTGCGTTCTTCTGATTTCCGTCTGCCCTGGTTTTCTTCTTAATAGTGTGTATGTGTGTTTAATAGTATACCTAAATCTTTGAGTTCCCTACTTATGTTAGCGGATGTCGGGTGGTGTGTTGCGCCGCGTTATTTAATCTCTATATCGTTCGGAACAATGATATGCTCGCGTACAACTTTGGCCAAATATTGTGAATGAATTGATGAACGTTTTTTAACGAAAGGTCTAAGTCTCGCGTAGTCGACTAGCCTTACGAGGTTTTGGAGAGTCGTGACAGAAGACTCCTTTTTATTTTGTTATTTTTCCTCTTCTTTTTACTCACTTGAGATTCCCAGTGAAAGTATTTCGTGGCTGCTTCAGTGGATTTAATCGTTCTGGTCAGCCGTGGGTTTCAGAGTACATACTTTCCTATTTTTCTCTCTTTTACTACTTTCTAGAGTCAACAAAGCTGGTTTCAGGACTCGTGTTTTCGACATAGAGACAAGATCGATCTTACCAACCGAATGAATGGAGCATCAAGTTGGAATGAAGATGTTAAAAAGGTTCACGATAGATTGGAGATCTCTCCTTCATTCCGATTCTGAACTTAATTTTCATGCATCTTTTCGATATATCCCATCCTAAGAAAATCCTACTTTACCATAAATTCATCTGCGAGCTTTTTTTCAATCGGGATATAATTTAGTTGTCTTCTAGTTGTTTGGATGAAGAAAGCCTTTTCTAAAAATGTTTCAAAATCTTAAAAATTATTCCGAAAAAAATTTCTTTCCTCTTATAAAAACTTAAATTATACATAGGTATGTATATGAAGAGAAGAAATTCCGAGACACTAAAGCAAAAAATGATCCCATAAGATTAAAATTTAATTCCGTCAACATTATTCAAATTAATTTGATTACTTTTAGATATCGAAAATCATAAGTGGTTAGTAGTTTTTTACATTCTGTGGTACGTATTATAATCTGATATACCACCGTTATTTTATCATGAAAAATCTATATTCTCATGTAAAGTGCACTAATGAACATATGGATTCATATCAAAACCTATTAAAAATATTAGGCTCCTTTTAACTTACTTCAAACTTTTATTCTTTGAATACTCAAAGTTGAAAATATTTCCAATTTGAAGATTTTTTAAGTGGAATTTTTTTCAAATTATATTTTTATTCTTTTTGCAAATCAAATCTGTTGAAATTAGTATTTCCCAATTTTAATTTCTTGAAAATATAGATCGATACATTTTCAGAATAAAAGACTTCGAAATATCAGTTATTTTGAATTTAAATTCAAATTTTAATTATTCAATTCCAATTATGGAATTCATATTCGAACCATGAAAAGTTTTTCAATTGTGTATTTCTTTCTTTAAATATGAAGAAAGTTGAAAAAAATGATTTCTATTTCCCACACAAAAAAGGCTTCATGAAACAGTTTTTTAAAACATATACATGCACTACCGACAGAAAGTTTGGGAATATTTCCTTTGACTGTTTGAAAACGACCATGTTGGTCTACAAAAGCATGAGGAGTAAGTGACAGAAGGAGAACAGTCTATTTTTTCTCTCGCAATACCAATTTAGTAGACCAAGATGGCAGACAACCCGCTCATTACATCAGCCCTGCTACGACATGCCTAGTGCACGGAGAAAAATGGATGGTCAAAGTTAGAGGGTCAAAATTTTGAGAGCCAGTTCGTTCATTTAGATGGCCTGAAGAGCCATCCATAATTTTTTTGACATAGTCGGAGAGGCTCTCATTTTATGACCAGTCTGACTGTTATAAGAACGCCAGACTCACTATCAGGAATGGTCATGATGTCTTATCTCATCTTGCTCAAATGGGTTTTCACAGATGTGGCAGTTTTGAGCAGACCTAAACTCTACTTCTTGCTCTGGAGTCAGTTTCTGCATTGGTACAATGCACGTCAATTGAGAATAAATATTTTGAGCAATTTCTTTTAATTCATTGGCAAACCACTCTATACAATCTTTTCCGCGATAAATTTGAAATTTGGAGTGAGAGTCATCAAAGCTGCAATGTAAATAAAATGCAACATTGTATGGAACATGCTTTTGATACGGCCCTATATTCGAAGGATTTTCAGCAACTTCCATTAACAGACACTCAATGTCAGCATAAACAGAGAATGGAACTTTCTCTTTGCATCTGTAATTTCGGAATTTCAAAAATCTTTATTTTTCATTGGGTAATGTCATTCTACAATGATTCGCATTTTCACAATCCAATCTGTGATTCTGTAAGAATTTTTCTAATTTGAAGTGGCACAGTCAGAGTTAAGATTTGTGTTTTCGATCATTAAAAGGTGCATTGTAGGACGCCTGGACTTTTCTTTGCTTAGATACAGTGGTACGATTTCACCTTTCTTATATTTTTTATCATCTTCTACGCCGTAAACATTTATGCACAACTCATTCATTTTCTCAAACTTGGGAATATCTTCAACACTTACAGGAAATGAGATTTCATCATGCTCGAGTTCTAAATTATAATGCAGATAAGATGTAGTCCTATATTCGTTCTTTTTCACAGGATGAATAGCGGCCATTAGCGATCATAGAAAGCAATAAACATCATTGTTTTGAACATTTATAACAGCTTTTTTATCTCTAATATATTTTGGTAAATCAATGAATGTCGATATACTTGAATTTATAAGCAAATATTTATTAGAATTCACAATGAGGTTTATAATTTTACTCAATGTCCACCCCGAATCCGTTTCCTGAAATTCTTCTACTTTTACTGAAATTTGATTTAACATATTTTCATCGTACCATGCACTGATGTCATTTGATGGGAGAATTCTATTATTTGCAGTGTTCATGTATTTAATCTCTTTTACCGTTTCACCGTTCACTATGGATTCAAATTTCCCCACAAAAGAAACGTTCACTTTCAAACTGCCATATTTTTTCAAACTATTTTTTATTCTTCTAACAACCATTTTCTTTTCTCCGTCAACATGGTGTATGCTCGGTCCACGATGGAGATAAGTTTTCGGATCTGCTTAGGCTCCATTTTGTTTTTCCCCTTTCAGGTACGAGTCTTCTACAAAGTCTTGATGCTCACTTGGTGGTTGAGAAGCAACTGTAAAAATTTTTGGCATGAAACGTCTTTTTAACACATAATATTCCACTAAATAGAAACTTGAACCTAGAAGGCACACTAACCTCTCACAATCACCTCCTTTTCTGATGTCGTGTTCACAACAGTCAATTGCAAAAAGCTATTTAAGCAGTCTTTGATGTTCACAGGTTGGATAAAAACTGGAAAAAAATTCTTATGAAACAACCTTCTTTTTTTAAATACCCACAAAATTTCACTGAATTTTTCAGTTTAAATAAAAACAAACACTAACCGTTTTTAACAGACACCCTTTTGTCTGTGACTCTCAGATAAACTGTCAGAAAGTATCTTGAGGATAAAAGAAGTATCGATTTATGAAATCACTGCACAGAATCTGGCAATACACAGAAAAATTCTTTACAGGTCGCGCCTCATATATCCGAGGATTATATGAGAGAAGTTTTAGGCTCCGGAAGCTACGATCATGGTTCCTTGAAGCAACCAATCCCGACGCAACTAGAATGTGTACGTTATCCACTTCTGCTCCTTCTGTCCTAGAAGGTAAGCAAGAGCGGGAAATTTACGCGAGAAAAGATCGTTTATACGAGATTCGTCCTGCATTCGTGCGTATTCATGAGCGCTCGGTCCAACGCCAATTCCCATTTCATGTAAAAAGGCCAGAAGAGCACCTGTTCCTTCATTGAAGATGGATGCGGCCACATGAGCTGCAAAAACAACTATATTTGTGCTACCTGATAACTTCTTCGGTGCAATTCTCCAGATCAGTTGGTTCAAACTTTCGTTGGCGTTCTGTGTAAAGCCTCCAACACACCTCTTCAACAAGTCGTCTTTACTTAGGTCTTCATAAATAGGTTTGATCGCCTCTATAACAACGCATGGAAGTGGGTTGTAACTATGCTGAAAACCTTCTACTCCAGTTGTACCCAAAGCTTTTTGATAAGCGCACCACGAATTCGCTCCGCTTGGACACTTGTCGTGTTGAAGGTTATCATCGGTCGACTGTTGGTGAAAGAACGTCGCCCAAACGGCTTTTTTCATGTTTGACACAGAATCACAATTGTTTCTGATTGCCAATCCATAGTATCGACTCAAATTATCGATCATTTTTGCTATTAGTTTTCCCTTACCTCCAAGTATCTTACTTCTCCTTTTCTTTCCGGCGTTTTTTCCTGTTTTCACTTCTTTTTCTTCAACATTGTTTTTTACAACTTCGCGTAAACGTGTGCCCATCCTTTTTTGAACATGGCCCACACATTCTTTTTTAATAATGTTAAAATCATCACCATAAGGTTTTGCTTTTATCAAATTACCGTAAGTCTTGGAGTCTCCGTCACCAACATAATTTTCGTACTTCACGCAGTATTTCTTTTCAGATCGGCAGAACATCGCTATCACGGCATTTACTTCCATATTTCCTGATGGAGCTGTGTGATTGGCTTGGCACTCGTCTTTGCTCATATGATCTTCGTACCACTCTTTAAATTCAGCAGAAGTTAGTTTTGTTTCTCACAGTTTACATAGCTGACAATGCGCACTACTCACAAAAATATCTATGACTTTTCCTGTGTAGTAGCAAGTTAAAGAGCATACTCCATATAAAGAACTGAATCCTTGCTTCATCCACGTACCGTCTCCAGAAACAGTCAAATTTGAACCAGATGTTTGCATGTTTGTAGCGGTTGCTGCTTTTTCTTCTTTTGCAGCAGAAGAAAATTTTCGGCAGTGGTTTTCACTTTGGAGCACATGTCAGCAATATATTCCAAGTACGTTGTTTTAGATAAAAAAAAACACATGTTAGATCCATTAAACCACAAAATTTGTTGCATCCTGCAAGACCTAAGCCCAACATCCGCATAACAAAAACGAATCGACTGTTTATCTCGTATTTTCAACCGATCCTTTCACTAGATGGAACGAAACGCGGATCACACTTGGCACATTTCACTTGAATTTCAAAGCCGAGGCCTTCTTTTCGACAAGACTTGAACTCAATTTTTTCATCACACTGAGCACACTTAACTAACGTCAAAATTGTAGTAAATACTAACAAAAAATCGATGATGCGATAGTGTTTCTCCAAATCGTCTGGTACACTTCTCGAAACGCTTCTCTTTATTTTTTTCGCTGACGCACTAATCTTATCAACCTCATCTTTGTCTTTTGTTGGATTTGGCCTTTTTTTTATCTATATAATCGTTTACATGAATTTTTTCGATCGTCTCTTGAAATTTTCGATGTTCTCGGCATTTCAATCAAAATTTACAGAGAAAACTAGACAATATTATTACAAAATCACTGCGCTGCGTCTGCTCGACTGAACGAATAACAAATAAGGGAGCGAAACGACCGCCGAGCACTTATCTGTATACTGCACGCCTCTGCTCCGAATATGCACGCTTCTTCTCTGAACTGCGTCCGAGGTGCGGGGACTTAAACGTCTATATCATCGAGAGTTTAGCTCCATTTCATGAGTTCAAAACACAAGTTCGAAACTTCCAACGCGTGTTGACATCGTTGACTTGGCAACCGCCAGTGCGCACGTGCACGATCCTGGTACCAAGTTTTCAGTCGTGGCAAGCATTAAGGAATTCTTGGACGTTGTTCGTCCCACTCCCGACACACAGGGATACCACTCCTTACTATTCCTTCGTGCCCTCTCAACTGTGCTTTAGGCCACAGTGTTATAAACAGGTCCAGAATCTCCAGTGGTGGGGGCGACTCGCGTGTTGATGGAAACGCTGTTTCTCGAAGTGACCATGAAGAGTGGAGCGCGATGATCGGAGGGTATATAGTTTGTGTACATCCAGATCATCTCTGCCTCCACTGACAGCATATTCTTTGTCACACTTCAGAACACGAAAAGATTTCAGCATTGTAACAATCGCACGGTCACTTTAATAACGAACAGCCGTTATTATTTTAATTTTTAATTGTAACGCCCATGTTAATGACAAATGATTACAAAACAACACACTTATATGTTAGTTTCGTTCCGACCCTACACCCTCCGATCGTTGCGTTCTACTCTTGGTGGTAACTTAGAGCAACACAAATAATGTTCAAAACGCGAGTCATCGTTCCGAAGATTCTAGACCTGTTTATACGACCGTGTTTCAGACGAAGCGGAGTCGAAAGTTGTCACAAGAGCGCTAAAATTCGAATTATAGTTATTTAGGCAAAATTGTTTGAATTTTAGAAAAATCATTTAATTTACGTAACATTTCCTGATTTTTTAAATTTCTGATATATATTTCATATGACATTCAAAGTTTTTATCGTTTTGATTTCGGATATAAATCGAATATGACGTTTATGTAATTGAGTGATTGAGGTTTTGTTAACCCACGTATTGGCCGTGTTCGCACTTTCGCAATGTTGATACAAAATATTAAACATGGCAACTTGCTGCATTTTATACTGCAACAAGTTTTGCGGGAAAAGTTTACGTTCGATGGCTTTTCCAAAGAATGAAGAGCTTCGCGAATTGTGGCTGCGCATCATTAATCGACAGGATTGGATACCAAGTTCAACATTACGGGTTTGTGAGGTAAAATCAATAGAATATTAGAATATGAGTAATATTATAAGCAAAATTTAATTTGGATTAACTTGATTAAAGATGCACTTTTTGCCTGAGACGTGGAAAACAGTGGACAAATTTTTCATCTTCTAAAACAGGCTTCATTTACTCAAATAATATTACTTGATAAATATTTTATAAGTATTATTTCACTTACATTAATTTACAAGGTTTAAATCACTTTTTTTATGTTATTCCGGATAATTTATGTCGGTTTTCTCTATTGTGTTTGTATCGTATGACTGTGCTGCGTGAGTGTCATTTTCTCTTTCTTGCGTTCACATAGGTATCTACCTTGCTTTTTCTACCCTGTTATCTACTCTCTTCACCGGAGGATTGAGGTTTTCAGGGTCATTGTCGAACGTTACGAAGGATTAAAGTACAGGATTAAAGTGACTAATATGTGAAGTGTTCTAAAGTTCATCGCGAAAGCTGTTCTTTGAAAAGTAAATGTGGCCGATTGCAAGCGTCTTGTTACGAAATGGCACGGTGACAGTGTCGTGAAGGCAATTTTCGGCGATCGATACCTGACGTCAGGAGAAGACGTACTACGCTCTGGGCAACAGGTGCCTCGTTACACTTGCTCGTACCATGTGTATTTCTACGCCGGTGCGTGCGCAATACTTGGTGTTGATCGGCAGATCATCACGGCCCTCAAGTCGCTTCACAGAATAACAGTTTTGCGATGGCATGTGCTTTTCCATACTCTACGTTTGGTAAGTGTTTGAAGATTTTTGAACAGCTGATACTTTGCAGCGTTGTGCTATTTTCATATAAAATTAATGAAATGTGACAGGACAAAAGTTGATATTATGATATATATCAACCAAACGAGGTAAAATCAAAATAAAAACCAAAATCATCCGTGCGGACGAGTGTCAAATCGGACGAAATATACCCCAAAAACCGTGTCTATTACCTTATACGGTCCATTTTCATATAAAATTAATAAAATGTGACAATTTAAATGTTGATATTATGATATATATCAACCAGACGACATAAAATCAACAATAAAATCCAAAACTATCCTTGCGGATAAAGGTCGAATGGGACAAAACGTGCCCGGAAATCGTGTCTATTACCGTGTACGGTCCATTTTCATATAAAATTAATGAAATGTGACAGTTAAAAGTTGATATTATGAAATATGTTAAACCAAACGAAATAAAATCAACAATAAAATCCAAAATTATCGGTGCGGACGAGGGTCAAATTGAACAAAATTTGCCCGGAAATCGTGTCGATTACCTTATACGGTCCATTTTCATATAAAATAATTAAAATTTGACAGTTTAGAAGTTTATATTATGATTTACATCACCAAGCGACATAAAATCAACAATGAAATCCAAAACTGTTCGTGCGGATAGAGGTCAAATCTGGCAAAATGAGCCCGGAAATCGTGTCTATTACCTTATAGGGTCCTTTTTCATATAAAATTCATGAAATGTGACAGTTTAAAAGTTGATATTATATAATATATTAAACGAACGAAATGAAGTCAACAATAAAATCCAATATCGTCCGCGCTGACGAGGGTCAAATCGGAGGAAATATACCCGAAAATCGTGTCTATTACCTTATACGGTCCATTGTCATATAAAATTAATGAAATGTAACAGTTTAGAAGTTGATTTTATGAAATATATTAACTAACGAAATAAAATCAACAATAAAATTCAAAATCATCAGTGCGGATGCAAGCCAAATCGGATCAAATGTGCCCGGAAATCGTGTCTATTACCTTATACGGTCCATTTTCATATAAAATTAATGAAATGTGACAGTTTAAATGTTGATATTATGAAAAATATTAAACAAACGAAATAAGATGAGAAATAAAATCTAAAATTTTCCGTGCGTACGAGGGTCAAATCGGACCAAATGTGTCCGGAAGTCGTGTCTATTACCTTATGCGGTCGATTTTTATATAAAATTGATGAAATGTGACAGTTTAAAAGTTGATATAATGAAATATATTAAACAAACGAAATGAAATAAAGAATAAAATCTACAATTTTCCGTGCGCACGAGGGGTAAATCCGACCAAATGCCCCCGGGAATCGTGTCTACTACCTTATACGGTCCATTTTCATATAAAATTAATGAAATTTGACAGTTTCAAAGTTGATATTATGAACTATATTAAACAAGCGAAATAAAATCAACAATAAAATCCAAAATTGTCCGTCGGGACGAGGGTCAAATCGAACCAAATGTGCCCGGAAATCGTGTCTATTACCTTATTCGGTCCATTTTCATATAAAATTAATTAAATGTGACTGTTTAAAAGTTGATATTATGACATATATTAAACAAACGAAATAAAATAAAAAATAAAATGTGAAAGAATCCGTACGGCCGAGGGTCAATTTGGACCAAATGTGTCCGTAAATCTTGTCTATTACCTTATGCGGTCGATTTTCATATAAAATTGATGAAATGTGACAGTTGAAAAGTTGATATTATGAAATATATTAAACAAAAGATATGAAATGAAGAATAAAATTTAAAATTATCCGTGCGGACGAGGGTCAAATCGGACCAAATGTGTCCGTAAATCGTGTCTATTACCTTATGCGGTCGATTTTCATATAAAATTGATGAAATGTGACAGTTTAAAAGTTGATATTATGAAATATATTCCAGAACCATCTTAACGCATTTCTTTCACATATGTCAACTAGTGTCTCCTCTACACCACATTCACTGAGTATTATTTCATTGCTCACATTGTCCATTAGTGTTTTGCCGCATATCACTGAAAAATATTGAAAGTATCTTTTTTTTTCTTTCCTCAGGGAAAACCCTCCCTCTATGAGATAAAAAATTCATTTGACATCTATGAGGAAGCAAAATGCTCATAAAATGAGCTCAAATAAATTCACCCTTAGTGAGTACGTCCATATAGTAATTCGTAGCGTCATATTTACTTCCCTTTCGAAATTGTTTAATCTAAAAACCCTGTTTTTTTTTTTAATGTATGCCGAATGTTATGCCTCTTGTGAAAGAAAACTTCCAGCATGAAGATATTCTATAAATTCTGTAAATTCAAAAACTTTCTAATTGTATGATCGTTCACATTTTCCATAATTTTCCGTAATTGTTTTACATTTTGATTACATTTTCAGTTGCAAATTTTCACAATTAGTCTGAATTTTTATTGAATGGAGAGAAATTGAAGCTTTGAGAAAAAAGATGGAAGTGAACTTGAACGTTGTTTTCCTTTTCTGTTCTCTTTCTATAGAATATGCATTTTATACCTCAAATGGAAGTGTATTTTTCACTTTTTGTTTCTCATTTGGCGTATTTTTCCGTCCGTTGACGAAATAAAGTTAGGTACTCAGTAGGCGCATTCCTTAATTTTCTGTTCCGGCAGATGTTGTCGGCGATTAATTTCGAAACTTGTTGGAATGAACTTTGAATGGATCTGTCATGGATATAACCGCTTTATTTTCTATTCTGATATATTTTGTCGGATATACCTATTAAAACTTGTCGGAATTAACTTAGAATTCATTGAAATTCACTATAAATTATTTGGAATTTTCCAGAATCTCGTTGAAAAATATATTATCTCCAATTATGATAGTTTCTCTTGACTTAAATTGAGTTCCGCCTTAATTTAATGGAATTCATTTGAGAGGAATTCAATTTGAAACGCTAGTGCAACGAATAAATATCGGGGGGCATTTTTTTTAAGCTCAAATCCATATTCGAAGCGAAAAGTTTCTTTTTGGATGCTTTGGAGATGCCATATTTCAGGAATTTTACATATTTGTCGCGAGTGTTGACGAGCCGCAGGGACTTTGCGCCTCGAATACGGATTTGATCTTCCAAGAGAAAAAAAATTGCCCTGGATATTCGATTTGAAAAATATAAAGCTATTTCAAAAGATTATTAAGATATTAAGTTATTTTTAAGAACTTCAAGCAATTTTTTAAAGCTTTAAAAATTGCAAGGGTTTCCAAAGCTTTGTAAAGATCTTAAAATGTTTATTATTTTGAAAGATTCCTAGGACTTTTCTATAGACTTAGGTAAATAAAGGAGATTTCAAAGAATTTAAAATATTCTGGGGTATTTTAAAAGATCCCACAGAATGTTTATTTGAATTCATTCATTCGAACAGATTTCAGAAAATTTTAACGTTTTTGAGAATTTTTAAAAGATTCCAAGGAATTTTCAAGAGCTTTGAAAAATTTCAAGGGATTTCGAAATATTTATAAGAATTTGAAATATTTTTGTTATTTTAAAAGACTCCAAGGAGTTTTAAGAAATTGAAATCGAATTTTAGGGCATTTGCAATACTTTTAATGATTTTGAGGGATTTAAACAAATTTCTAGGCGGTTTTAAAGAATTTCTTAGAATTTTCAAAGGTATGGAATGATGTTATAGGCCCTGTAAGGTTTTAGAATAGGTATTGTAAAAGATTTCAAGAGATTTTCAAAGGATTTTATCAGATTTTCGTGGATTTCAATGATCTTGCCACTTCTATTTCTTCTTACAGAGTTGGGATGTTCAGCAGCTAATTTTTCAAAATACCTTAAAATATTTCAAATCTTTTAGAATTTTTTGAAATCCCTTGAAATTGTTTACAGCTCTTACAAATTTTCTAAAATATTTAAAATGCTTTGAAATCTTTTGAAATTCCTTGAGATTTTTGAAAGCTCTTGAAAATTCCTTGAAATTCCTTGAAATACTCTAAAATCTTTTAAATCCTGTGGAATCACTTCAAATTACTGAAATCTTTTAAAAATACCTTAAGATATTGCAAATCCTTTATGATCTTTTCAAGTTCCTTGAAATTTCTTAAAGCTCTTGAAAATTCCCTAAAATATTTCAGATCTTTTGAAATCTTTTGAAATCCCTTGAAAGTTTTTAAAACTCTTGAAAATTCCTTGGAATTTAAAAATTTCCTTAAATATTTTAATGGCTTTGAAATCTTTTGAAATCCCTTGAGATTTTTTTAAGCTCTTGAACATTCCTTGGAATTTTCAAAAATACCCTAAAATCTTTCAAATCCTTTAAAATACCTTCAAATTATTGAAAAATATTAAAAATTCCTTGGAATATTTTTAAATACCATAAAGTATTCCAAACCCTTAAAAAACTTTTGAAATTTTTTAAAGCTCTTGAAAATTCCTTGGAATTTTTCACAATAACTTATAATTGTTTAATTCTGAGGAATCATTTGAAATTATTGAAATCTATCAAAAATACCCTACGATATTTCAAATCCTTTAGAATATTTTGAAATTCCTTGAAATTGTTTACAGCTCTTGAGATTAAAAAACAAAAATACCTTCAAATTACTGAAATCTATCAAAAATTCCTTGGAATTTTTCAAAATACCTTAAAATATTTCAAATCTTTTAGAATTTTTTGAAATCCCTTGAAATTGTTTACAGCTCTTAAAAATTTCTGTAAATATTTCAAATGCTTTGAAATCTTTTGAAATTCCTTGAGATTTTTTAAAGCTCTTGAAAATTCCTTGGAATTTTAAAAAATACCCTAAAATCTTTCAAATGCTTTGAAATGCCTTCGAATTATATTGAAATCAATCAAAAATTCTTTGGAATTTTACAAAATACCTTACAATATTTCAAATCCTTCAGAATTTTTTGAAATCCCTTGAAATTGTTTAAAGCTCTTAAAAATATCCTAAAATATTTAAAATGCATTGAAATCTTTTGAAATCCCTTGAGATTTTTTAAAACTCTTAAAAATTCCTCGGAATTTCGAAAAATACCCTAAAATATTTCAAATCATTTGAAATACCTTCAAATTATTGAAATTTATCAAGAGTTCCTCGGAATTTTGTAAAATACCTTACATTTTTTAAAATGTTTTAGAATTTTCAGAAACGCCTAGAAATGGTTTACAGCTCTTAAAAATTTCCTCAAATGTTTCAAATGCTTTGAAATCTTTTGAAATCCCTTGAAACTTTTCAAAGCTTTTACAAATTCCTTGGAATTTTGAAAAATAACCTAAAAATTTTCAAATCCTTTGAAATACCTTCAAATTATTGAAATTTATCCGAAATTCCTTGGAATTTTGTAAAATACCTTAAAATATTTTGAAATCCCTTGAGATTTTTTAAACCTCTTGAAAATACATTAAAATTCCTTAAAATACTCTATGAACTTCTAAATCCTGTGGAATCACTTCAAATTACTGAAATCTTTCAAAAATACCTGAAGATATTGCAAATCTTTTATAATCTTTTGAAATTCCTTGAAATTTCTTAAAGCTCTTGAAAATTCCTTTGAATTTTTAAAAATTCCCTAAAATCTTTAAAATCCTCGGGAATCACTTGAAATTATTGAAATCTATTAAAAATACCCTGAGATATTTACAATATTTACAATTTTTTGGAAATCCCTTCACGTTTTTGAAAGCTCTTAAAAATTTTTGAAACTTTGGAAACTTTGAAACGTTTCCAAAGTTTCATGAAACTTTTCATTTGGTCAAAGTTTCATGAAACTTTTCATTTGATCAAAGTTTCATGAAACTTTACAACCCTAACCATACAGTATCCTAGTGATAGTCAATATGCCAAAGTTGGGATCACTGTCTGAATGTCTGAACTTCGGCGCATCTTCCGTTTCCGTCTTTTCCGTACGATCTGCTCCGCAAATAGGTACAACCTTTTCGTCATACTGATAAAATCCATGTACATCTTTAAAATAACGCTATATTTCACTAAGTGTACCTCGGCTGTCGAATCTTTGACATCTGTGCTTTTGAACGTTTTGTAAATTTAGTGAATATAAGGTTTAAAACGAGAGATTCGAAGTACCGAACGCGCGTGACAATCGGCCTCAAAGTATTTTATGCGAAATTGGATTAATTAGATTTTTCTTCTGATTTTACTTTCAGGACGCCATGGGTCGTTATTCTCACGAGCCTGCAAATCCAGTGAAATCTTGTAAAGCCAGGGGTTCGAATTTGCGAGTGCATTTCAAGGTAAGCAGATGGAAAAAGAAAAGTGAACCTCAAAATTCAACGTATACATGTGTGCTGTCGGCTTATATTTAATAGGCTATTTTGTGTTTTTACTTAATTTTTGCATGCTTGAAAGCTTAGAGATTTGATATATTCTTCGTCTGCGTGGTTCAAATTATTTATATTATTGTTCATAGAACACATTTTCACATTTCTTCAAACTTCGAGGTATTTAAGCTCTTTCGGAGCAAGATAACCGATTTGGTTAATATTTTGTAAATTTGAGACTAATGGATATATTAAGCAAATCGCAGAATCTCATAAAGTGAACAATGTTTTGATATGTTATTTGGCGTCTTGACATGTACTATAATATATACCAGTCGTCTAAGTCTTACTTTGTTATGATATCTGTTTAATTTTTATAGACAATTATTTCTTTCACTCTTCATCTAAAATATGAACACTTTAGACTAAAAAATACGTTTTTTTTTTGTAGAACACTCATGAAACTGCACGTGCGATCAAGAACATGTCGCTGCGCAGGGCGCAACGATACCTAAAGAATGTAGTGGAACACAAGGAATGTGTTCCCTTCAGAAGGTTCAACGGTGGCGTCGGCAGATGTGCTCAGGCCAAACAATTCGGCACCACACAAGGTAAACTTTTTTTATAGCAATTTGAATAACAGTTGATTCAGACAAGTTGTGACTCAATCATATCAACTAAGTTTATAAATGCGGCTTGCTAATCTTCTTTACAATATGCCTGTCGTTATTTATCATAAACTGGTTTTATTTTGTCATTTTTATAGACATACTAGGCAAAAACGAATACTGCGTTGCAGGTTGTGATCTACTTAAGGGCATGTGATACTTTGTCGTGTGGTAAATCGGGTTCAGTTACCCCGGGTTTTTGTCCACAAAAATTAAAAAATTTAAAAACTATTTGGAGATGCTATAAAATGGAACAACAGACGTCCCCGAGCTCTTTTTTGAGGGATAATAGCAAAAAAAAATATTCTGCTAAATAAAAATGTTCTCCATATGCACTATTTGGAGGTTAGGATTCGTTTTTGAGGTCTCTGCCATTCCGATAATGTCGGTATCACATGACCTTGATACTACATTCAAATCTGTGTTTTTATTCATACACTTTACAACCGGTTTTTAAAAAGCAGTATAACTTCATATATTAATCGTAAGTATAAAGGGAAGTAATACGTGTCACTTTGAATTAATTGTTTATATTATATCATATATTTATATTTATGACCACCCATCTCACGGTTGTGAGACGTGGCCATGAATGGGATTTACCGCGGTCCTACTGGGAGCCGATTTCATTTGGGACCCTCTATCCGCAACCCGAGGACGCGTTCGGTGGCTTTGTCATAGGCCCTTCAGTTCTATTCCAAAGGAATTGGAACCGAAACCGAATATATATATATATATAACTATATATATACTGAGAATGCAAAATTTGAATTTTTACACTTCAAAACCCACGGGTATCAAACAGTTTTTTTCAAAGAAACGTGTTTAGTCTTTTTTTTTCTACGCCACTGTCTCATGCAAAAACGGGGAGAAGGAAGCAGAATAGCACAAGAATGATTGCGCGAAATTCAAAACAAGGAGACGAGGGGCAATTTGGGGAATCCCAAATGGGAGGAAGTAAGGAAAAAAATGAGAAGGGTTTGTGATATACGAGAAGGGGCACTGGAGTGGCAGGACATAGAGTTAGAGATATTAGTAAGACAAGCAGAAAAGGGATAGAGAAAGATTATGAACTCGCGGTACAATAGATGTTATATGATGGTCAAAGGGTTAACGGAACCAGAATATTTGCAAAAAATAAAAAAGTAATATAAATGGAGTAAGTCGATATGGTTAAGAATGGGAGAAGGAGTGAGAGCTTGTAGATATAGGATGGATAAAGAGGAGAATCTGTGTAGAGTATATGGATACGAAATGGTCTTATGGGCACATGCATTGGAGAGATGTATGTACAGGAGAGGAAGATAGACAGTTGAGTGTGGATGAGTGTGTAAAATAGACTTTGGATGGTAATGGACAGGGAGTGACGTGGATAAACAAGATGGAAGAATTAAGGGAAAGCAAGAGAATAGGGAAGAGTTAAATGGTTAAACCTAATAAGGAAATTAACTAGCAAAATTTAAATGTAAAATCAGTGAAAATCGATTTTATGGTGGGAGGAAACGGTAACCCTGGAAGATCGCTCACTTTAAGAATTTTAAGAATTAATAGTATTATTATTATTGTTATTTTGAGTGAGGTGAAAAATTAGAATATAAGCAGTGCTTAAGTTAGATCAAGGATAGAATGTAAATATGTGCACAGGAAGCGGAGGCCCTCAAACCCATAAAAGGGAGAGATTAAATATACATACATACATAATTACAATTACTTGGTTGAAAATTTAACTTATTTGTTAAATATTCATTTCATTGTTTGAAGAGCCATCTCGCTGGTCGAAGAATCAACTATTTCTTGTTTAATTCTTTTCTTTTTTGTAAGTGAATTCTTTAAATAGAAATTGAATTATTATATTTTTGATTAAGACTTGATCGTTTTCAGTTAAAAATTCAACAATTTTGTTGAAAGTTAATGTATTTTATTGTGAGTTTGTATTTTTTGGTAAAAAATTAATCTTTTCTGGTTGAAAATTCAATTACTACTTGTATGAAAATGTAACTTCTTCGTTAAAAGTTAATTTTATTATTTGAAGATCCATTTCTTTTATTTAAAATTCAACTATTTATTTTAAAATTCGTTGCTTGTTTTCAATGAATTTTTTAAAGTCAAAATTGTATTCTTCTATTTTTAGTTTAAAATTCAACAATTTGGTGGAAAGTTTGTGTATTTTATTGTAAGTTGGTATTTTGTTGTAGAAAATTAACCTTCTTGATTTAAAATTCAATTACTATGTTGAAATTCCAAATTCTCAGCTAAGGCCATGTAACGAGTATACCAGCTGATCAACTCAGTCCTGAGATCAAAATTTGTTCACCCATATTTAAAATTAAAAGTTAAAATAACGTGGAAATATTTTCGGAAAATATTAATAAATATTAAAGGACCGTTTTTGTCAAGGCACAGAGTTGGGGGAAGAAAAAAGTTTATTTATGAAAATTATAAATATCGACCTATGCATTTAGGCTTCACGCAGAAGTTTGACTTCTATCTTTCTCTGTCGGTAAAGAAGAAGTTCGAATTTGAGTGGAAAAAATAAATCGGATGAATTGAAAATCATTGTTGATGAGAGACGAAGTGCTTGGATAAGAGCTTCAAAACGTGATTTCTCTGAAAGTAAACTTAAAAATGGACGAATTTGTTCGAAACATTTTATCTCAGGTAAGTAAGAAACTGTATTTTAATAGAGCATGTGATGACATACAGATTTTAAAGTATAAAACACGTTAAACCGGTGAGCGCTGTACTCATAAATTGTAAAGCTTCTGTTATTAAGTTTTTTTCTCATACAAATTAGGCACTTCATAATAAGTAAAATATTTTAGCATTTAGAGCTTACATTATTTATACGAAAGTAACAATAATGTCTACAATTTTTAAAGCAGTTGCCAGTAATAAATTACGATTTGCAGGTTTATACAGGGTGGCCGCTGGAGCGGGAAACCGAGAAATGACCGGCAATTTGTAGAGACCAGGAAAAATCGGGCGATGACAGTGAATTTATTTATTGCCCGGGAATTTCACAAATCTTTAGAAGAAAAATCTGTCCAAGTTCGATTTCAACAGGTTAAAAAATAATTAGTTGAATTGTTATCTTTTCAAATTGTGATATCATTCAGTTTACAATGCGTAATTCGAAAATTTTGTACTTTAAAAATTCTCCATTTTAGATTTTTATTTTTAAGCTTACATTTTTAATTTGAAGAATTTTAAAATGTATTTGGGAAGACTTAAACAACTAAAAATTAAAAGCGTTTGAAGTTGGAAATTTGGGATAAAAAACATTTTTATATTATCAACTGTAAATATAAATAAATAAATTATTTTTAAAATGGATCGGTACTTCAAGTATTAAAAATTGAACAATAATTGAGTGGACAAAATGATTCTAAATCGGTTCAAAATTTAAGAATTTCCAGATTGTAAAGTTAAAAATTAAACTGTTGCTTTCTGTCATTCAAAAAATGTAAACGTCCGATTGAAACCTTATAACCTATTTTCAACATCAAAATAACTTCATAATAATATACTCCGAATTAAAGGCTTTCATTACATTTAAAATATTGTTTCAGTCTGAAATATTCAATTTTTAACACATTCAATTTGAAATTTCTAATTAAGAAGAAGAATAATGTTTATATTCAATATCTGACTGTTCATTTAAGACGAGTGAATTGAAACCAATTATTTAAAAATAAACCATTTCAAACTGAATGGTTTGACGTAGAAAGCCTTGAATCGTTAAAATTGCGAAGAGTTTTTAAACTTTAAACGTTACAACTTTAATTGTGCTAGTTACAAAATGTTTAAATTTTATGTAAAATTGTTGCTTTTTTATGTATAAATTATAACACAGCCAAATTTAAAACACGATGTAGATGTTTGCAGATTTCAAACTAAAAATTTAGAAGCTTTTTAAGAATTGTGAAAGGCTTCAAAAGAATAAAACTATTTTTTTAAGGTTCCTTGGGAAAATTCAAAATGATTTATCATGTTGAAAAATTATTTGAAGAGAATATTAAAAAAGATTTCAAAATATTTCGAAAATCGTCAAAAAGAATGTGGAAGAATTTAAGGAAAGTTTGTAAAAGTTGCAAGATTTTCTAAAAATTGTACGAAAAATTCGATTTATTTTAAAAGATATTTAGAAGATCTGAAAGAATTTCAAAAATAATTTTTAATTTGAAAAATTTTCAAAAAACTTGTAGATTTCTCACAATTTTGAAATAAAATTTTGAAGCTCTTGCTTTTGCTTAAAATAATATAATTTAAAAAATTTTAAAGTTCATTGATTGATTAACGGAAGACTGTGGGCTTTTAGATATGTTGTCACCATTCGACGTCGTATTAGCAGATAGAGGTTTTCGAATTGAAGATTCGCTCAAAAAAATTCAAGTTGAAAAAAATCTCAATAATGTCGATTTTCGTATAGATATTGCAAATAGTCTCATTAACAACATGTAAATTATCTAAAGTTGTCAGACTTATATGTAACCGAAAAAATAACAATTTTGTTGATTTCGTCAGCGTATTTCATAGTAGACTCGGTCAGCTCCGAATCCCGAAAGTTATTGTTCTTGGTTGAGAAAAAAATCTCCATGATGTCGATTTTCGTATAGATATTGCAAATAGTCTCATTAGAAACATGTAAATTATCTAAAGTTGTCAGACTTATACATAACTGGAAAAATAACTATTCTGTTGAGTTCGTCAGCGTATTTCATAGTAGACTGGGTCAGCCCCGAATCCCAAAAGTTATTGTTCTTGGTGCAGAAAAAAATCTCAATAATGCCGAATTTTTAAATGTATTGAAAATAGTCTCATTAACAAAATGTGAAAAATCTTAAGTTGTCAGCATTATATATAACTGGAAAAATAACAATTGTTTTGAGTTCGTCACCGTATTTCATAGAAGACTCGGTCAGCTTCGAATCCCAAAAGTTATTATTCTTGGTTAAGAAAAAAATCTCAATAATGTCGATTTTCGTCTAGATATTGCAAATAGTCTCATTAACAACATGTTAAGTATCTAAACTTGCCAGACTTATATATAAATGGAAAAATAACAAGTCTGTTGAGTTCTTCAGCGTACTTCATAGTAGACTCGGTCAGCTCTGGATACCAAAAGTTACTGTTCTTGGTTAGGAAAAAAATCTCAATAATGTCGATGTTCGTATAGATATTGCAAATAGTCTCATTAACAATATGTAAATTATCTAAAGTTGTCAGATTTATATATAACTGGAAAAATATCAATTCTGTTGAGTTCGTCAGCGTATTTCATAGTAGACTCGGTCAGCTCCGAATCCCAAAAGTTATTGTTCTTGGTTGAGAAAAAAATCTCAATGATGTCGCTTTTCGTATAGATATTGCAAATAGTCTCATTAGAAACATCTAAATTATCTAAAGTTGTCAGTCTTATACATAACAGGAAAAATAACTATTCTGTTGAGTTCGTCAGCGTATTTCATAGTAGACTCGGTCAGCCCCGAATCCCAAAAGTTATTCCTCTTGGTTAAGAAAGAAATCTCGATAATGCCGATTTTTTTATATATTGAAAATAGTCTCATTAACAACATGTAAAAAAATCTAAAGTTTTCAGACTTATATATAACTGGAAAAATAACAATTGTGTTGTGTTCGTCAGGGTATTTCATAGAAGACTCGGTTCGCTGGGCATCCTAAAAGTTGTTCTTTTGTTTCAGCAAAAGTTCTCAATGATGCCGATTTTCGTATAGATATTGCAAATAGTCTCATTAACAACATGTAAATTATCTAAACCTGTCAGGCTTATATATAACTGGATAAATAACAATTCTGTTGAATTCGCCAGTGTATTTCATAGTAGACTCGCTTAGCTCGGCATCCTGAAAGTTGTTTTTTTGGTTCAGGAAAAGATCTCAATGATGTCGATTTTCGTATAGATATTGCAAATAGTCTCATTAACAATCTGAAAATAATCTAAAGTTGGCAGACTTATATAAAACTGGAAATATAACAATTCTGTTGAGTTCGTCAGCATATTTCATAGCAGACTCGGTCAGCTCCGAATCCCAAAAGTTATTTTTCTTGGTTCAGAAAAAAATCTCAATAATGCCGATTTTTTTTATAGATATTGAAAATAGTCTCAATAACAACATGTAAAAAATCTAAGCTTGTCAGACTTATATATAACTGGAAATATAACAATTCTGTTGAGTTCGTTAGTGTATTTCATAGTAGACTCGGTCAGCTCCGAATCCCAAAAGTTATTTTTCTTGGTTCAGAAAAAAATCTCAATAATGGTAAAATATCCACGCTTTGCAAAACATGGTTATTTTGATAAATACCAAAGATAAAAGTCCATGTATAATTTATATTAATGTTTCATATATTTCTAATAATTCTACATTTATTTCTTATAATATACATTTGTTTATAAGTTATAATCTTTTTTACTCTACAATATTATAATTTCATTCAAACTGATGAAACTTTCAGTGCCATATCTATATATAGTTCTTTAATATTCTTTAGTTTTTATTTTTGTGGTCTGCAATTTACATGGATTTTTTAGACTATTGGTCTAATGAAGTTCTCGTATGTATTTCCCAATTTCTATATTATTATTTATTCTAAAAATTTTATACAAATAGAACTATAATTCCAAGACGTAGGAAAATTGTTCTTTCTATTTTTAGATGTCAATACGGCAGTTCTAAGCCAGATTAGGTTTCGCAATTGCAAAAAAATTAGTCAAATAGAATTTCACTACAATTATAATTGATGTAGCTTACTCGAAATGTTTACGTACGTTATATGGTAGAAAATTTTTTATTTAATATTATATATATAATTCAAATTATTTTTGAACTTTTGAATATCTTTGGAAATGATTCTCAATTTTTCGTAAAATTTTTGTAAAATTCTGAAAAAAATTGCCTCAAAATCTTGCAGATCTTTTTTACAACTTTATAAATCTTTTAAAATGTTTTGAAATATTTTTGAGGCCACAGAAAAATCCCTAGCAATAAAATTTCCAACACTGTAAACTTTCCGAAATTGAAATTATAAAGTTTCCGGAATCTGAAAACTCCGAGTTTGAAAAATCCCGAACAATAACATTCTGGACAGTTTATATACAAGATTACCGAATTTGAAAATTCCCGAATAATAAAATTCCAGACAAAATATTGTCGAATTATAAAACATACAAACTAGAAAATTCCCGAATTTAAACAATTAAGAAAATGTTTCTTTAATAAATACTATTTATTTATTTAAAATACAATAATCAAATATTTGTAACAGGGCAAATTTTTTAATATTTATTTTTTTTTAATTATTGTTTGATTTTAAAATAACAATAATTGTATTAAAATGTTATAAAAAAATTTTTTAAACACGTGCGCTTCGAAAAAAAAAAGTTTTGCAAGATCCAATTAAGCACTGATTTATCTCAAAGTTTCTTTTTATTTATTTTTTTTAATTATTAATTTGATTTTTGGGTACATTTTTTGTTATTTAAAAAAAATACAATGCACATGTTTAAACAAAATTTTGTATCCAAAAATATATTTTTTCAAATATTGTTATTTTAAATTCGAACATTAATTTTTTTAACTTCAAAAATTAAAAAAGTTTTTTCCTCAATAAAAATATTTGATTATTTTATTTAAAAAAATATTTTTCAACAAACAATTATTTCCATTGTTCAAAAGCGGGAATTTTATAGTTGAGATATTGTATAATTCGGAAATTTTCAAATTCGGTAATACAGTGACGGGAATATAATTTTTCGGAAGAGGAGACTGAAAAATCCCGAAACATAAAATTCCCGATACTGTAAAATTCGCGAATTTCAAAATTTCTGAATAATAATTTTACCGAAATTATAAAAGTGCTGAAATATGAAGCTCCCGAATTGAATTTTTGAAAATTTTGAAAAAAAATGATTTTTGAAAATTGTTTCGGAACTTTTAAATATGTTTTAAAATGATTTCCATATTTCTCATTGTTTTTTAAATCCTGCAAAAAAAATAGCCATAAAAGCGTCCAGATTTTCTTTCCAATTTTGTAAATCTTTTGAAATATTTTGAAATATTTTTAATCATTCTCTTAAAGTTGTGTACTTTTTCGAAATAAAAACTCATTTTAATTCTTCCCAAATTACAAATTTACAAAATAGCTTTACCACCGAGCAATTCACGCCTACCCCGAAAGGGAAACGGCCTAATGATATAATAATAATAATAATAATAATATAATAATCTCATACCTTATCTAATATACAATTGTTACCTCGTAAAATCGAAAAATCAAGAAAAAAAAATGAATGAGCTTAAAAAATAGTAGTAGGAATCTTGGAAATGGGACAAGATATCACAAATGAGCAAAGGAACTTTTTGCAGAACTTTTTAACGGTGCAAACTATTTTGTTATCATTTTTCTTATCTGTTTGCAACAAAAATGTGAAAATTAGATTTTATGAAAAAAAATCTCCTGGCCACAAAATTGATTCAGCCCACATGAAACAAACAAGGTATTTTCCTTATGATAGTACAAATTTAACAAAAAATTGGCAAAAATATAAGTGTGGTTTTTTTGAGAAAATCGACTATTCATACTTTAGTAAAACCGTCGCCATTTTGTTAATTTCGCACATTTTCTAAATTTTCTGACGGATTGCAAAAGAAAACGATAAACTCCACGAGAATATGGGAAGAAATCTCAAATACCTCAATTAGGTCAAAAATGATATAATTTTAAAGAAAAGAGTGAGGGTTTTGAAACAAAGCAAAAAATTCCGATACGCATAACTTCGTAAAAAATATTTGTTTGAAAAATCACAAAAATACATATCGCCTACTTTCGTCAAAAAACAAACTGGTTTTGTCTTCTACATTTTGTTATAAGTTTTCTGAAATCTTTTCAAGTTTAAAATTGCATATTTTTGAATCTTTTGAACAATTTTAATATTCAAATCTTTTAAACTTTGAAATGTACGGAAATCTTCTTTAAGTTCATTTGAAATATAATTTATCAATAAAAAATTGCATTTGAAAGTTTCCCCGAAATCGTAAAATCTTAAGAAAATTTCATCATTTTCCTCAAAAAAACGTTTGTTGAAATTGGCCTTTATTGAAGCACATTTCGGTCGAAAGGCTAATTGTAACTGAGTATGTTATTTATTATTTGTTTGGTAAAATACCTGGAACATCTGGAAAAGTCATGAAATTTTGAAAAAAGTTCTGGAAAAACTGAAAAATCATGGAATTTTGGGAAAAATGACTGGATTTTTTTAATTCAAAGATTAATTTCAAATACTATTAATCAAAGTCCGAATGATTATTTTAGTACATGGCGGCGAAAAATGGTGCGAAATAAAAAAAATTTATTGAAATTTTTATTTATTTCATTTTTTATTTTTTTTTTTGAACATTCAACTATATATTCTTTAAATTCTTTGTTTTTTGATGGAAAATAAATCTTCTTGTTTGCAAATTCATATGTTATATCGAAAATTCAACTACTATTTGGTAAAAAATTTATTTTCGTGGTTGCAAATTTACCTATATTTTTTCAAGTAGATTGTTTCATGAGAAAATTAACCTCCTTGGTTAAAAATTCATCTTTTTGGTTACAAATTCACGTGTTTCTTGAAAATTTGTTGCTTTATAATTGAAAATTTAACTATTTTATTTTTGCTTTAAAATAATTGCTGGCTGTTCGAAATCTTTAAAAATCTACATTTCGTTTTAATTTTTTTTTAAATCTTCTGTAGTCAAAAATTATTTTTTAATCTTTTGAATACTTGTAAATATATCTTACAATTGCTCGATTTCTCATTAATTTTGTAACTGTGCAAAATTGCGAAATTTTTTTCAAACCTTAAAATATTCTAAACTCTAAAATGTTGAAAAAAAATTTTATTTGAAATAAAATTTATCAATAAAAAATTTCACTTTAGAGTTTCTCGAAAATCGTAAAAACGTAAGAAAATGTTTTCATTTTTCCTAGAAAAAAATCATCGTTGTTGAAATTGGCAAAATTTATTGAAGCACAAATCGGTTACATTCTCATCTCAATGAGAAGGTATTGGTTTTATGTGAAAAATGATTTTCGCGGATTCAATCAAATGTCGAAGTATCGAGACCCCCTAAGTCAGAAAAAACGGTTTTTACGAAGGTGACTGTCTGTCCATTTGTCCGTATGTCTGTCCGTCTGTCTGTCGGTCTGTCTGTCCGTCTGTTTGTCCGTCTGTCTGTCTGTAGTATCGTGTAGGCACGATAACTTTCGAAAGATTGATCAGATTAGACTGTGTTTTGGCACACTTTTTTGAGGCCTGAAAAGAAAGAACTAGTTTGCTAACCAGCTATTTTGGATCAAAATTCAACGACTGAGCATATTTTGAAAATTTTTGAGACCACTTTTTTTTCAAATTTGAAAATTCTATGTACGGTTGTTAGTCGCACGTCAAGAGACGAACAATTTATCCTCGCGACATTTTTCAATAAAATCAAAATTATCAGAGTTATAGCATTTTCAAAACCTCGAAAAAACAAACGAAAATTAATATTTTAAGCCGAACAACGCATTGTATGAAAAAAAGTCAAGAGGAAAAAAACGTTTCTTTTTGAAAGCCCTACAAGATTAACATAACAAATTTTCAAATTTTTCTGAAAAATAGAAAATTCTAATTTTGTTCACACAAAAAAAATAATGAAAAATTAAAAATTCCATTTTGCGGTCAAACTATATAAGACACAAAAAAAAATGAAGATACAAAAATCGTGCAACCAAGAAAGGTCTACAAATTTATCATCATTCACTTTTTGATAGGACGCGTAGTTGTTGTTTTATTCGTGAAAAATAACACTTAAAATAAAATAATTTCATGTTTTGGAAGACGACACAAGGAAAGAAAAAAAAATAATATGCAAACTTGTTCACTCAAAGTGGCGGTACAAATTTGTTCTTTATCATTTTCAGAAAGGCGAGTATATTTTTCAATCGTGAAAAATTAGCATAAAAATAAAAAAATAAAATTTTTCAAGAATGACACAAGAGACGAAAAAAAAATGAAAAAACAAAAATGTAATACAAAGACCGAGCGCGTAGCGCTAGGTAAACACATGATCGATCGCGAAGCGCGAGATGAATATATTATCGAGCGCGAAGCGCGAGAACTAATAGTCGCGCGCCCCAGGCGCGCTCAAACCTGCGAGCGAAGCGAGCTGCGCACGAAGCTCGCGATGAGAATGTGCCCGCGCAGCAGGCAGATTTTTTTTATTGAGAAAGAAAAAGTTTTTTGATAATTTTTTGTAACAATGTCTTATAATAAATACTTTTTCTGCATTTCATTCCGTACTTAACTCTAAGACACATGTAATTCGCAGTAATTTCTGTAAATTGTACATAATATGCTGTGACAATTTTTTAAAATCAAAAACAAGTATGTAATTGATTAGTTCAAAATATTGACATAACAAGTGTAATTCAATAATTCTTCGCAGGTCATAAAGATACAGTCACTGAAGAAAATTTTACCAAGCTTGGAAATATCTAATGCTTATCTTTTACAAATACTTGATCTCACGAGTATTGTGTGAATACGTATTTACTAAAAAATATATAAATATATATGTATATATATAACAATTTTAAACTCATGACTAAAGTCCGTAATTCATTCATTTAACAAATTCAATAATAAATAATGTCTTCATCCAATTATTGATACTCTGTTTATTTTGAATTACCTAATTTTTACTTTTACATACGACGAATTTATATAATCACTTCTTTATTCATTAATTTTCGAAAATAATGAATTATATTTGATATGTAATTACTTACAACTAATCAATTACTTTTTTTTAATGCGAAAAAAATGTCACACCATATTATGTACAATTTACAGAAATCACTACGAATTACAAGTGTCTTGGAGGATTATTATGTGTACGAAAATAATTTAGATTGTTTCGTATGACCAATTGTTGACATTAAATAATAATAATAATGAGAAATAAAGTAAAACTTTTTCAGGTCAGAAATATTTTGGAAATAATGATAATTTTTCTAAGATCTTAAAAACTTTTTTTCAGAGGTTATTAAAAAACTATGAACTTAGTGGGTTGTGACTTTATTATCAGCTGTAAAATCTAAAAAAGATTTATCTGTTGACTCAGGAAATAAAAGATTGCTCTCCAGAACGAACTTAATATATATTATACATAATACTGAAAAAGAACGTATTTGAAGAAAAATGAGCCAAATCGTTGAAACGTAATTTTTGATCTATTTAAAAAATACACAATTGAACAAAAGTTATATGTTTCAATTTCACATTTTGTATCAGTACTCAATACACGAAGGAAATTTTGAACAGTAGCCATATTCGATTTTCAGAAATTGTTTTCCTTTGGCCCACTCTTTACTACGTAAATGTAAGTTTTTATCCTATTTGAAAAAAAAAACATAAAAGTTTATCATGTTCTTGAAAAACCACTGAACTTTCCATTAGGTAATAAAATACTTGGTTATCTCTAAATCACACATAAAAATATAATCCATTTAAAATTTTTGAGATAATATTTTGTCGTCATCAATGGCGAATAAACACGTTAATGAAATGCAAATAATCTAGAAACACCAATCAGATAGCGACTAGCGTTATTTTCCTATTTAAACCGTAATATTTCAAAGAATATATATTACGTAATCTTGTGTCGAGATTCTTGTTACGTAAGTTTCGTTAGTTTAAAGAGAATGAAAACCGTGATAGGCAGTCTGTTCTTCACGTTAGTGATTTTTCCTAATCCTATAGGTAAATATTATAGTATTAATTATTTATTATAAGCATTTATAAAAACATTTTAATTAAGTTATCACCAATCGCACTATACTTTCACTTCTCAGTACCATATGGAATCAAGTTCGGATGAGTCTGTATGAAGAATCTGAAATTTTATGAAATTTTTTGCAATACTTACTATTGTGTAGCATTTTAAAACATTTTATGACCTGCTGCAGAAAATTACGCTTGTTTATTTTATTGTAAAAATGAAGCTGTTAAAAAATAGAAATCAGTTTTGCTTCCAGTGATGTACTGCGCTCTCGAAAATCACACTCTGGACACACACACTCGCACCAGTTACGCGAACACCTTCTTCGAGAAAATTATGCTACCCACGTCAAAACCTTGCACCAACTGCGGGTTCCTCGAGAACGAGAGATTGAACCAATCCCCCCGGTGCAAAAAACAAATCTTCTTCGGTTACGTCTGATTTTAACAGTGCTTCACGGTGACCAGGTTTCTCGAGGACACGAGATTGATCCAATGCTGCAGGTGTGAAAAATGCATGTTCGGGCAAATCTGGTTCAATCTCATGTCCGCGAGGAACCCACTTATGTACCCTAAAGTACTGTTAAACCCAGACTTCCCTGAACAAAGTGTGCTTTTTACATCTGGTGCATCGGTTTAATTTCGTGTCATCATGGAGCCCGCTACAGAGACCCAAAGTACTGCAAAAATCAGACTCACCCGAAAATGATTTGTTTTTTGCACCTCGAGGATTGACTCAATTTTAAGTCATTCGAGGAACTTACTCCAGGCACCCCCAAAAACTGCAAAAAGCAGACTTTACAGGGGAAAATGTGTTCTTTAAACCTGGGCTATTGATGCACACTCGTGTCCTCGAGGAACCCACAATTGGTGCAAATTTTTGACATGGATAGCATAATGTTCTCGAAAAAGATGCTGTTCGCATACCTGGTGCAAGGGTGTGATGTCCGAAATGTGATTTCCGAGAGCGCAGCTCATCACAGGAAGATACAAGTTGCAATAAAATGCATGATAACAAAAATTTGTTTACATTCTCATTTGGCTTTTGTTATACTTTCTTAGTGTCCTTGAATTAAGGTCAAGTTCGTTAGCCAGCCATTCTAGATAAATATTAAAAAAACTATAAAAATTAATATTTTTGATTGAAAATTTCATTTCTTTTATTGAAAATGATTTCTTTTATCAAAAATCAAGTTTTTACTGAATATTTTATTTGAAGTATTAGTTCAAACATTTCTTTTGAAATTCAAACATTTATTTGAAAATTTATGCATTTTGTTAGAAATTACTCTCTATTGACAGAAAATGATTTTCTTTTCTTTGAAATTTATCTTGTTTGTTCAAATTTTATTTGTTAAATTAAAAAGTAGTTTTTTTAAATTGAAAGTTAGCTTTTTTGACCAAAGTTTTATTTTAGTTGAATATTCAACTATTTTGTTTAAAATTCAACTGTTTTGGTAGAAAAGTAGTCTCATTAGAAAAAACCTCATCTTTTTGAATGAATGTTCTATTCTTTGGTTGAAAATTAACCTATTTGGTTGGAAATTATATTTTTTTTTATTGAAAATGTATGGTTTTAATAGAAAATTGAAGCTTTTTATTGAAGATTTATCTTTTTTAGTACAAATTCAATCTTCTGTGTTGAAAATTCGTCTGCTTAATTAAAAAATTATTTTTCGCTGAAAATTCAACTATTTAATTTGTCATTAAAAGACCATTTCTTTCGTAAAAGATGTAACCATTTTGTTAAAAATTAATTTTTTGTTTTGAAAATTCATTTTTGTATCATCTAAAATAAAAACATATTTAACAATCACTTAAAACGTGAAGACGTTGTCAATTTTAGAATATTTTCAAGTTAATTTATTTTTTTTTTATTCAAGTCAAGCGCGATGTGCGAAAACCGAAAAAAGCCGAGCGTGAAGCGCGAAGCAAAATGTATCTGAATTAGCAATCCCATGCTGAGGTACATAAATAAATATATAATATCCATTTGATATAATAGTGTTGAACCTGATGTGGAAAAGATTACGTTTGGACAAAATCGAATGCGAAGCACGAGACATGTGATGAGAATGTGTTCGCTAAAGACGAAGGAGATTTAACAAAAGAGAATTCACAATCACCAAATTACAGCTGGCAATGCTTTGACGTTTAACTTTAAAAGGTCTGTGCACAATTATGAAGGAAGTATAGAGAATGAGCGCGCACCGCGACATAAAAGTATTATCGAGCGCGAAGCGCGCGAACCAACAGTCGCGCAGCCCAGGCGCGTTAAAACTTGCAAGGCGCGCAAGTTTTTTTAAATCCCCCCCCCCTAACCCCTTATAATTAGCAAAAATATTTTACCAAATTCCCCACCCCCTAAATGGTCATGCCTAATTTATGGATGATCCATACACAGTAAATCCCCGAGATATTATTTATCTGAGGTTGGATAAAAGCGCTGAAAACAATTGAAAACTACAATTATCCGAAAGCAGATCATTTTTATCACGAGGCGGATAAAAATTAGATGTCATCGGATAATTGTAGTAGTCAATTGTTTGCAACGTTGTCATCCATGTTTAGATAAATAATATCTCGGGGATTTACTGCGTAACTAAGTAGCCTCTCTTTAATAGAGTATCAAACGTTTCTATTATTAATATAATTTTTTTTGTTTAATGTTGAGGATTCTCAGAGTGCCTTGATTCTACTAAATATCAGACCCTTCCGAACTGGGGGTATAGTGCATCAGAAGCTTCAGAATTATATTTTGATATAAAGGATAATGATTTGAATATAAAGTGTGACAAAGTTGCTGACGAAACAACTAGGTGGGACAACATATCACAAGCTCTTATAGATCTCTCAGAATATATACCTCCATATCTTATTTCATATGTTTCTACTTCCTTTCCTTAGTCACTTTGTTCCTTCGCCCTTATTTTATGTTCATGTATTTAGATCTTTACCGTTTTCTTCCCTGTTCTCTCTTTCAGTGATTTCTTTCTATTTTTGTTATCAATTTTTTATTCACTTTCATATTAATCTTCGAAATTAACGTTTCCTGTTTTTTTTTCAATTATCCTGATTAATCCTGTTCCACTCTTTCATTATATAATTCCTTTTTTCTCTCATTTCGTATGTTTCGTCTTGTTTTACTTGCGTTACTTCTTCACTGTTTCCTTTATTATTTGTTAATATATTTAGTTCTTTATCGTCTTCTTCCTTTTTCTTCTCTTTCAGTAACTTCTTCTTCTTCCCTGCTCATTAATTTTTTATCATCTTCCATTTTTCTCTACAAAACTACCATTTCATTTTTTTAAATGATTCTGATACTTCCTGTTTCACTCCTGCCTTATTTCATTCCTTTTCACTTTTATTCTATATTTTGCTCCTTCCTTCCCCTACTTTCCTCCTTTTCTTAGTCACTTTTTTTATTTGCCTTTATTCTTTGTTCATATATTTAGCACTTTATCGTCTTCCTTTTTCTCTTTTTCTGTAACTCCTTCCTTTTTCCTTTTCATGAATTGTTTATCCCCTCCAAATTTCTTTGCGAAACTACAGTTTCCTTCTTTCATTGTTTCCCTCTTTTCAAATTATTCTGATTCTTTCTGTTTTAACCTTATTCGAGACCTTTTTTTCTCTTTTTCAATATTTTGCACCTTCCTTTTCCTACTTTATTTCTTCCTTTAGATATTATTTTCCATTACCTTTATTAATCGCTTATTTGTGAACTTCTTTATACTTTTCTTACCTTTTATGCCTTTCATTGACTTCTTCTACTTTCCTCTCTTTTCTCTCCTTCATTTATCCTTTTCAAATTCTCTATACAAAACTATACTTTCGTTCTTTCTTTTTTATTTAATTATCCTCATTGTCGCTATCTCAACTTTATTTTATTTCTTTTTTCTTTTATTTCATATACCTCTCCTTCCTTTATCAACTTCTACTTCCTCATAGAAGGAGGTTTGTAATGACATATTTTGATATAATTCGACCCCAGGAGCTCAAAAATGAAATTTAAAAAAATGTTCGTGTGTGTAAAAGTGTGTGTATAATTTTATTCTGTTCACCGTATCTCGAAACGTAAAAGAGCGACGATCATGAAATTTGGATGAACTGTAGCTCCGATTGATACCAAGGTCTAATAGGATATAAGTTAAACTTTTTTGATATTCAAAATACAACAATACGATATCTAGCATATTTGTTCGCATCCTGGAGACGCGTCGATTGACCTATTGATGAACCTTTTATGACTGACCAGTACCGATTTATGAAGTTTAAAAAAATGGTTTATTCTGCTTATGTGAAACAACTTTTTTGACATTCAAAACACGACAATATTACATGTGGAGTATTTGTTCGCGTCCTAAAGACGCATCGATTGACCTATTGACGAAACCTTTTATTACCCACCAGTACCGATTTATGAAGTTTCAAAAAATGGTTAATTCTGTTTATATAAGAAAAACTTTTTTGATATTTAAAATACGACAATATTACATGTAGGGTGTTTGTTTTCATCCTTGAAGTGCATTGATTGACCTATTGATGAACCTTTTATGACCCAGCAGTACCGATTTATGAAGTTTCAAAAAATGGGTTATTCTGTTTATATAAGAAAAACTTTTTTGATATTCAAAATAGGATAATATTACATGTAGAGCATTTATTCGCGTCCTTAGGACGCATCGATTGACCTATTGACGAAACCTTTTATTACCCACCAGTACCGATTTATGAAGTTTCAAAAAATGGTTAAGTGCAGATGAAAATCTGTCCATTTTTCGGGGTTTTGTCATCATGATTTTTTGTTCGGGGGGTCATGTTCTACAAAATGTAAGAAAATTATCAAAATCCACTAAGACCTTTTTTCAATACATTTTATGCGGGGTCCTTTAATGAACAAATGCTAATCGTGTAAATGAATTTTATAAACAAATATATATTTTCGTCTTTTTTCAACCAAAAGTTTGGGTTTTTAATGTAATTTACTACTACTTTTCAACAAATGCGTGTGTTTTTTTTTATGAAATAGACTGCTGATAGCTAAAAAAAGACACCATTTTTTGCGATTATTTTTTATTTAATCCAATGGATTTTCCAAATACGCCGAATTCGCGGTTTCAGTCGAGTTTCGGGTGTTGCCGTTTGCAATTCGAACGCATAATATTGCGCAATAAAATCGGCTAAGTACTTGCGCACTGCGGCCCTTTCAAGGCGAGAGTCGCAACCGTCTCATGCCCTGTGCGCTGTAAAACTGCGTGGGCCAGCAGTTCTAGGAAGGCCGAGACCGGGTGGACAAAATCCGAGAGTGAAGTGTAATTCCAAATTTTTATCCATTTTCAACCGATGGAAAGCATTTTTTTAAAGGTATGAAGTATTATCCTCGATTTTGTCATTTTTAAAGTGTGAGAATCTGTTCCTTCGAACAGTTTGAGTGTACTACTTTTGGTGGTTTTAAGACCAGTGCTTATGCTTCTATATGTAGAACTCTTTCATTCTCCACACTGTCCTTGTATTCTTTCATAAAATTTACATTGATAAAAATAAACAGTTATTGTTGATTGGTGAAGCATCATAATGAAATGATTTTTCAAAGCAATTTAAAATTGATTCCCTTGAACAAACAAAACCTACTGGTTGAAAATTGGCAGAAATTTGTATTTTTTAAATGATATTACTTAAACAATTAACGAATGTTACCAGGTATTAGAATATCGTACATATGATATATTTTCGACAAATATTTTCCTTATTTTCACAAAGGAATGAAGTCTTTAGACAAACAAATATCATTATATTAATATATTCATTCAATATATTGACATAATTTTTTTCTAATGATGCTACCTGCTGCATAACATTTTCAAGAGGGCAGTTACTGATTTCTTCACATCTTACATAAATGTATTAAGTTCCAAAAAATGCCCTGCACTAATCTCTCCAAAACTTGAATAACTTTAATTTTTGTTGAATGCTCCAATTGAAACAAAATCGTAAGAAAAAAGTTGTATGCTGCACTGTGGTACGAATGGATAGACGGACACCCAAACGATACAATAAGTACAACGGTAGTCAAAAAATGCAATGCATTTTTTCACTTTTGTGAGGTTCCTGAAAAAATAAATTGCATTTTTATTTGAAACTTATCATTATTAATAGGTGCCCATGGGCGCTCGAAATCAACATGAGATTCAAAAGTGGAGAAGCTTCATTTCCGAAAAAATTAAAAAAACAAATATTTTTCACTGAAATTTGAAATTTTGAATTTGAGTTTTTATACCCTGCTTTTCGGTTTGCGCGTATGGCCTTGATTGACCCCGAAATAACCAGATAGTCCTTGAGCCTCAACTTGCCTGCCAATAAGCGCTTGTGGTATGAAGTGGCGTGAGGAGTTGCGGAGGCGACCTTCATGCTCTCTGCTCGCTCCTTCGGTTACATATTTTGAGCATTGTCTTTCAGATCTTGACATGCTGCAAAATTTTCTCATTCTCGCTAATTTTGTCAAACGCTTCACATTTTCGCGGCTAAAAAAACAATTTCTCATCGTACAGGGTAAGCTTTCGGTACAGGAGAAGAAGTTGAGATAGTGAAGCTTCAGTCATTCGTATTATCACTTGAAGTTCTTCCTCAGATCTTCTCTTATTTTTTTGGATTTCGAAACTTCTTGGGGGGATCGTTTGCATTTATTTAAAAGTCGCCATTTTGGACCACCCTATATGTACCTATTATGAAACAACTTTTGAACTCTTCTACCGGTGTTCCATAATGCATGTACCTATTATGGAACAGCAAAGAAATGTTTGTTTTTAAAAAAATATTATTATGGCTCATTTTATATTATTTTCTACATTAAATCGAACTAAATAGTGCAATGAACTTCTATTTCAATTGTTCATAGAGATAAATAAATTGAATAAAAGTTTTCCTTACAGCTGACAAACCTAATCTATAAAGGGTAGTTTTTGTGAAAAAAGTGGATTAAATTTGATTTTTTCTCAAAAATGTTTGTTATAGGGAATAAAGTTTTATTGAGGTGGATGAAAAAGAAGAAAAACCCATAAAGGATCAAGTTAAAACTTAAGAAACTTGGGTAAAATAAAGTGTAAGTAAAATATTAGGTTAAATACCCTTTTCGTTTGTTTTCTTTTATTGTACTTAATAATAACTGAATGTATTTTGTCGAATAATCGTTCTTTTTGGTAGAAAATTATTAAAAATTAAAAAATTAAAAAATATATTATAAATTAAAATTATTAATCTTAACCTAGGGGGAGAAAAAGTGGCTCTCCCCCTTGGCGCATACGATATTTTTTATGACGAATTGATGATTTCAGACATTTTTCGAAATACAGTCATGATTTCAGTTCATATTAGATTTTGAATAAAGAAGCATGCAATTTATGTTAAATTTTTCCAAATTATCAAAAATTCAAAAAAAATTTCCGGATTCAATTTAAATATATCTATAAATTTGCGGAAATTTATGGAAATTTTTGGTCATTTATCGTAATTTTACTGACAAATATGGTAACTTACCATAAATTACCCAAAATTCATTTTTAGAAATTTCCATAAACTGTCGGAAATTTATGGAAATTTTCGGAAATTAATGGTAACTTTACCGGTAAATATAGTAACTTACCATAAATTACCCAATATTCATTTTTAAAAATGTCCGTAAATTTATTACCATTTTCGGTAATTTATCGTTATTTTACCGGTAAATATAGTAACTTACCATAAATTACCCAATATTCATTTTTAAAAATTTGCAGAAATTCTTGAAGATTTTCGGTAATTTATGGTAATTTCACCGGTAAATATAGTAACTTACCATAAATTACCCAATATTCATTTTTAAAATTTCCATGAATTTCCGGAAATTTATGCAAATTTTCTGTCAATAATGGTAAGTTTACAGGTAAATATGGTAACTTACCATAAATTATCTAAAATTCATTTTTTTAATTTCCATGAATTTTTGGAAATTTATGAAAATTTTCGGTCATTCATGGTAATTTTACCGGTAAATATCGCAACTTACCATAAATTACACAATATTTATTTTTAAAAATTTCTATAAATTTCTGGAAATTTATGGAAATTTTAGGTCATTTTCGGTCATTTACGGTAATTTCATCAGTTATATATGGTTAGTTTCCATAAATAACCGCAAAATTCGATTTTCTGCAATCAAGATTTCTTCACAGTTTTTACGTTGGCTGGACTAATAATTGTAAAATGCGAGCTCACAGATGTATAATTTTCATTATTCACCTCTGACATCACTTTTCAGTCCCTAGGGAGTAAAAAGTAGAGGTTTAGGCCCGGAACATAGGCGTCTAAAAGGGCTGAAATCATGCATGTGTCATAAAAATGCATTTTTTTTCCTCGAAAATTCATCTTTGGTTGAAAATTTAACTACCTTGCTGAAAATCCATTTTTCTAACTGAAAATTTAACTATTCTATTTTTGTTCAAAAATGTATCTTTTTACATTCTCATCCAGAGAAGGTGTTAGATATTCTGAGCTATGAAAAATTATGAAATTCGATTGTGCAGGTGCTAGCTTAATGGACCTCTTAAAAATAGATAATTAGTCAAATTTCAACCAATCATAATTTTTTAACAATTTTTATTAAAGCTTAAAAACTGTGAAAGTTCAAAATATTTTCGATTGTAGCGTTTAGATTTTTCACCTTCATAAAAGAAGAATCACCAAGAAACCAAGGTACCTTGAAAAATTAATTTTTTTTTGTCCTGGAAAACCTGGAAAAGTCCTGGATTTTTTTTCACAAAAAGGCTAGACACCCTAGTTTAATTAATTAATTATTTTTAAACGCCCTGGAATTCTGTTGATCGAATTTCCCTCTTCTAATCCAGTGCAGTGGCTCGCCACCAGCTCGTATCAATCTGCATATAATCAGAGCAGCTGCTTGGCAGAAACTTAATTTCAGCTCTAATCTTAGTTTCCAGTTTCGCTATCTTCTCCGACCGTGGAAAAAGCTTATCTCCGGGAAATCGCTACTTCTAATCCTAGTGTTGATATACTAAGGTTTCGCCAACACTGAGTTAATCTTATTTGTTTATATAAACATTTGCAACATAACAAGATAAATTCATTGACGTCGATTCCAAATGTCGAGACTTCTATATTGAAATCTTTTCCCTGTTCCCCTCTCTTCCCCCTTTTTAAATAATTCCTCTTTTTCCCCTTTTTGCAAGAAATTTTCCCCTAATTAATAGAACCCAATAAGAAGATTCAAATAATTTTGGTTGAAAGTTATTTATTTTTAATTGAAAAGTCTAGTATTATATTTTTGGTTCATAATTCATCTCATTTTGTTTAAAATTCTATTATTTGGTTGAAAACTTATTTATTTTGTTGAAAAGTTCGTCTACTTCAAATTTTACATAGATTATAAGGGACCCAAAATGAAACTTTTCAGGGCCAGGCTGTTTTTATTTTTCAATTTTTTTCACGTCACCTTATTATCTACTTGTACTTTTAAAAGGCTTATTTTCAGAATATTCTTACCGGATATTACAGTTCTAAATAGGTAAAGTAATTTCGTTTTAACCAAGTAGAATAATTATAATAATAATAATTAATATAAAAAAACAAATTACATGTATTTTCAACCAAAAATGGAAAAGTTAAATTTTCAGTTAAAAAAAAATTAATTTTCAACAAAAATAAACTAATTTGTATATATATTTTTAAATGTATTTTTATCAAAATAGTTAAATTTTCAACCAAAAAGATGAATTTTTCACCAAGAAGAAGAATTTTCATCAAGGTGCCTAAGGTATCTAAAAACGATAAATTTTTAACCATAAATGAAAAATTCAAACTTTCAGTTAAAAACAAAAGAATTTTCAGCCAAAAAAACAACAAATTTTGAACAAAATATTTACATTTTCAACTAAAGAAGTAAGAAATGAACTTTCGACTAAAAAAAGCTAAATTTTCAACCAAGAATGGAATAGTTAAATTTTCAATAACAAAATAGAATTTTGAAAAAAAAAGTTAAATTTGCAACCAAAAAATGAATTTTCTGAATTTTTAACATAGTGTATTAATTTTCTACCAAAAAATATGGATTTTAAACCAAAAGGAATCATTTGCTGCCAAAACACGAATTTTCAACTACATAATTAGACTTTCATCTGAAAAAGATCAAAGATAAATTTTTAATCAGAAATGAATAGCTAAATTTTTAGTTAAAAAAATTAATTTTTAACGAAAAGAAAAGCGAATTTTCAACAAAATAGTTAAATTACCAACTGAAGAAATGAATTTTCATATAAAAAGATAAGTTTTCAATCAAAAATGGAATTGTTAAATTTTCAGTGGAAAAAAATTAATTTGAAAAAAAATCATCACTGAAAAACTAATTTCCAACCTGCTTTTGAATCTGATGTCGAATCCGACAAACAACGAATCGCGTATGTGTACCTTCGCAGAATTACATTTCACAAAGAAGTATTTTGTATGATTACTCAACAATCACGCAGCATTTATTTATGTTCTTGGTGCAGATTTAAAGAGTAAGCTCTGCACCTGATTTCGTGAATTGTGAATATGGTGTCAAATTTTCTAAACTGTCAAACAGTTATCCTTTTAAAACCGTACGTTTATTTTCTGCACATATATTAACTTTTGAAGTAAAGCATGCTACTTCAAATCGAAGATCTTAATGTAATCCAACAATTATAAGTTGCCAAAATTCAAAATAGAATAATTTCAGATTAAAGCTTTATGTGAATTCAATCTCTTCAAATAACATTATATACTAGTAAATGTTGATAAATTTTATCATAATTCTATTTTCAATATTAAAAACATAAAAAAAAACAATTTGTAACCTTTTAATTCTTTGATTGTGTTCGGTTTCTTGAGATGCATTGATATGCATTTTCAAATAATGATAATTTTTTTAAATCTTTTAATTTTTGTTCTCTGGTGAAGGGTGTTGGATGAATACCGAAACGCTGATAAATTTTGTTAAACATTTTTGTTTGTTTGAATATTAGAGAAGATTGAATAAAGAAAAGCCAGAGCAGAACAAAAGTAGAAAGGGGTCTCCTATCTTTTCTGGCCTCTTTTTTATTTAGGGTTATAAAATACTTCTAATAGAAGAATTTTCATGTGTGCTGGTTCAAATTTGGTCGCTTGATTCTGAGAATTGAAGTTTTGCAATTTTTACGAATTTTGTTATTGTAATTTCTTTGTCATTTCTGTCTCGAAATCATTCCTCCCGAAAAACGTGTTTAATCAGATAAATTTAAATGTCAACAAAAATTAACATTTATATTGGCCAATAACCTCGCATTCTTCTACATACTGGATATTTTTCTTCACATTAGTCACGTGATCACCAAAGTGTTCAATCTCATTAATTGCTCGTTTCAGTTCCTCTAGAATATATTCGATTGAATTTTCACTAAATACGAAATTATCGCTTATCTATAAAATTTTACCTTAGATTATATCACGTGCCATGTCTATTATTTTCTGTATGTATACTCATAAGATCTTCTTATCGGTGCAGAAATCATCTTACTAACAACCGTCCAGAATTTGAACTTAATTTTTTTAAATATGAAAATTTCAGGAAATGCTTTTCAGCTAATTGGACAGCAATTTCTGCTGTTGATTTAAATATTTACAGTAAATTTACAATGTCAGTTTTTAATAGCATACGAAAAAAATAATGGGACAAAAGTTGTTCACTTATAAAAAAAAACTACAAATTTGTCCTCAGTATTTTTTGATACGATGCGTGGTTTTTGTTTTATTCGTAACAAACTACATTAAAGAATAAAAAATTTAATTATCGGAAAAACGACACAAAGTAGGAAAAAAATGAATTGATAAAAATTGCTCATCAAGAAAAGAGCTATAAATTTCTAAATAACTTTCCGATAGGAAGCGTAGTTTTGTTTATGATCGTACAATATAACATAAAAGATGAACAAATTGAATTTTTTGGAAAACGACACAAGGTAGGAAAAAATTCAGAGACAGAAGTTCTTCACCCAAAAAGGATCTATAAATTTGTCATTATTAATTTTTTGATATAACAAGAAGATTTTCTCTGAATCGTGAAAAACAAGATTAAAAATGAAAAAATGAAACTTATGGAAAAAGGACACAAGCTACAATAACATTTTATTTATCAAAATTTTTCGCCTAAGTTATATCTACCAATTTGTCCCAAAACAAATTTACGCTAGGATGCGTATTTTTAGTTTAAATCGTAAAAAATACGATTGAAAATAAACAGTCTATGCTCTGATAGTGATGGTTCTGACGACAATTGCCACTCCTCGAGCATTTCGCAAACACCCATCAAGCACAAGATCAAATAAATTAAAAAGTCAAATGATTTGCGTTAATATCACATCTGATGAGCAATTGGCATCCTTCGACGCAGCAGTAGTTCACCAAATTTTTTCACTGCTCGGATGGTGTTGGATTGGGGGAATCAAATTATACCTACCTGTAAGCATATATGATATTATTATTATTAGTTTAGGTTGAGGTTGTAACAGCCCCCGACGCTTGATCTCTGACTCACTGACGCAGTAGTTGCCTGTTAGTGTTAGACGTTTCCCTGCAATCGCAGGGCAGTGACAAAGGATGTAAGTAGTTGTCTCATTATCCTTTCTGCTTATACGACAGAGGCGACTTTCCGCAAGCCCTATATTATGTCTGTGGTATCCGAGTTTCTCATGTCCTATAAGCATTTATGTTAAGACTTGGATTTCATTTCTCTCGAGCTTGAGTATTTCCCCTGCTCGGGTAGAGTTAAGTTAGGAGCCCAAGAGATTTTCGCCTGTCTGCAACCAGAGACCAGATCCCAATCATTCCGATGTTTCTCAGTCAGCCCACTCTTAATTTATTCAGTGACTGACCTACTGGAAATACCTACAACTAAATCGGATCAATTAAAATTTCTTCTTGCTGCCAGTTTGGCTGTCCTATCCGATATCTCATTGCCCTCGATACCGATGTGTCCAGGGATCCATAGCAGAGTAACTCGGTTTTCCGTCGCTAACATATTTAGTGCGCAAAGCATTTCCATACTGATAGCGACGTGGTCATTGTTCCATTCAGGGCCAATATAACAGCCCTGCAGTCTGAGCAGATACGGATGTTTCTATTGTTGTCATACTCTGTTGCCTTGTAGGCGCACTAGCCTATGGCCACAATCTCAGATTCTAGAACTGTGGTGTGGGACCCCATCTTGATTGTGATGCCCATTCCATTCCTTCTGAGATATACACTAGCTCATGCATTTTCTCCGTTCATGGAGCCATCTGTAAACCATTTGTCTCCACCAGTGGGCCGGTGTGCGTCGCAATTCAACAATTTCTAGCTTCAATTTCTAGCTTTTCATTCTCCTTCATGGGCAGACTAACTCGATACTTCTTGCCAAAGAGGTAGCGATTGGTCATTTTGTCCCTGGGCATGTTCAGGTTCGGCCTCCTCGCGATGTCGACTGGGATCTTTACTGCTGTCGAGATCCTTCTAACATTCATCAAATTTTTTCTCCAGGCCGCTTTCGCAGTCGCGGTCTTGATGGTGAGATGGAGGGATCCAAGCCTATTCGTGCTCCCAATGCTATCGTGGGTGTCGAACTCGACGAACTAGGGACGCCGTTCAAAATCAGTCCCCTGATCCTTTCCAGTCAAAACTTCAGCGTTGACAGCTCGACCCTGCTCCCCCAGACCACGGCCGTATAGGTTAGCCTGGGTCGCAATATGGCTGTGTAGATTGACATAAGTGTCTCCGGTTGCAAGCCCCGGCTTTTCCCTATAACTCTCCTACAGAGCCATAGAGTCGTTACAAGCTTCTTGCAGTTGTTTTCCAGGTGCTTGTTCCATAACAGCTTCTAATCCAGCATGACTTCTAGATATTTAGACCATTCTCTAATTTCCAGTTGTTATTCTTCAAGTTTCAGTGTACCCGTTGTTCCCCACTAATAGCTTCTTATACTTATACTTATACTGTGAAAAGAGCACTGTCTATCTTACTCGGATTGACCGATAGTCCAGTTTCCTTACCCCATAAATCCACTATCGTCAGTGTTTGCTGCATCAATCCAAAGAGCGCATCCAGATGCTGGCCTCGCACGATGACCAGTATATCGTCCACATGGCACATAAATGATCTATTAAATAGTGTGTATCTTAAACCAGTGGTCCAAAATTTATTTCATTTTTTTTTTCACCTACAAACACAACTAGTCTGCGAATAAAATTGACGTTTACACGTCGTCTGTGAGGTGAGGACCGTAACTGGCTATCATTAGACCGCAGAGGGGTACTTATATGAGGAAGCTTGTACTTTCAGGTAATAATTTCTTCTTAATTTCTTATGACGTACAAAAATAAATTACGAAAGACGGAATTATGTTTTTAAATTAGGAATTACTGGATTGTATATGTGATTAATATTATAAATATCCTATTTTTTGTTATTACCATTATTATTACTCTTAATATATATAATTTCGGATTTAAACGTTTCTTCCAGTTGAACTCAAAATCAAGTATTTTGGTATTTGCCTAATCAAATTCATGGTTGTGTGTGCTACGATGTACATTGATAACAAATCGTTTGTTGTTGTTGTATTTATGTTCATTTATGTGCGTTTTGAACATTCTATTAGTTTCACCCACATAAGAGGCAGGACAGTATTTACAATGAATTTTATAAACAACGTTGGTTCCTTCCCATTTTTTTGTCTTATCTTTACCTAGTTTGATTACAAATTACAAGGAAGGTTTTATCGAAGGAATCGTAGCTATGTTAAATTTTTTGAGAAAGTGGGAAGTTTTCTCAAAGAATTTTTTCATTTATGGTAAACTCACTTTTGGTTGACGGACCGATAATTGTTTTCGCACAGAGTGATTTTGGTTAGGACAATAGTTCAATTTTAATTTACGAATTCTAATTTTTTGGTTAATAAAACTTATTGGGTAATCATTATTCAACAATGTTTGGGTAATAGTTTATAAATTTTTGACATGAAATTTTCTGTGCGATAACATCATTGCCCTGTCAATAGGGTTGAATACAATGTTCTTTTTTACTTGGGTTGGATGACCTGAGAAATATTTAATAGTTCTGCTTGATAAAGATGGTTTTTGGTACCAGTTTTTATTGATGTTATTCTTATCTCTTAAAAGAGAAATGTCTAAAAAGTTAATGCAATTATATTTTCTAGATCAAAAGTGAGCTGCAAATTAACATAAGAATTAAAAATATGGGTAATTAGCTGCATATGATCCTTTTTGACACATAAGATCGTGTCTTTCACGTATCTGTAATTAAAGTAGAGCTGTATATTATACTTTTCTTTTAGTATTTTCAAACATCTATTCTCCAGGTCATCCATGACCATATCTGCAAGTAACGGTGAAATGGGTGAACCCATCAAAGAACCATGAATTTGTTGGTATATGTTACTATTAAAAACAAAATGAGCATTGTCGTAAAAGAATTTCATACATTCTCTTATCTCTTCGAAATGAATTTTGCAATTAATCTGAATATCATGAAATCTTCTATAAAGGCTCTCGACGCCAACGAGAAAGGAACATTAGTAAATAACGAACTGACATCTAAGGACATAAATATGTCATGAATATGGGTGAGCCCATCAGAGTACCATGAATTTGTTGGTATATATTATCATTAAAAACGAAATAGCTAAAGGTTATGTCTTATCTAAAATCCACAAGAAAGATATACCACTTCGTCCTATAATTTCATTGATTAATAGTCCAACTTATGTCTCAGCAAAAGTTATATACAATGATCTAAAAGAGGGTATAAAAACTGCGAATTCAAACATTAAAAATAGCCTTGATTTGAAAGAAAAATTAAATAATATGACAATAGATAGTGATCACATATTTATGCCATTAGATGCCCGTTCGTTATTCATTAATGTTCCTTGCTCGTTGGTGTTGGAGAGCCTTGATAGAAGATTTCATGATATTCAAACAAATTGTAAAATTCTCTTCAAAGAGACAAGAGCGGTGGAAGAAGAGTGGAAGTGCCCAAAGGCCTAGGTGGGCTGGTCCACGGTTGGCGTCACCAACCCGAAAGGAGTAGGTTGGTGCTGGGCCGGCCGGTGGTGACTTTTGTTTTGTTTTTTGTACTGAACGAAACCTGAAATGGAGATACTAGAAGCGTAAGTTACGGCGGTGAAATCGCGCATCATTTGGTCGTGGGGGAGTTCCGAGCAGTGAGGGGGAAAAAGTTTCGGGAGTCCCGTCAGCGGCGAGAAACAGTACGTCGTCGCTGGATCCAGGATCAGCGGCGGCGGCTACAACGGGTGGAGTCGCGATAACTGGTGCTTTGGCGATGCCAGGATTGGGAAAGGCCTCCGGGAGATAGGGAGAAACGGCCCGGCCTTCCGCGGCGATGCGAGGGGACCCAGAAGAAGGCGCGGGGGCTCGCACGTCGAGAAGTGTTCCTGGCGAAGGTAACCCGATCCGCGGCGGAACTTGTAGAGCGAGCGGACGGAGTGGCGTGTTATAACAATCCAGGCATATTGGACCGGCGGTAGCGGGGTTCCACCTAGTGAGATTCGCCGGCGGTAGTACGTGACGCGGCTCGTTATAGAAGGCTGGAATTTTTAAATATAGCGGCTCGCGGCGGCTACTCGACGGTCGGTAACGGCGCGGATCCTGAGTGCCCGGGCGACCTCGACGGATTTCGAGAAAAGGATGATCTGGTCCTGCAACGGGTTCCGTCTCGACAAATGACCCTGGTTCCTCGGGATTATAAACGGCGGCAGGATTTCGTATTGCCTCGTCCACCACGCGTCGGCGGGCTCTACGAAGTCATCGCGCCTGCTCTTTCTCCTTGCGCTGAGCTTCGCGGATTCAACGCTCTTCCTGTTCCGCAAACCGTTGTGCATCAGCTATCCGGCGAGCCTGCTCCTCGGCGAGTCGGCGGGCTTCAGCAGCTCTCCTCTCCCTTGCTGCCGCGACACGTAATGCCTCGTTGGCGAGGCAGCGCGCCCGTGCCCCCGGCCCCTCGTTTGCTCGGCGAGCTCTGCGAATACGGGTCCGTAGTCAAAATAAAATAGACCTAACAATTTTGAACAACCGCGAGGGCCGAGATATCGCGAACAAAATTACGCGGGTCTAACCGGAAGGGTTAGCAAAGAAGAAAAATTCTTCGCGAACGCGTCGAAAGGGGCCCAAGCGGAAGGATTACCCACAAACTCTTAACCAACCAGAGCGCAAACGCAAGGGCCTAACCTGAAGTTTCAGCCACACACGAAAATAACACTAGCGCGTGATTAAGGGCCTAAACTCGGACGGTAAGCTACACACTTTTTTTTTCACGAAACGGACGGAAGGGCCTAGCCTGGAGGGTTAGCCACAGAAAATAACACGGACTCGTAATTAAGGGCCTAACCTCGGAAGATCAGCCACAATTTTTCCACGACACGGACGGAAGGGCCTAACCTGAAGGGTAAGCCACAGAAAATAACACGGACGACTAATTGAGGGCCTAACCTGGAGGGTTAGCCACAGAAGCGCGGGAACTAACGAGAAGTTCAATCGGGCAGGAATTCGCGTAATGCGGCGGATTATCACTGTTGGAGCGGAACGCGAGAAACTATTATTCGGAACTTTTACAAAGCACGGTAGGGTGAGACGCGACCGGACCGATAACGATACTGTGCGGCGGGAGAGACTCTGGAACCTTCAAGAATTTCACCGAGAGGAAATAAAAACAACTGCTTCATAAGACTGGTACTCAAAGATTTATTCTGGTTAAGAAAATAATGACAGGCTTCTGAGAAGGCAGAGCGGACGCTGCTGTCTCCTCGAATTCTGAACATTAACTGCTTACACTCGCTCCTCTCGGCTCGCAGCAACCTCGGAACGAGAGTCCCCGAGGGGAGGTACCCAAAATGACCTTGAGGCGCAGGAAAGGCCGTTTTTGCTTGATCGTCGCAAAGCGTTTCTGCTTGGTGATATCCGCTTGCCAAATTCATGACAGAGTATTATTATGCCTTGCTTTGATGGTCGGTACTTTTTTAATATTTGGCAAGGGGTATACGTTTCCCATGACCTTTTCGTTGAGCGCCGTATAATAAATAACAACCTGTTATTTTTTTTTTGTCCTGAGGCTTCAGGTTTCTTAGGAATTAACATTGGTTGCGAATCATAGGGTGATTTTGATGGTCCGATTATTACGCTCTTGAGTTGTTTTTCGACTGTTTGCAGTAAATCTTTGGCCGAATCTTAAACCCGACGATATTGTTTTCCCTCTTTGACTATATTTGCAGTCATGGGTATTCGGTGTGAAACAAGTGTGTTGCATTTAGTTTTTCGTCACTGAAGTGAAATATAACGGGAAATGCATTTGTTCATTGGGCCCTGTCGTCCTCGGGATTTGATACATCCAGCGCAATCGCTTGGCGAGTTTGTCGTTGAATCCTTAATATGCGAACAAACAGTTTAGTTTCCGATTCGAATTTACTTTTTGCTACCTTGGATTTTTCATCTATAAATGGAATTGATGTTACTAAGTTATAGACCATGACAATAGTTTTATGTCTAAACGTGATTTTAACTTGTTTCTGTCGGCGAAAAGGTCGGCATAGAATTTCAGCCGTAGAGATAAGGAAATTTTTTCTTGCCACTTACAATTTCGCCGGGGCCCCTGAAACAAAAATTTCTAGTGTGTCTAGGTTCTTTACTTTGTGCTCGCTTATTCCGTACATTGTAGTACGTTTTTTTGGTGGAATCGCCAGTTGGAATCAGCATGTCTACCTGGAAATCTTCCAGCTGTTCCAGGTTCGGAACATTCTGTAGAGTTTCCTAGAGCCTTTGAAGTTTTTGAACGCTTCTGAGACTTGGAGCTCGTTGTAACGTCCTGCTGATGAGTCAGATTGGAGTTTCAATTCTTCTGATCCTTGCTGATAGAAGGCACTGGCAACGCTCTGTTACAAATTGTCGTCCTTTTTTTTGGTTTTAGAATGGACGAAAAGGCGGGCAGGGATAGCCAGGAGGGTATTTAGGAAATTGTTTGAACATTGGCGAAGGGCATGATGATTTTCACATCGCATTCTTTATATCAGGTACCTTGAGAATACTTTACTGCGCTGAGTGGAAAGACTTCTTGTATAGTGAGGCCATATGCTTGCAGATCTGGTTCCTTCCGTCTTATACGTTCAATTAATCACATAAATAGGAGAGTTGTTGTGCCTCCTCATAGGTGGACACCACATGGGGTCACGGTTTTGTCCAGAAATCCGCGAATAAAAGCCGTCACGGCTACGTCCTCAACTGGCTTAATCATTATTTTGCTTGCCGTGACTTGCACCGAGTTATGTGTGCCTTTAACGTGTTCGTTCGTGTATTTTTTTTGCAAAGCACGCTTTGCCCCGCTCAACAGACCCTGTATCCTATCATAATAATCACTAACCGTTTCTTGCTTTATTTTCGTAAATTTTATTACTTTCTGAAATAACATTGAAACCTCTTCGCAGGTGCAAACATTTCCTTCGAATGTTCAACTAATCCATCTACAGTGTTGCATTTCTTATTCCTCAAACTTTCTTTCTCGCAAGGCCTGTTAGTTTACTGGGCGCTTATTATCTGACGGTATGTAGACCGCTCCATTAACTATTTTCTGCATGAACCTTGCCACGTAAGACCATTTTCAGCACAACTGTTGAGACCGAATAAGACCTTACGACTAGTCCCTGAATTTTACTATCAAAGGATTATACGCCGCTAAATAATAGTAGAATTTATTTGTATGTGTGCTGAGGCCTCCTCTTCCGGCTCTTCTTCCCGCTCCTTTTCTTGCTCCTCTTCCGGCTCCTCTTTCCGCTTCTCTTCTCGCTCCTCTTCTCGCTCCTCTTCCCGCTCCTCTTCCCGCTTCTCTTCTCGCTCCTATCCTCGCCCCTCTCCTCGCTCCTCTTCTCGCTCCTTTCCTCCCCTCTTCTCGCTCCTCTTCTCGCTTCTCTTCCATCTCTTCTTCCCACTCCTCTCCTCGCTCCTCTCGCGGCTCCGCTTTCTGCTACGCTTTACGCTCATCTTCCAGCCCCTATTCCAGCACCTCTTCTCGCTTCTCTTCCGGCTCCTCTTTCCGCTACTTTTCTCGCTCCTCTTTCGGCTCCTCTTCCCGCTCCTCTCCTCGCTTCTCTTCTCGCTCCTCTTCCAGCTCTTCTTCCCGCTCCTCTTCTCGCTCCTCTTCCGGCTCCTCTTTCCGCTACTCTTCTCGCTCCTCTTCTCGCTTCTCTTCTCTCTTCTATCCTTGCTCCTCTTCTCGCTCCTCTTCTTGCATCTTTCCTCTCCTCTTCTCACTCCTCTTCTTGCTCCTCTTCTCGCTCCTCTTCTCGCTCCTCTTCTCGCTCCTCTTCTCACTCCTCTCCTCGCTCCTCTTCTCGCTCCTCTTCTCACTCCTCTTCTCGCTCCTCTTCCGGCTCTTCTTCTCACTCCTCTCCTCGCTCCTCTTGCGGCTCCTCTTTCTGCTACTTTTCTCGCTCATCTTCCGGCTCCTCTCCCGGCTCCATTTCTCGCTCCTCTTCCGGCTCTTCTTTCCGCTCCCCTTCTTGCTCCTCTTCCGGCTCCTCTTTCCGCTTCTCTTCTCGCTCCTTTTCTGTCTCCTCTTCCCGCTCTTCTTCCCGCTTCTCTTCTCGCTTCTATCCTTGCTCCTCTTCTTGCTTCTCTTCTTGCTCCTCTCCCGGCTCCTCTTTCCGTTTCTCTTCTCGCTTTTCTTCCAGCTCTTCTTCCGGCTCCTCTTTCCGCTTCTCTTCTCGCTCCTCTCCCAGCTCTTCTTTCTGCTCCTCTTCTAGCTCCTCTTCCCGCTCCTTTTCTTGCTCCTCTTCTTGCTCCTCTTCTCGCTCCTCTTCTCGCTCCTCTTCGTTCTTCTCTTCCGGCTTCTCTTCTCACTCCTCTTTTCGCTCCTCTCCTCGCTCCTATTCTCGCTCCTCTTCTTTCTCCTCTTCTCGCTCCTCTTTCATGTCCTCTACTTTCCTACTTTCCTTCTTCAACATCCCTTCACACTTCCCTCCATAACCATCTTACATCTCTTACTTTACCTCCTCCTTACTTCACCTCCTCCTTACTCCTACCATCCCCTTCCTTACTCCCCCTCCTCTCAATTTCTCTGCTTTCCTGCCCACCTTCAACTTACTCCTCCTCTCCTTCCCTCCCACCTATGACCTCCTTCCCCCCTTCTCTCACCTTCTTCCCTGTCTTACTTCCCTTCCTGAGAAAAATGTACGACGTACGGACACCCGATCTGTATAAGTGTTGCTGTCCGTGACTGCAGAACCATGAAAATTGAAATCTTGGGTTTGCTTGTACCACGCCCACTTCACTTTAATCTTTCCTCTTAAGTATTGAATTCTACCTTTCAAAGGACTGCAACCTTTTATACTTTTAACACATTCCCTTTTCTCTGAACGATAATTTCTTTTTCTATGGGCCACGCCTATTTTTATCTAGGGAATTTATCTTTAACTGATACACGCCCATTTCAACTAAACTAAGCCTCTATTCATCCACAATATACGCTTTTGAATTAGGCCACGACCCTTTTCATCAATAATGCTCCTTCTTCAATGGACCATGAACCTCTGTATCTGCAACATGTTCCTTATTTTCTAAAAAATACGTACTTTCCTTATGGACCACGCCTATTGTTAAAATTTAACTATATTGTTAAAAGTTGAACTGCTTTGTTAAAAATTCATTTTTTGTTGTTAAACATTATTCATTTTTATTTTTTGAACCAAAAAAGGTTAAAATTTTTATTATTTCCATAAATTCAATTTTTTTTTTTTGAAAACTCAATTATTTTTTGAATGATTCAATTATTTTTTTGAAAATTCAACAATTTTGTTTAAAACTTGTCCTTTTTTGTATAAAATTCAACTATTTTCATAGAGGACAACTATTAGTTAAAAATGTAACTGTTTTGTAGAAAATTCGTTATATGGATTGAAAATTCATCTCTTTTAGTAGAAATTTCATCTGTTTCTGTTCAAAATGTAACTGTTTGGTTGACAATTAATCTGTTTTGGTTGAGGATTCAAATATTTTATTCGAAATTCATTTTTTTTTTTTGTTGAAATCGACTGTTTTTGATTTAAAATTAAAATCTTTTTTAGTAGAAAATTGGACTATATTGTTGAAAGTTGAACTACTTTGTTAAAAATTCATTTTTTTCTTTGTTAAATATTAATCATTTTAGTTCAAAAATAATTTCTTTCATTAAAAATTTTCCCTTTTTTAAATTTTTTGTTGTGAAAAATTAATATTCTTATTTAAAAAATCGTCTGTTTTTGCTGAGGATTGAACTATTTTACTAAAATTCGCCTTTTTGGGTTAAAAATGTAATGATTGGTTTAAAAGTTGACATACTTTGTTAAAAATTAATTTTTTTTTTATTGAATATTCATCATTTTAGTTAAAAATTAATCTCTTCCGTTAAAAATGTAAATATTTATTTGAAAATTCGACTTTTTGGGTTGAAAATTCAACTATTTTGGTAGAAAATTGAACTATTTAGTTGAAAAATTTGTCTTTTTGGATGAATTCACCATTTTTTTTACAATTAGAATCTTTTTTCGTTAAAATATCAATTGTTACATTTCTCGTTGAGAATTCATATTTTTTGACTAAAAATTCAACTATTTCATTAAAAGTTGAACAATTTTGTTTCAAATTAACTTTTTTGTTTAAAAGTCATATCTTTGGTTTAAAATTCAACTTTTTTTAAAGAAAATTTAATAACTTAGCTGAAAATTTAAATATTTAGTTGAAAATTAACTTTCTTGTTAAAAAAATATATATATTCGTGTTGAAAATTAAATTATTTTGCAGAAACTTTGTAAAAAATGAATTTTTTGTTTACAAATTCGGCAATTTGGTAGAAAATCCGTTTTAGTGTAGCACACAAGTATTTTGTGAGAATTCGTTTTTGTTGGTTAAATCCAGCAATTTTTAATTTTAAATTAAAATATTTATTTGTTGAAATATCAAATATTACACTTTTGGTTGAAAATTTATCTTTCCAGGTTGAAAATTCAACTTTTTTTAGTTTTTTAGTTGGAAATTCGTTTTTTTTTTGTTCAAAAATAATTTTTGAACAGCAAATTGAACTATTTTGTTTAAAAATCAACTGACTGGTTATAAATGAACTTTTTTGTTGAATTTTCATCTTCACGAGCTGAAAATTGAACTGCTTTATAGGAAATTCGTCTTCTTTGGCTTGGAAATTCAACAATTTGGCATAAAATATAACTATTTGGTACAAAATTCAACTGTTTTGTAGAAAATTAGTTTTTTTTTTTAATCGAAAATTAATTCTCCTAAATGAAATTTGGACTAACATCACATCCATTGTTTAAACTGTTAAGTGAAAAATTTATGTAATTTATTGAACATTCGTCTTTTTGGTAGAAAATTAATCTTCTTGGTAGAAAATTCAACTATTTGGTTAAAAATGTATATAATTATTAATAATGTATATCATTTAGAGTTTTTTTTCAACGAAGGGGCTCAATTTTTTTACAGAATTATTTAAATTTAATTATTTAGTTGAAAATTTAATTGTTTTGTAGAAAATTTAATTATTTTGTAGAAAATTTAAGTATTTTCTCAAAAAGTCATCTTTTATTGTAGAAAAATCACTTTTTTTGTTTAAAATAAATAAATTTGAAAATTAAAATTTTTTATATGAAATATTGTTTCATTTCGTTTATAAAAGAACCTATGTTAAAAATATTACAAGACTAAAATGTTTTTTGTTTGAATCACTTTGTTAAGAAATCATTTTTTTGTTGGAGATTCATATTTTTGGTTGAAAATTCATATTTCTGGTTGAAGTTTGACTATTTGGTTGAAAATTGATCTCTTTTAATTGAAAATTCTACTGCGTGGGTAAAAATTGAACTATTCCGTTGATTTTTTTTTAATGAAGGTTTATCTCTTTGGTTGAAAATTAATTTTTTTGCTGAAAATTCAATTTGGGTACAGAAACTTCGTCTTTTCGCTTTAAAGTTCAACAATTTAATTGAACTTTTTTTTTGAATTTCATGATTGAAAAATCTTTGTTGGAAATTCGACTTTTTGATTTTAAATTTACTTATTTTTTGATGAAATTTCATCTTTTTTGGTTGGAATATTAACTATTACACTTTTTTGTTGATAATTTATCTTCCAAGGTTAAAAATTTAATTATTTAGTTCAAAATTTAATTGTTTTGCAGAAAATTTAATTCTTTTGTAGAAAATTTATGTATTTTCTCAAAAAGTCATCTTTTATCGTAGAAAAGTCACTTTTTTTTGTTTAAAATAAATAAATTTGAAAATGTTAAATTTGTATATGCAATGTTGTTTCATTCCGTTTATAAAAGATCATATGTTAAAAATATTACTATTATTATATTATTATTATTATTATTATTATGTGTTTGAACCATTTTGTTAAGAAATCTTTTTTTTTTTTTTTTTTTTGAAGATTTACATTTTTAGTTGCAAATTCATCTTTTTGTTTAAAGTTTGAATATTTTGTTGAAAACTGATCTTGTTTAATTGAAAATTCAACTACGTGGGTAAAACTTGAACTATTCTGTTGACATTTTTTTTAATGAAGCTTTATCTCTTTAGTTGAAAATTTAACTTTTTGGTTGAAAATTAATTTTTTGCTGCAAATTCCTATTTTCTGGTTGAAAATTCAATTTTGGTACAGAAAATTCGTCTTTTGGCTTCAAGGTTCAACAATTTAGGTCAACTTTTTTTTCTTTCATGACTGAAAAATTCTTATTTGTTGAGAATTCGTCTTTTTCATTTTCAAATTCATTTTTTTTTTTAATGAAATTTCATCTTTTTGGTTGAAATATCAACTATTACACTTTTTTGTTGGGAATTTATCTTTTAAGGTTGAAAATTCAATTATTTAGTTGAAATTTTAATTATTTTGTAGAAAATTTAAATGTTTTCTTAAAAAGTCATATTTTATCGTAGAAAAGGCACTTTTTTTCGTTTAAAATAAATAAATTGGAATATTTAAATTTGTATATAAATGCAGGGTGCACGGTCTTCCCCTTTTTTTCTTAGTTTTCCCTTTTTAATGAAATTCCCCTTTTTCCCCCTATTCTCAAAAAACTTCCCCTTTTCTCATTGAATATACGATATTTGAAAATACAATATTTGAATCACGCGATACCTTTAAAATAAGAGTTTCAAATTTTTTGAATATACAATAAAAAATTAGTCATTTTAATGATTTCCATTCGAAATTTCTTCAATTTGAACGATTTAGAATTAAAAACTTTACATTTGTTCTTCAAAATCATGCAAATTCAAGAGTTTTTATTTCTTCATTTTTAAAATTGAAGGGTTTTTAATTTTGAAAGTTTACAATTGAAAATTCTGTGATTTGGATGATTAACATTCGAAATTTCTTTTTTCGAGGAGGGGGGGCGATGTTTCTATGCTGTTTTACATTTGGAACATATATTTGGTTAAAAAACCATGTTTCCAAGTTGAAAGTTCAACTTCTTAGTTGAAGGTTAAACTAGTTCATTAGAAATGTATTTTTTTTTGTTTTGTCAAAGATTCATATTTCTAGATATTAATTCAACTTTTTGGTTGAAAATTAACTTTTACGTTAAAAATTATTATTTTTTTGTTCAAAAATTAAACTGCTCAGTAGAAAATTTGTCTCCTTGGTTCGACAATTTAACAATTTGATAAATAAATCAATTATTTGGTAAAAAATTCCATTTTTTTGTTGAAAATTCATATTTTCGGGTTGAAAATTGAACTTTTCATGGAAAATTGAACTTTATTGTGGAAAATTCGTCCTTCCAGCTAGAAAATTCAATAAGTAAATGGAAAATTTCACTATTTGGTAGAAAATTCAACTGTTTTGTAGAAAATTCGCTTTTCTAAATTATTATTTTTTTGTTCGATTGGATTTCAACTATTCCATTTGTAGTTAAAAAGTGATATTTTTTAAACTGAAAATTCAAATATTTGGTTGAAAGTTCAACTTTTTTGGAAGAAAATTAATCTTCTTGGTTGAAAATTCCACTTAATTCAACCATTTAGTTAAAAATTCATGCATTTTGATGAAAATTTGTCTTTTTTTTGTAGAGGATCATATTTTTAATTCAAAAATTCAACTCCTCGGTTGAAAGTTGAACTGCTTTCTCAAAAATTTATTTTTTCGGTTGAAGATTCATCATTTTGGTAAAATATTCAACTTTTTGGTTGAAAAATTACTTTTACGTTAAAAATTAATATTTTTTGGTTCAAGAATTCAACTGAGCAGTAAAAAATTGGTCTCTTTGGTTCGACAATTCAACAATTTGGAAGGCAATTCAACTATTTGGTAAAAAATTCCATTTTTTTGTAGAAAATTCATATTTTCGGGTTAACAATTGAACTTTTTTGTGGAAAATTCATCCTTTCAACTTGGAAATTCAATCAGTTGATGGAAAATTCAACTATTTGGTAGAAAATGCAACTGTTCTGTAGAAAATTCGCTTTTCTGAATTGAAATGATTTTGTTTAATGAGAAGTTGACTATTCCATTTGTGATTAAGAAGTGATATTTTTTACACAAAAAATTCCAATAATTGGTTGAAAGTTCGTCTTTTTTGGAAAAAAATTAATCTTTTTGGTTGAAAATTCAACTAAATGCAACTATTTAGTTAAAAATCTATGCATTTCGCTAAAAATTTGTCTTTTTTTTTTAGAAAATCATATTTTTAATTCGAAAATTCAACTCTTTGGTTGAAAGTTGAACTGCTTTCTTAAAAATTTATTTTTTTCGGTTAAAGATTCATCATTTTGGTAGAAAATTCATCTTTTTGGTTAAAAATTTAACTAATTTGTTAAAGCTTTCCTTTTTGGGTTGAAAAATTAATTTCTTAACTGAATATTTAACTAATTGATTTGTAAATTAACTTTTTGTTGGAACTTCACATTTTCAAGCTGAAAATTGAACAGTACTTTATAGAAAATTCGTCTTTTGTTTCGGAAATTCAACAATTTGGTAGAAAATTCAACTATGTGGAAGAAAATTCAAGTTTCTTGTAGGGGATTCGTTTTTTTTTATTGAAAATTATTTCCTTTCAATGTAGATTCAACTATTCCATTTTTTGTTAAAAATTGATTTTATTTAGTTTGAAAATTCGAATATTTGCTCGAAAATTATTGTAGTTTGTTGAAAGTTCGACTTTGATTATAGACAATTAATCTTCTTGGTGTAAAATTCAACTACTTGGTTAAAAATGTATGTATTGTGTTAAAAAACAAATTTTCTGGATTAAAAACGAATTTAGGTTCATCATTAAGTTGACCTCTAAAGCTGAAACAACTGTAATCGATCCACAACAGATTTGCCAATTATGTAATCTGAAAGAAAATGATGATCTTTTACACATCCTCGCCGAACGTCCAATCTGCTTGCTGATTACAAATAATTACTTGCGTGACATTGGTATGATAACCGAGAACAATCTTCACTTCTAATTGTTAAATATAAACCCTGGAATGCTGCGCTTGATGCACAACTTTATAAGTACGTGTTGAAAAATTAGAGCTTTCTCTCTATTTGAATAGTACACTGCCCGAACTCGACCAATATGACCTAACAACCTGTTGTACATACGATATTATAACTTTTCTTTCATTTTGATATTTATCTTAATTTTATTGATTTTTGTAATAGCGGCCTTCCCTTGCCACAGAATCTTGGATTCTTTGAGGCAATAAATGTACATACATACATACATACATACATACATACGTGCATGCACACATACACATACATGCATACATACATACATACACACACCTATCGCTGGAAACTTCTTAACATAAAATGCGGTCACGGTATACTAAGGTGGAAATGACATTGTCCTGACATGCGAAAATGAAACCTTTTGCACCTGAGTTAAGCCCTTATGATCTGCGAGAAGCAAAAGTTTGCTCCTTCGACAAGGCCTGTTTCTCTACAATCCCGTGAAAATTTCTTTGCATTTTCGCATTTTCTTGTCGAGCAGCTTTTGATGGAATTTTTCAACTCCTGCTTTCTTCACTTCGGCTTTCAGAAGTAAAGCATCTAGATGGAGTTATATACTTTCCTCACTTCCGATGTTAAAATTCAGGCCAACGGTATCAGCCGCCTGCTCCGCGGCTTTGTAAAGGAACGCTCCTTTGGCAATCATCTCCTGATTCCTGGCCATTTTTAGGAGAGCATCTTTTCCATTTGCAACGATGTAAGCTGTACTTAGAACAATTCGGTTATGAAGGCATTGGAGATTCAGAAATCCGCGTCCACCTTGACGGCGTGAGATGTATAATCGCGGAACAGACGAATTTGATATGCAAGCTTTTATGCATATACATGATCTTACGTGTGGTGATATCAACGGTCGTAAGCTCGTTCTTCGTCCAGTGAACCACCCTAAACGAGTAGAATAGGACGGGGACAGCAATCATGTTACTCGCAGATACCTCGTTCAACGTCGACAGATTTGAAGACCAAATCTGTCAAAGAAGATGCTTGTATCTGCTTCGGAGAGACTCTTTAACTGATGTTACGACAATCCTGTTTATCAGGATAGCTGTAAAAATCTTATACAGTGTGTTCAAACAAGTTATTCGCCTGTAATTCTCTGGGTTTGAAAAGTTGTCTTTTTTTGGTAGGAGTATAGTGCGTCCTAATACCAGCCACTGCAGAATAAACGTTTCCGACTCTAAATATCAGATGAATATGCGGACCAAATGATGATGTGTAGAAGTAAACTTCTTTAACCAGAAAATGTTGATACCATCTGGTCCTGCAGCGAAAAAGTTCTTCCTGCCTCCAGGTCCTTTTTTCACCTCTTCGACAGTGCTGATGGACATTCCACCTCAGATGTTATGAGGTTATCGCAAACCTCCTTGAAGCGAATGATATTATAAGTATCTTCTTTCAACTCCAGTGTTTTTGGGATCTTATATACCTCTCTCCAAAAAGTCTCTGTCTCATTGGGCTTGGGTGGATTTTTCACAGAAACAGGGTGATCACTGAAGAGGCGAGATCCGTGAGCGCGAAACTGTTGATTCTCCTTGAGTCACCTCTCCCTCTTCTGTATTCGCCTCCTTGCGTCAGATAACAGCCGTATTTTGTCAACAATGTGCTGCTTGATTGTCAGCAGCTTTGACTTGTTCAATGTTTTTTCTGAATAAATTTGAATTTAATAAATTTTAATTTATACCTCCATCTAGTCTGTATGACGAAAATAATTTTTCCATATTAGAGGATTTAACTTTGGTCGATAATGTAGATTTCCATTATTCACAGTATGTGTGATTCGATTTCTCAAGGGATCGATAATTACAATCTCCGATGATAATACAGATTCCTATTTAACAGATTCCTATTTAGTAAGTTGTTTTCTTGTTGATTTCACTGATTGTTTAAGCAAAATTGTTTGAACAAAGGTTTACAAAATTTTTATGCATATTTTGAAAGCCCTGAATGACCCCCAAATTATAGAGCAAAGAAATATTGCCTAAGTCATTTTTTCTATGTGTGGTGTTGTTAGCCTAACGTTAAGCTAGCATGACCACATGTGTTTTTAAAAAAATGCGGAGCATTAAATTTGACCATAGGACATGAAATGATACCTAATTGAGTCCTAAATTATAGGGCAAAGGAATATTCAGACAGTTTTTTTTGCATGACTACCGGCTTTTTTTTAAATGCAGAGCATTAAGTTTGGCAACAGGGCATTAGATTAGTCCTAAATGAGCCCTTAATTCCCTGTAGGTTTTCATTCCATTTTTGCTATGTGATCATGCTAGCTTAGCGGACATCAAACGCATTAACAATCAAAAAGCTTGACTTTCAGGCAAGAGAAACGAATTTTTGACCCAATATTTTAATCTTTCAGTCAAAAAGAAGATTTTTTTAGAAGGCGGTTCAATTTTCAACAAAGAATTTTTCTACCAAGAAAGGTAAATTTTTAATCCAGAAAAGATGAACCCAGGTGGAAAATTCTATAGTCCGCCGGAGTTAACCACCGGCGGAGTACTGGCCCGCACTGTTCACCAGTGAATATAATCGGCAATGCGCCGAGTACTGGCTGACGGCTGTCTCAACGATCGGAGCAGTAGTATACCGACGATATAAATATCTGAAAAATGAAAACAATATATGTAAATCTTCAGAAAAAATTACATTTGATGTAATTCTTAATCGTTGTAAAATGATCTGAAACACTTAAAAAACAAAACGTTACACGAAAGTTTAAAAGCATTTGTTAATGAAAAAATTGTCGCAGTTCGCGATAATGACATAATATATCATTATAAAAAGAGTTGTAAAATGGTCTAAAACGCGGAAAAATGAAGTATTACACGAAGAAAATTTCTAATTGATTCGAATTATTCATTAAAAAATTATTTTAATTATATTCCTGTTAACAGTTTGTTTATTTTACATCTATATACAGTCATATAATAATTAAAACAAAATAATTAGAACAAGAGAGTTAAAAAATTATTGTTCAAATTTTTTTGAGTTGTGGCTTTTGAGGATGGTTTTCTCATTGACTTTCAATTTTGTAGGTATAGAGCAATAGTTAAGACTGCCGTTTTCTTGACCGTACACAGAGAGACTTGCAGACTAATATCTCTGATTGGAATGAATCGTAAGAACATTAGGCTCTTAAATACAAACAATTACAGTATGTCATAAGGACAACCGCAGGATTTCGCCGGGAGCAGGTGCTAAACTGAAAAATTGCACCCGCTTCCAGCAAAATCGCGGTAAAATTTCAGCTGTAACCACGTTTCACGATCGTGAGATGGCTGGCCAGTCTGCGACAAATTCAATACGATGATCCGGCAAAAGTCTCGTGTATCCTGAGGACACGGAGCGACCCAAGGACGACCGCCTTTTGCATTTTCCATGATGGCATTTTCTTGACACGCAGGGATGCTTTTCAGGCTATTAACCAGTGAAACCTTGGCACCTCCAAGAGCGCTGATGATCAGGACGATTAGCTTAACAGAATATTCCGGGTATAACCGTCGCAACTCCCTTATAAGGTGCTGAATTTGATTAATATGAGTGTATTTTGAGGTACAACAGAGACCGACATTATCGGAATGGCAGAGACCTCAAAACTGAATCCTAACCTCCAAATAGTGCATATAGAGGAAATTTGTATTTAGCAGAATAAATTTTTTTTGCTATTATCCCTCAAAAAAAGAGTTCCGGGACAACTGTTGCTCTATTTTATAGCATCTCCAAATACATTTTTAAAATTTTTTAATTTTTGTGGACAAAAACCCGGGGAAACTGATGTATCACATGCCCTTGAATGAAAACTTTTAAAAATTCAAAAAAAAATCCATTGAATCAAGTAGAATCGAGTAAATTTAGAAGAATTTGAATGAATTAAAAAAATTCAAGTGAATTAATAAAATTCAAGAGAATTCCAAAGAACTTAGGATAAATACGAATTCAGGATAAGTTCCAAATCTCCTCAAATCTTTAAACCCCTACGAAATACCTCACTTTCCGTGAATAAATTATTTAAAATTCACTTAAATATGATAAAATCCCTTGAAATTCTATGATGATATTTCCTGAAATCCTATAAAATGTATTAAAATACATTGAGAGCTTTAAAATCCCTTAAAATCATTGGGATCCACGGAAATCTTATAAAATCCTGTGAAATCTGTTAAAATATCTCAAAACCTTATAGATTCTGTAAAATCGTACCATATCTTCCGAAATTCTAGAAAATTCTTTATCCTAAAATATTTCCAACGTTTTGAAATCCCTTCAAATTAAATTTTTTTTAAAAATTCCTTGAAATCGTTTAAGATTCCTAAAAAAAATCCCTTCAACATATTGAAATCTATTGAAAATTTCTTGAAATCTTTAAAAATAATGTAAAATATTTCAAAAGAATTCAAGACATTTCAGAAATATGTATGGATCTGAATTGAATAGTCATTAACCCATGAGTTAATTTATTGAAAGAAAAGTGACTAATGTAATGTCTTTATTGAAAAAAGCGACTAAAAAGTCATTTGAGAACAAAGTGACTGATAGTGATTGTTTAGCAGCCCTAATTATTGTTTGCAGTTACTTCTTGGAGAAATTCCTTGATTTTTGCTATTTTTCTCAAAATCCCTGATTCTTGGAAGCTTCGATCATATCAGAAACTTTTTTAAAGTTCCTTTATGGGCTACAAATAGGGTATCATAGGGACCAAATCTTGGAAATAGGGTTCTTGAGGGACCTCAACTGAATATAAGGTACAATAGGGGATATAGGGACCGGTCTGTGAGGCCCTGTTTGTTGAAAAAAATTGCCAAAAACGTAAATTTGCTAAAAAACCTGACGCCATAGAACGATTTAGATTCAACAACTAAAAAACTACGGGAAATACCTATTTTTATTTCCAGTTTATGACTGCATTTTTGTTTGGTCCTGTGTTATTATTCAACTAACTGAAATAATCTGTAATGTCAAACGTACAAAAATATTTGTTACGAAGGTTATTCAAATATTTATGATTTGATTATTTGTTTAATGTCGTGTCATGGATACAATTTTTTAATATGCAATAAAATGTGATCTTTTCTATATTCTTCAAAATGCTTCTATTTTTCACAATCAGTCTGCATGCCTTTGTCGGTGCACCCGAATTCAGTCACGCGGTGAGAATTGAGGAGAGCGGTCGGACACGAATTCAGTCCGAAACTCAGTCCGGCGACGCTCTCTCCTCCGTTTCTTCTTTTGCTTGCCACCGGCGGCCCCTTCGTACCACCGTACGAGGAGAGAGAATGAGCGCGCGTGAGTGAGAGAGAGGAAAGATGTCCGAAGGAGTCAAACCTGTCTCTCGCTCCAACTGTTTACCAACATTTTCCCTTCACACTTGCTTGCTAAATAGATTCCAGGCTTAGGACTGGCAGTTCCCAAAATTCCAGGATTTTTGAAACAGAAAAGAAAAGTTTGAACTTCCTTTCAAACCATTAAAATCAATCGAGAATTCCCTCGAACGCGGAAAGAAAAACAATTTCAGATCACTATGAGTAAATATTAATATAAAATTCAGTGAAAACCATTAAATTTATCCCTGGAACCTGCCAAAAAGTTCCAAAATGGCAGGATTTTCAAAACGGAAAAGAAAAGCTGGGACTTCCTTTCAAACCATCGAAATCAATCGCGACTTCCCCGAACTCAAAAAGAAAAACAATTTTAGATCAGTATAAATTATTATCATTATAAAATTCAGTAAAAATCATTAAATATATCCCTGGAAACTGTCAAAAAGTCTCAAACTGCCAGGATTTTCGAAACGGAAAAGAAAAGTTCGAACTTCCTATCAAACCTTTAAAATCAATCGCGAGTTCCCCCGAAATCAAAAAGAAAAACAATTTTAGATCCCTATAAATTAATATTATCATAGAATTCAGTAAAAATCATTGAATTCATCCCTGGAACCTGTCAAAAAGTCCCAAAATTCCAGAATTTTTAGGACAGAAAAGAAGAGTTTGGACTTTCTTTCAAACCATTAAAATCACTCGAGAATCCCCCTGAACTCAAAAAGAAAAAAATTTTAGATCACTATAAATTAATATAATCATAAAATTACGTGAAAACCATTAAATTTGTCCCTGAAACCTGTCAAAAAGTTCCAAAATGCCAGAATTTTTGATTTAGAAAAGAGAAATTTGAACTTCCTTTCAAACCATTAAAATCAATCGAGACTTCAATCGAATTCAAAAAGAAAAACAATCTTAGATCACTAGAAATTAATCTTATTATAAAATTCAGTGAAAATCATTACATTTATCCCTGGAACCTGTCAAAAAGTCCCAAAATTTCCAGAATTTTTAGGACAGAAAAGAAGAGTTTGGACTTTCTTTCAAACCATTAAAATCAATCGAGAATTCCCCCGAACTAAAAATGAAAAACAATTTTAGCTCACTATAAATTAATATTACTATGAAATTCAGTGAAAACCATTAAATTTATCCCTCGAACCTTTAAAAAAGTCCAAAAATATCAGGATTTTCAAAACAGAAAAAGAGAGTTTTGAGGTTCCTTTCAAACCATTAAATTCAATCGCGAATTCCACCGAATTCAAAAAGAAAAACAATTTCAGATCACTATAGATTATTATGATTATAAAATTCAGTGAAAATCATTGAATTTATCCCTGAAGCCTGTCAAAAAGTCCCAAAATTCCCGGATTTTTGAAACAGAAAAGAAAAGTTTGAACTTCCGTTCAAGCCCTTAAAATCAATCGAGAATTCCCTCAAAATCGGAAAGAAAAACAATTTCAGATCACTATAAATTAATATTACTATGAATTTCAGTGAAAACATTGAATTTATCCCTGAAACCTTTCAAAATGTCCCAAAATTCCAGGATTTTTAGGACAGAAAAGAAAAGTTTAAACTTCCTTTCAAACCATTGAAATCAATCGAGAATTCCCTCGATCTCAAAAAGAAAAACAATTTTAGATCACTTTAAATTAATAATATTATAAAATTCAGTAGAAATCATTGAATTTATCCCTGGAACCTGTCGAAAAGTCTAAAAATTCCAGGATTTTTAGGACACAAAAGAAAAGTTTGGACTTTCTTTCAAACCATTAGTGCCAATCGAGAATTCCCTCGAACTCAAAAAGAAAAACAATTTCAGATCACTATAAATTAATACCACTATAAAATTCAGTGAAAATCATTTAATTTATTCCTGGAACCTGTCAAAAATTCCCAAAATTCCAGGATTTTTGAAACAGAAAAGAAAAGTTTGAACTTCCTTTCAAACCATTAAAATCAATCGAGTCGCGACAACCCTGAAGAAGTCAACGGAATCAGCACCAATTGATTTTGATACGCTGATTCGTGCCATAAAAGATTTTTTAGTAGAAAAAAGCCACTCAAGGCCTGTAAAATTAATGAACCTTGAAATTCTTTTGAATAAGATGCATTTTCCTTTAACCATCCCCATATTCAGCGAATTTTCAAAGGGTGCCCACAACCGGTTACGATTTTTGTGTGTTGCCAAAATGGACGATTTCACAAAATTGGTCGTAAAATTTTTCTACTTGGCGGAATCAATGTACTTACTTTAGCAAAAAGTTAGCTAAGGTATCTAGCTTTCCAATGATATCCATATATCCGCATAACATTGACTCAAAAGAAAATTATGGGTCAAAAACAAAACTGTACCCACAACCGGAGACTCTCCCCTATCATTAAGCCGGGGTAGGCGTGACTCACTCGGTGAAGAAGGGAGTAATGTGGAGGAGAGGCTATAGATTAATAGATTGATCTAGAATTCTCGTGTTATTTATTTGAATAACACATTCGTTCCGCAACACTGCTCCGACCCAGGTTGCTGATCAATCTTTCTAGCGATCACCCCACGTGAAGAGCCTCACAAAGTCATCATGTAAAGCTCCCCACTCGGACATATTAGTATCCAAGGTCTTTTGTTTCAGTCTTCATTCACTCTACTGACACTCTTTTATAAACTATTTGCCGTCACACTTTTCTGTCCTGGCATACCTCTCTAGCTTCCTTCACGTCCATGCATTATTTCATGCAAGCTCTTGTATTTCTATGGCTTCTTATGTCTCTTCGAACTAGGGTTTCATTAACACATTCTAACCATTCTTTCCGCGGTCTGCATCTGGGCACACTGCCATTTACTTCACCTTGATATACTTGTTTCGTTAGTCATTCATCTTTCATTCTCTCAACATGCCCAAACCATCCTGAAGAATTTCTTTCACATGTGTCAACTAGTGTCTCCTCTATGTCACATTCTTTGAGGATTATCTCATTACTCACTTTGTCCATCAGTGTTTTGCCGCATATCATGCGCAGGAATTTCATTTTGATCGAGTTGATTTTACTCTTATCCGTTTCTTGATAGGTCCACGTCTCGCTATCGTACAGCACAGCCTGTATGAATATAGAATTATGTATTGCCCTTTTAGCTTCACTTGATATATTTTTACTTCTGATAATGGGCCCTGCTCTACCGATAACTTTCTTACCCTTTTATATGCCTATCTAACCCCCCAGCTATCTTTCCGTCACTAGTGAATAGGCTACGAAGATATACATACTTCTTAACTTGTTCTATTCTGTCATCATTTAGGACAATGTTTTACTTTGTTTTCTCACCTTTTCCTTCAAAGACCATAATTTTTGTTTTATTTACGTTAATTTTGAGGCCCATATTCTTCATGCTTGTACTTAGTTAGTTTATTAATTATTGCAAGTCTTCGATTGACTCTGCCATAACAACCTTATCATCTGCGAAGGCTAACCCATGTACCCACACAGTCTCGACATCCACACCTTCTTCGTCGAAGAGGGCTATACTTAGACACTTGTCCATGAATATAATAAATAGCCATCAGGACACAACGTATCCTTGTTAACACCTTGCATCATATCAAACCAGTCACTCAGTTTCTCATTAACCCTTACACTCGCTTTATCACCAGCATATATTGGTTTTATTGCTTGTGGGAGACATCCATTGACTCCATACTCTTTCAGGACTTCCCAAAGTTTACTTCTATCCACCTTGTCAAACGCTTTTTCTAGGTCAACACAGAAAACTTTCTTTCGTACTCTCAAGCTTTTTTCTGTGATCTGTCTTAAGCTGAATATCTGATCTGTACATGATCTTCCTGGCATAAATCCACTTATAGATGTCACGTCCTGAATTCGGCTCTGTGGCACGCCCAGGTATGTATAGGTCTCTCCAGCGCCAAGGTGTCGTGTAGCGCTTCTGTCGACGAGCTCAGTGTGTTCGGGGATATCATTAAGTTCTCCTTTCTTCAAATAAACCTTGGCGCATTTCCCTAACATGAACTCCATTCCAATCTCTTGAATGTACTCTTTGACAATGTCTAGAGCTAGATATAGTTTCTCTTCATTTTTAGCATAGATCTCAAGATCATCCATGTAAAATACATGAGTGACCTAATGCTTTCGATTTTCAGGTTTGCCGCAGAGGTACTCTTCGAAATGGCGAAGTGCGAGAGTTAGTGGCAATAATGTGAGGCCCTGAAACACACCTCTCTGGATGGCGACACTCTTAGTGATCACACGATGTTTTCCTGACGAGATAGTAAATCTGGTTTTACAAAGTGGCATTAATCTCTCTATGCACCTCACGACGTGTGGATGAACTTTTGAGCTTCCCAGCAGAGAGATGATAAGTCTATGGGAGGTTGAATCGAAAGTTTTCCGGTAATCAACCCAGGCCATCAATAGGTAACGCTGATAGATGCTGCGTCTTTACGGACACATCTATTGATGAGCAGGTTCTCCCGACATCCTGCTACTCCCTTCTATCAGCCGCGTTGTTCGTAAATCTCTCGCCACACAGGTTCAATTGGCCGGACAATCCTATCATTCAGGATAGCTGTGAAGATCTTGTACAGTGTGTTCAGACAAGTCATTGGCCTGTAGTTCTTAGGTTTAGATAAGGTGCCCTTCTTGGGCAGGGACACTGTGCGTGCTTCCACCAACCACTCCGGAATAGGCTCTTTCAACTTTAGATATGAGGTGAAAATGCGGGCCAGATGCTGGTGAGTTGAAGGAAACTTCTTCCGCGAGAAGGTCTTGATTCCATCTGGTCCCGGAGCGGAATAGTCCTGCATGACTCTTAATACGTTTTTCATGCCCTCGGTAGTGATAGGTGGGCATTCCTTCTCAGGTGCTATGAGGGCAATGCACAGCTCCTTGAAGCTATTTACATTCATTGAGTTTTCTTTAAGTGGATGTTGGACTTCGTAGACTTCTCTCGAAAATGCCTTCATCCCCTCTGGTGTGGGCGGCTGGACGACAGTAACTGGAGGGTCCTGGGAGAGTCGAGATGGGATGGTCTACAATTGATGGTCGAGGTGTCGGACTCTTCCGAGAAATCTCCACCAAGCTCGTCTTCTAGTTGAGCCAGACCTTTGGGCTTGAGAGAAACCTGAATTTTGATGCTTCTCCGGTTCCTGCAGCATCGCTCTTCCTCTATTGGACGTCTGCTCGCGGCTGATCTCAGTGTCGCCTTGCTTGCTCTTTTGCCGGTTTGTATTGGCTGCGGTTAAGTAGGCGCTCCGCTTATATGACCCTTTTTCCGGACTTCCTCAGCACGGTCAGTCGCGTCATATAAGCTTTTTGTCGGGGGCTATACCTCTATCATAGCACTCCAGCAGGTCGTCCCTGAGTCGATCCGTCCACTTGAGAGTAATGAGATTCTGCCGATGCACCGCATTAATTCTGTCTTGATTGGCTCCCCCAACTCTAGGATAGTCGGCATCCTCGCCCTACCCATTGTCGCGAGCCCTGCGCGTTCGATTGTTTTGAACCGCACTTACTAAAACTATGTTGGGTGTTATCATTACTGTTCCCAGGAGCAGCTAGGGAAAACGGTACGTCCATCCTTATAGAGCCCGCATGCAAGGATAAGGCTGCATACTCTGAGAGGTCGCCCGGTATCCCAGAGTCACCGTTGAGACACCTCACCCAGGTGCCATTCAGCTTTCGGCACGGTTGCTACGCCTCCGCTTAGGGGTTATTCCTTCGGGAACTACCATGCACAACATTAACTGAGCACAAGATCACTTTAAATTCAGGTAAGATAATAAACCTTAGATCACACAAATCCCAAGAAACATAGAGAATTTGCTTTAGAAGAAACACAAAGACTACTGGATAAAAGAATAATAAGACAATCACAATCACCATTCAACTCTCCATTATGGGTAGTTCCTAAAAAGGGTAACAAATTAAGATTGGTAGCAGATTACAGACAAATCAATAAAGACACCGACCAAGACGCGTATCCTCTCCCAGTGATAGATGATATAATAGATCATTTAGGTCAAGCTAAATTCTTCTCCGCATTTGACATGAGTGCTAGTTTCCACCAGATTCCGATGGAAGAAAAATCAAAATAATATACTGCTTTTTGTACTTCACAAGGACACTGTGAATACATTAGAATGCCCTTTGGATTAAAAAATGCCCCACCTACTTTCCAACGTATGATGGATAATGCGTTTAGAGGACTTGGACTTGACAAGAATTTAATTGAAGTTTTTGAAAGAATTACAAAATTAGGATTATGATTGGAACCATCTAAATGTGAATACCTCAGACCGGAATTAGAACATTTAGGTCATTTGATAACAAAATATGGAGTTGAACCTAACCCTGAAAAAACAGAAGCTATACAAAATTTAAAAACTACAACTACAGTTAAAACGATACAATCATTTCTAGGACTCGCTGGATACTGTAGAAAGTTTATAAAAAAACTTCTCCACCACAGCTAAACCTTTTACCAACTTAATACGAAAAGAAGTAATATTCGATTGGACACCTGGATGCCAAAAAAGCTTTGAAAAATTAAAAGAAAAATTTATGTAATGCACCAGTATTACGATTTCCAAATTTTAAAGAAGAATTTACTGTAACAACATATGCATCTAATCTTGGTTTAGGAGCTGTATTGTCACAAAAAGGACACCCATGCCTTTTCGTATCTAAAACACTTAACAAAGCAGAAGAAAATTACATCACTAGCGAAAAAGAGCTTTTAGCAATTGTTTGGGCAATAAAAAGATTGATACAGTACCTACTAGGAAATTCCTTTAAAATTCAAACGGATCATAAAGCTTTAGTTTAGCTTCACAACGTAGAAGACTCTAGTTCAAGATTACTTCGATAGAGATTACGCCTCGAAGAATATAAGTATGAGATAGTATACGTAAAAGGAAAAGAAAACAAAGCAACTGATTGTCTTTCAAGACTGTTCCCACTTCAAGATCAAGAAACAGTTAATGATTCGGATACTACGGTACCATTAGATAGTAGTGATTCCGATATTGACAGTGATGGTAAAGAACCCACACAGACAAAAACCTGTGGTTACGGAACAAAGAGTATTAAGAGATAGAGAAAAGGTAAACATTGAGGAACCATCCGAAGATGAAAAAGAAGAAGAGGAAGAAGAAGATTATCAACTTTATAAAGGATTTTCAGAATGGAAAGAAAACCCAGTAACGAATAATAGAGTTAACACTAAACCAAACACTGATGGAAAACTTTGGAAATTAATAAACAAATCAGACATGCCAGATTATGATGAGGAAAATTGGATACGTTACTTAGGAATATTAATAACAGAATTGAGAGATGGAGGACTGACAATAGTAAGATTGATTTTCGGTGACCCACCCTTTACACCATTGGAAAAGGAAACTCTTTTGGAAATATCACAATATTTATCTAATTATCACCCAGAAATAGGATTCCATATATGTTTTAATAAAACGAGAGAATTAACTAAAGAAGAAAGGAAAACGATCATTAAAGAAGCCCACGCTAATCACCTTGGAGAGAAAAATACAATTCAAAAGGCAAGAGAAATTGGTGAATGGAAAAATATGGATGAAGAAATTAAGAATGTATTATCCTGGATTATTCTGGATTACCATGGATTACCATGGATTATCCTGGATTATCTGGATTATCTGGATTATCCTGGATTATCCTGTATTATCCTGGATTACACTTGATTGTCGTGTATTACGCTGGATTACTTTGGAGTACCCTGTATTATCGTGGATTATCCTGGATCATCCTGGATTATCCTGTATCATCCCGGATTACACTGGTTCATCCGCGATTACACTAGATTGCCATGGATTATCCTGGATAATCTGGGATTGGCGTGGTATATCCTGTATAGCCCTGTATTATCCTGGATTATTCTGGATTACCATGGATTACCATGGATTATCCTGGATTATCTGGATTATCTGGATTATCTGGATTATCTGGATTATCCTGGATTACACTGGATTATGATGTATTACCCTGGATTATACTGGATTATCCGGGATTAACCTGGATTACCCTGGATTACTTCAAATTAGTACTAGATTACTCCAGATTAGAACTGGATTGCAAATTGATAATCGTGCATTACAAGAGGATTACACCGGATTATACTATATTTCTTGGATTACTCCGAATTACAAGTGGATCGATCTGGATTAGAACCGGATTACTCCAATTTGGACTGAATTTCAAGTGAATTACTGCCAATTACAAAATTATTATTCATTCGTCACTGCATTACTCTGGATTACACTGGATTACAAATAGGCGACGCTGGAATAGAACTGGATTACTCCAGAATAAAACTGTATTACAAGTGGATTACTGCATATTACAAAATTATTTTCCAATTTTACTGGATTACTCTGGATTACGCTGGATTACATGTGGATGTCTTTGGAATAAAAGTTAACCATTATAAATGGTTTACTCTAGATTGGAATTGGATTACTTCAAATCAGAACTGAATCGCAATTGGATAACTGCTGATTATAAAAGGATTACCCGCATTAAACTGGATTACTTTTATTACTATCGAAAAACAAGAGGATTACTCTTGATTAGAACTGTTTGAACTGAATTACTCCAAATTAGAACTGGATTACAAGTGGATTACTTCCTACTGGAAGAAGATTCTCCTGACTACACTGGTTTACTCTAGATTTGAACTAGATTACTCCAGATTAGAACTGGATTAGAAGTGGATTACTGCCCATCAGAATAAGATTTTCTGCTTGACACTAGATTACTCTGGTTAAGACTGGATTACAAGTGAATTACACTGAAATAGAACTAAAATAATCCAGATTTGAAACGGATTACAAGTGGATTACTTTCGGTTACAAGAGTATATCCGGATGACTCTGGATTGCACTGTATAACTCTAAGTTGCAAGTGGATTAAAGCGAATTTGAATTGGACCACGCCACAGTAGAACTGGGTTACTCCAGATTATAACTGAATTAGAAGTAGATTACTGCCCATCAGGAGAAGTTTTTTTCTTTTACACTAGATTGCTTTGGTTAAGACTGAATTACAAGTGGATTACGCTGGAATAGAACTAGAATATTCCAGATTTGACATGAATTACAAGTGGATTACGGCCAATTACAAGAGTATATCCGGAAGACTCTGGATTGCAGTGGATAATTCCGGTTGCAAGTGTATTAAACCGGATTTGAACTGAACCACGCCACAATAGAACTGGATTACTCTAGATTATAACTGGATTCAAATTGGATTACTGCCCATCAGAAGAATATTCTCTGTTTTACACTAGATTACCCTGGATTAGACTGGATTACAAGTGGATTACGCTAGAATGGAACTGGAATAATTCAGATTTGACATGGATTACAAGTGGATTACTGCCGAATATGAGAGTATATCCGGATGACTCTGGATTGCACTGAATAACTCCGTCTTGCAAGTGGATTAAACCATATAGTTAACCCCCCGTCTAAGGGGGTGATGGTTGGAAATTAATATTTTACTGCAATTTAATAACATAATTACAGTTTAAGCAATATTTACACTGCCTCCTAATGATTAATTTCTCTGGAAAGTATATTTCTAAAGTAATTATTCGAAAACTTTGAACAGTGATTTCACCCCCTCAATATGAATTCTGGCACGTATAGAAAAATACATGTACCTCACTTTTTAGTGCTGTAAAACATACTTCAGAACGAATCAAATCGGAGGCGGACACTTGAGTAACCTTCCTTGTCAGCACCAATCGGTTCAAGTACCTCCTTCCTGATTTCTCAAATTTTTGAAATTATAATTTATCTGTAAAGCTTTTCAAGAACCGAACTATAAAGGAAGGCAGCTAGGTCCATGGTTTAATTTCTCTGCGTTTACTAAATTTCATAAAAATTATGTAGGTTTCAAAAAATCAGTGTTATATTGTTTGAAGAACAGAATCCGAAGGTTCCATGATACTACTCTTTTTAAAATAATTTTAATGAAAACAATCAAACACTTTATATTGAAGTCTTATCTTTTTCTTGTTTTGTCCTTTGATCCTTTTCAACGAGAATAAGTTATTCTTTTTTGGTCTTTACCAAAAGCCAAACTCACAAAAAACTTTTTTTTAAATAATGTAATGCAAAATTATCTCACCACCTAGACTTGACTTTATTTCAAACTATAAAAGTCACGCAATACACTGACATTGGTTTTAGCCAGAGAAAAGAAATAGTTTTTTTTTAAACTCGATTACCCAAAAATGCCCACCCTCATTTTAGTTAAAATAGTTGCCTTCAATTCCAAATGTCCTTTTGAAGTAGTTTATGTTAAAAACATGAACTTTTCACAAAAAATTTTTTGAATAGACATTTTTTTCCTCCTCTTCCTTTGAAGGATATTTCTCTAGTTTAATTATATATCATACATGTGGCATAGGGTGCCCAAAAAAGTGTGTATTCTTTAATTTTGAAATCGCTACCCCCTAAATTTCTTTCTTTTGATGAAAAAAAACTGCCATAAATTATATTTAACTTAAAAAGAAATTGTTTGAAGGTTGCACTAGGCCACTTTAGGTCTGAAAATAATGAGGAATAAGCCGTAAATCTGATCAAACAAAAAGTATATTTTGAACATATTATCGGGCTTAGAACACGAAAATAAAATTTGTAATTTTATTACAATAAATTAATAGTCTGAAATGGCCCCTAAACATTTTCTTCCCTGGAATAATATGCACAGGATTTCTTCTACCATATAAGGAGAATATTTCCCATAAGGAATAAATTCAAAATATTCATACCAGGTGACCTATCTCCCCTAGGGGCTGTAACACCTTGTAGTTGGTGGGGAGGCTTAAGCGCGTGGGACATGGGGGTCAAAAGGACCTCGGTCTGCATGCGTATGGATATGAATGAAAGGATCGCTATAAACTGGCTCTCCTGGATGAGAGGAAAAGAATCCCTATAAACGGGCTCTCCTGGTATGTGTGATTACGGTATGGTAGAAGGGTGAAAGAGCCTAAATAACACGGGCCTTCTGGATCTCTGGGTCGAGGCCCCTCCCGGATCGATTTACAGCTTTGAAATCGGGATAGGAATTACCTGCGGCCCGCATGGCGACCGAGAAATAGCCCTCCGTTTTTTATGGTGACCTGCAAGCGGATATTTAAACATTGAGCGTCTCACTCAATGTGACCACCCCCTAAGTCATGAGCGTAGAGTGATCGTGCTCGTGGCACTTTGGCACCTAGGGGTTACGAAGGTGTCCTAACGGCCTCTCAGGGACACCGGACGACCTCCCCGAGTATTCAGTCTTACCCCTGCATGCGGGGCTCTGCAGGGGCGGACCTTTTATTTCATTTCATAGACCGAGATTTTAGATTTAATATACAAATGTATAGTAAATCTATATTAAAATTGCAAACATTTTTAACAATGTACAGATGCGTATTTTTTGTTTTAATCGTAAAAAAGAACATTAAAAATTAAAAAATTTCAATATTTTGAAAAACGACAAAAGGTACGAAAAAAAATTAATGGTCAGAGGTTGTTCAGCCAAAAAAGATCGAGAATTTTTTTAAAATAATTTTTAGATAGGACGAGTAGATTTTCTTTTATACGTAATAAATAAGTTTGAAAATGAACGAATAACATTTTTTGGAAAAAAGCACGGGAGACGAAAAAAAATGAGTATTTTTAGCTTGAATCGTATAAAATAGTGTTGAAAATAACAAATTAAATTTATGGAAAAACGGCATAAGTTGCGATAAAATGTTTAAGAACAAAATTGTTTTTTCTTTCTCACAGGATGCGCACCTTTTTTCATTATAAAATTAAGACAATGAAAATACTTATGTTCCAATACGTATGCATATTATGAATTGTAATAATATAAATTGATTGACATGATACGTTTTTCAGGAATAGCTGAGAATAAAATTTAATGCAAAATAAAAAAGAAATATCAAAGTTTTCATGATAAATAAAATTTGGAATTTATTTGGCAATATATATATAATAATAATAACATATAGATTTGATATAATAGAGTTGAACTCAATGTAGAAAAGTTCGCACTTTGGACTAAATCGAGCTCAAAGCGCGAGATACGTGATGAGAATGTGTTCGCTAAAGCCGAAGGAGCTTTAACAAAAGAGAATTTACAATCACCAAATTGAAGTTATCGCTGCTTTGACTTCTAATTTTAAGAAGTACGCTGAATTTAAAAAATTGTTTGAACAAAATAACAAGAAAAAAAACCGTATCTAGATATTTCGGAGACGAATCTATAGATATTCTAGAGGTGTTTTCAGATTTCCGACACAACTCTTAATTTTTTCTAAAATTGATTACATTAGTTTCGAATCCATATCAACAGGCACAGAGCAAATTTAGACTAAACAAAAAGTACCCAAATTGTTCAACAAATGGATAGAAAGAAAAAACAGAATCGAGCTATTTTCGAGATGAATGCAATGGTATTGTCCATTTTTCATTCCGACAATCACTTTGTTCATAACTATTGCAGAACTGTAAAAAATAATGCAATTATTTAGACAATTGTTTAAACGAAATAACAAAAAACCCGCATCTTGATATTTCGGAGTCGAATCTAGAGGTGCGTTCAGTTTTCCGACATACACTAGAAAAAAATCGACAAGGCCCAGGAATAAAAAGAATAATCAAAAAATACTGTAGTTCTAATTTTGACTTATGGGTCTTGTGCATTTTTTTCTAGTTTATGTCTAAGCCTAAATACGATATTTTTACATTTAAAAAGCTCACACGTGATCAGAAAAAATTTTAAATCCATAAGTTGTAAAGATTATTTCATCAAATACCAAAATCAAAATTTTAAAAGTTTGCTGTATTTCCAATTTCGATTCCTGGGTCTTAGAGATTTTTTTCCTAGAGCATTTTTGTCACTGGAAAGTTTTCAAGTGCACCAAACAATTCTTTTATTCAAAAACCTATTATATTTTTTTCCGAAAACAGAGGCGAAGTAAATAGGAATTATTTCTCAGAAAAATGATTGATTTAAATTTGCAAAAAATTGAGAAGATTTGTCTGAAATGCAGGTATGTAAAGAAAATTAAACTTCAAGAAAAGCGGGAAAGTCTGCCAACAAGAAAATCTGCCAACCTTTTTTCTAGCACAGGTAATCAAGCTGTACGTGGATCGATTTCAAATTAATTATACTTTTTGAGAAACACAATACGCTACTTTTACACGTTGTAGCGTCGTCTCTCCGTAGCTTAATTGGTTAGAGCATCAGACCGGAAATCTGAAAGATCTGGCGTTCGAATCCCAGCGGAGCGAGAGAGATTTTTTTCACAACTTAAAAAATTAATAATCAATATTAAAAAAATATTGATTATCGACCATGTAGACAAAAAACTATTAAACGTAAGATAACAGATTTCAATTTTTTTTTTGAGTCACTTGTTCCTTTCCGCCCATCGTATTGTCAATATTGAATTGTTTTTTTATAGATGCACGAGTTCAACAGTATTTGCTGGGACACCTGTGTAGATAGGCCAAGCACGAAGTTGGACGGCAAGACGGAGAAATGTCTGAAAAATTGTGTCGATCGATTTATAGACGTCTCCCTCTTCATCACAAATAGATACGCCCAAATGCTACAGAAAAATTTATAGATACTAATATTTGGTACTATTAAAAAAAATCAATTAGGGATACAATTCTTTTATTATGTTGGTCGTACCCTCAATTTCGACACGAGATTGCAAAAGAAATGCAAAATAAAAAGCACTCCAAAGTTGAATTATTTTACGCTAATTTTTAGGAGAGTGATTCTAATGTTTTGTTAAGCCACTAAATAAATCTGTTCGCATTAATTTCTGCTGATTTCTTAACTCCAAGCAAGAAAGATGTAGACTTGACATTCTCTTTTACTATATTCATTTTTCCAGTCCAGAATTTAAATATAAACTCAAAACCGGAAGAGAACATTAAAACATACATAATTTTACGTAGAAATTAGACCTCTAAATATTAGGACTTAAGACTTAAATGTTAAAACAATGCAGAGTACAAAACACAGGCAAATAAAATCTAAACAATTATCTTAACGGAAAAATCGCATTCAGTCTCAATTGTAAATCGAACAAAGGAAGTCATATTGATCAATATTGATTAGAATTCAAATACAGTCTTCGCACGATTTTGTTATCTTCTTATCCTATAATAGTACATAGAATTGGAGAATTATATTCTATATAGAATATAGACCGTTACACATATTTTTATTGCGCTTCGATTAGGAAAGTTTGGAATTCTAGATAGTGAACATCAATTCCAATTTTTAGTCTTTCTTCTTTGGCTTCTTGGGATTTCGTGAGCGAGATTTGGCTTTGCAAAGAGGACAAATTGGCGCATTTCTGTGAATTTGCTGGTGGCAGGAGAGACAAGACTTCATTGGTGGCGGTTGTTGCCTGAAAAAAAGGAATGATTTTTTAATGTTTAAGTTATTTTTGTGATTTTATTATAAAAAAGCAGCTTGAAACCAACGTTAATGATAAACTTGCTGTACATTTCATCGTTTTCGTATCTTGACGTTAAATACATTTAACATAACAAAAAGAGGAAAAAATAGGGAAAGATTTAAGGCAATAACAGAACAATAATCAAAGAAAACAGCGATAATAAAAAAAATTATTTCCTCCATTTAAACCCTTACCAAATACTTTTTCCTTAGTGGATTAATTTTCTTATTTGTCTATTTCATCTTATTCTTAAAGTGATACAAAGTTTTAATATTCTTCCAATTGTAAAACATTTATTATTTATTTCCAATGTAAAAGATCTGTTTAATTACGCGTAAAAGAGCTATGTATAGTAATTTAGATGCTCCAATTTTATTAACATGCTTTCAAATTTAAGTTCAAATTTTAATGTACGAGTGATGTTTGATAAGTCAGTGACTTTTCGACTAAAAGATTTTTTTGTCGGCAAATGAGCGTTTTACTCCTCAACATAATCTCCTTTTAGCTCGATACATTTAGTCCAGCGTTTTTCCAATTTCTTTATTCCTTCCAAATAATAGGTTTTCTCAAGGCCCTCAAAATAGGCGTTTGTTTCGGTGATGACCTCTTCATTCGAGTATCTGGCCTGGTTTACGAATGCCTGATCCTGGTATTGAGTGATCAGTTCTCTTAGGTGTGATATTCTTGACATTCAAGTTGTCCAGACTGACAGGTCTTTGACAGGCAACTCGACCTCCCCCTATACTAGACTGCGAAAGGTCCTTTGCGGACATGGCTCTCTTCCCATATTTAGGAATGTGGGCGTCACCCTATTGGTGCTGTGTAGTGAAGTGTTATGAGCCAATCTGAATTCATTTAGGTGCGCGTCCCAATTCCTATGATCCTGCCCTATGAATGGCCGAATCATGGTTTTGAGAACCCTATTGGTCCTCTCTACCGGATTCGCCTGTGGGTGATAGGGGGTTGTAAGAGAACGGTGAATCCCAAATGCTAATGCTAATTCGTTGACGGCCTTGTTATTATACTCGGTTCCGCTGTCCGAGTGTAGAACCTGTGGGGTTCCCCACCGGGTCACGACCAGTTCTAGGAATGATCCGATTATGGTGGTTGAATTGGCTGCCTTTAGTAGCGCCAATTAGATCTATTTTGAAAATAGATCTTGAAAGACTATTAGGTATTCATACCCTCTTTTGCTTCGGGGAAACGGACCCATGACATCGGTCGCCACAACAGTCCAGGGTTCCTGAACGACCCTTTGACTCATGAGGCCCCTTGGCTGAGCCTGTTCCGGCTTATTTAATTCACTTGTCTGGCATTTTCGAAGGAATGCCGCGACGTCCTTGAAGATTCCGGGCCAAAAATATCAAATCTTGGCCTGATTATAGGTCTTTTCGACACCGAGATGACCAGATTGTGGAGTCTCATGGACCTCCCTCAGTATGTCCTCTTTATTTTCTCGTGGAATGACTAGTTTCCACGCGTACTGATCGTCCATTAGGTGCTCAAGTAGGGGGTTGTTTTTGTGTTCATAAAGCGTACCATTCACTACTTTCCAACCGTGGTATTTATTAGGGGTACTGATGACAGCCTCCCTACGCCTGACGTACCATTCGTCCTGAATCGCTTTCATGAACGCTAATGAGTCAGCGTCTGCAGTTTCAAACATTCGTGACAATGCATCTGGTACGTGATGCATTGCTCCCTTTCGATGAACGATTTCGAAATCGTATTCTAGAAGGTCCGAGGCCCAACGGGATAATCTTCCGGTCAGATTTCTCAAATTATAGAGCCACCTGAGGCTACTGTGGTCCGTGATTACAGTAAATTGGTAGCCCTCCAAGTAGTAACGGAATTTCTTAATGGCCCACACGATGGCCAAACATTCTTGTTCCCTGGTTAAGTAATTACGCTCTGCGTCGGAGAGCACACGGCTGGCGTACGCGATCACGCGCTTCTGGCCGCTCTGGACCTGAGTGACGACTACACCAAGTCCGAACCCGCTTGCATCCGTTTGAACACAAAAAGGTACATTGAAATCCGGATACGCCAGCACCGGTGATGTCGTCAAGGCTACCTTCAAGGGTTGCAAGGCTTGCTCCTGCTCGTCGCCCCAAGAGAAGTGCACATTCTTCCTGGTTAGTCGAGTGAGCGGCTCGCAGATCTTGGCGTAACCCTTTATGAATTTTCAGTACCAAGACGTAGCACCAACGAAGCGGCGCACCTGCCCAAGGTTTTTAGGACGTGGGTAGTCTAAGATCGGGCTGACTTTATCTTCTTCGACAAGTAAACCTTCGTGGTTTACCTTAAGTCCCAAAAATTTTACTTCCGACTGGCAGAAATGACACTTGTCAGGGCTCAACATGAGCCCTGCTTCAGTCACAGGGGTGACGACCTTGTCCATCAACCTCTGAAATGTCGTAAGCGCTCCCGTGAGGCCAAACGGCATACGTTTGTACTGGTAGAATCCCTTACCTGGGACTGAGAAGGCTGTTTTCGATTAAACCTAAAATCGGTCTTTCAGTAGGCGAGTTACCTTTGGTACCAATACCAGTACCGGGCCACTACAGACTTACGGTACAGGCATATTTTATCATTTCCAGTACCGTCCCAGTACCGACAGACAACTCCCAGCTGAGAGACATTTTGTACTAATGCCAGTACCGCGCCAGTACAGGCTTTCGGTACAGGCATATTACGAATTTTCAGTACTGCCCCAGTACCAAAAGACAACTCCCAGCCGAGTGACATTTTGTACTAATGCCAGTACCGCGCTAGTACAGACTTGCAGTACAGGCATAATATAATTTCCAGTACCGCGACAGTGCAGACTTTAGGAGCAGGCATAATACCATTTCGAGTACCGCCCCAGTACCGACAGACAACTCCCAGCACTGCATTATATATGTCGTAGGCTTTTAGAGGATTCAGACGTTCATCCGACTGCCGGCGTTCAGAAGAATTTGGGACGAAATCTATACCTGGCGTACAAGTGCCTGGTTTATTTAGGCATTCAGAAGAATACTCAGCTATTCTTCTGAAAGCCTAGCACGTTTTAGGCTTCTACACGAAACCAACCATAGAGTATTAAAACACATTAAATGACTATTTAAAATTTTGTTTTTATTTTCATGTTCAGCTAGTTAATGAAATATACTTTTACAAAATAATAAGAATAATGATTTTATGTCATATGATATTTGAAAAGTCTTTTAATTTAAGTTCATGTTTTCACAGGATTCGAAGGCAAGCATTTATCTAACAACATTTTTGCAGTTATTACGGATTTCAAAATTGATACTTATCAAGTAAGAACCAAACATGGTTTAATAAAAGGTTGGTTCTCTCGAACCGAACCTAAAAAATCGGGAAATAACATCTTAACAATAAATGAAGTTGACACAAGTAATGTGCTGCGAGCAAACAATCACTCCCTGGTGGTCAAGGCTTCAAAAAGTGTAATTGCAAAGCTGCAAAAAGTCAATGCATGATAACTCGATGTACGTGTTTTAAAGCAGGAGTTAAATGCAGCTCACGGTATCATTTAAGTTGACCTTGTTGCAATAAATAATTGGTGTATTTTTTAGATTATCTACCTCAAAGTAAAGAAGAATTGTTCATTTTTATTAAATTTTAGTGTTATAGTAAATAGATAAATTTACCATTTAACATGCATTATTTAAATCCTAAACGCAGTGTTTTCGTGGAATTTAATCAATGTTTCTCAATTAATTGTCATTAATGATATTATATGATTATAATAAGGCAAATTGAGAAATGAATAAATGTACCCTGATGGAAAAATCTTCCGGTATTCTTTCTGCGGCCTTTCTACAATCACGTTTGCAGATAAATACAGATGAATCTTCTTTCTTTCATCTGAAAAACTCCCCAATTTCTCTGCTAATTTGGTCTCACGGATATTTGCGTGAAAATTGGTATGCAGAGAAAAATTATTTGCAGCGAAATGCAGAGGAACCTCTACATTTCTCTGTCTATCTTCTGCAAATTCTCTGTAAATTATGTGTGACGGAGATTTACAGGAAAATGTACCATGTAGAGAGAAACATTTGCAGACAAATGCAGCGATATGCTCACTTGTGCCCTGAAAATTTTTTTTCAATAGTTAGAGAGCAAAACGTCTCCAAAAACAGGGGTTTTCAGACTCGTTTTTCAAGGGTCGATTTTGACCTGTTCCCAGAAGGAGGGCGACGTTAGGAAAAATCTGAATAAATTCACAGATATTCTTTGAACATTTCTGAATGCAATGCATCTTCCAAAATGGTTAAATATGTAATAGTTTACTTTTTACGGTGATTTATTTACAAAAACTTTATCTTGCGAACGAATGAAAATAGGAAGCCGTTTAATGGCTCCAAATGTTAATGTAACTAATATAGAACAGAGTGATAGAACTGTTATGTCTCTAGAATGTCACACGTGTTCCAAGAAAGGAACATGAAGGTGACACTGTTCTGTAACGCAGTTACTGTAAGGATACGTAACAATTTTGGAATTCTGTAATGTAAATAATATAGAACAGAGTGATAGGACTGTTATATCTTTAGAATGTCACACGTGTTTCAAGAACGGAACATAAAGGTCACACTGTTCAGTAACGCTGTTACTCTAAAGATATGTAACAGTTCTGGAATTATCTAATGTAACCAATATAGAACAGAGTGATTGAACTTTTATGTCACTATAATGTAACACGTATTCCAGGAAGGGAAAATAAAGGTCACACTGTTCTGTAACGATTTTAGACCAGAGTTGTGCCGACGGTCGGGCCAAACGAAAAGAAAATATTTTATTTTATAACTTTTTTTGTTAAGGGTATAGCCGGGTAAGCATGCAAAAAATTCTCCTGAAGGGAATCAAATGCTGAGTCAGACATTTGAAATAATAGAATGAAAACAAATTTTTCCCTCAATTTGAAACCTTTAGCCGACATATTGGATGAGATAGAGCGGGGGGGGGCGTAACATTTATTTTTTTCTCTGTTCCTATCGTTCGAAACTATCTGAAAAATGCACAGGACTTCTTTCAATCATTCTCAACGTCTATGATTATCCAACAATATTTTGGCGGGAAATTCAAACTCAAACAAATTTTCAAAATTTTTTATGAATTTGTTGGTGTGATAAAAAAAGCTGTGATTTTTAATAGTACTTTCGCTGATCGTACTGATAATTTCCGACGGTAATGTACTATTTAGCTTATGGTCGATATTTGTCGAGAATCATCAGACCGGCAGAAATTTTGAGGAGTTTATTCTCAGAAACAAAATGTGTGACTGTGATAAATGAGGACAGTGGCAGGATTAAGTTTTCAATCAATATGAAACTGAAGCAGATATATAAATAAAACTTTCAAAAATAATGGTACCACGAATAATCGTTTTATCTTTTCTGTTACAATGTAGATATACATTTTGTATATATAATGTATCTGATAATGTATAAATACACTTGTATAACTGTATTATATGAATATATTCAGATATCAATGGACCTCAGGAGTTGGAATATGTGCAAATTACAGATTTTAATTTTTTATACTAAGATCCCCTAAATTTCAAAATCTGAAAAAATTTACAATAATAGCTCTTCGTGTGAATATTCTATGGTGAAAAACTGAGATAGTACTTGAGTTTCATTACACGAAAAAATACCAAACAAAATTTTTAAATTTTTTTTTGGTTTCAATTTTCCACCAAAATTTTTTCGAAACAATTATGCACATTGAGAATGAACGAAAGAAGTACTGTGAATATTTTTAGATTTTTTCTAACGATAGAAGCAGAGAAAAAAAAACTAAAAACTAAAATGTACGTTATCCCCTCTAACTCATCCAATATGGCGGCTAACGGTTTGAAATTTTGGAGCAAATTTTTTTTTATTGTATGCTTTCAAATGGCTGACTCAACATTGGATTCCCTTCTGTGGCATTTTTTGCATGCTTATCGGTTATACCCTTTTTTGCACCTTACAAATTTTTAAACCCATCTTCTCATAATATGCCTTAAATAAAAAAAAACAATGAATATATTTCTGAGATGACTCTGGCTTGTTCAGCAAAAAAGCATAGCCGAGATTTTGTCACGAACGTTCAAGCGGTTCCATAACGCAATTGGCTAAGGCATCGGCTAGGTACATACGGGTTAGGTAGTTTAGGTAGGGTTCGAACCCCCAGCGAGTGCGATTTTTCAACGGGTTTAAGCGTGCGATTATATGTGTAGGGGACCGTGCGTGAAATTGGATTAATTCTTTGTCACTAAATAGCACCACTTATGTAATTTAAAAGTACTAAGAAAGAAAAACGATTACTTTCTGCCAAAAAACGCCTAAACTATGCATTTTTTCACATAATTTGCTTATCAAATAAACAAATTATACCATACAATAAATTTTCATGATCAAACATGATCCTGTTGATGAAATGAAGCAATTTCAACTTACAAAGATACTTTGCAAGTAAAATTTTCAATATATTGACATTTTGTTAATATAATCTGTTTATAACAATTAGATTCGATATCCTGTACATTATTTATATTCTCTGGATACTCCGACATTTGTTTCGAGAATGGAAATAATTACGTCATCGATTTGAAGATAGAAAATAATAATTAAAAAATGTCTCATTTTCTCTCTTTGTTTATTCATACAAAAAATACTACAGAGATGAATTTTGAACTCAAAACATTATTTTTCTACCAAAAAAATTCATATTCAACTTTGAACATATTATAGCAAGTTAAAAGTATGAAGTATGAACAAAACTATAAAAAGTATTAAAAAAAAGTATAAAAGTTGAAACTATAGTTTAATTTTGTAACAAACGAGGTAAAATAATTTTCAATTTTAATTTATAATGAAAAAATGCTTCAGTTTTGATTTATTTTATTATTATCTTAAATATTAAAAAATATGAATATTCAACAAAAAATTGAAATTGCGTTTCTAGTGTACACAATTAATTTTCAACCAAAAAAAAAGAGTTTCAAAAAAATAATAATTTTTTAACTAGCTACACTAAATCAAAATTTCATGATCATAGCTCTTTTCCCTTTCGCGATATGGTGAAGAGAAAAAAGTCACACACACACACGGACATTTTTAAAAAATTTTATTTTTGAGCTCCTGGGGTCGAATTATATCAAAATATGTCAAAAAAGTGTCTTCGAAAATTTAGGTGATTACAAACCTCCATCTATGAGGAAGCAATAATGAATTGATTAATCAGATTCTCCTCGAATTTGCTTTTGTCTGCCGATAAAGACCAAAGTAGATCACCGGCCGATAATTAATACTGTTACAATTTCTAAAATTGCGCAAAACATGGAACGATGATATTTTTATTAGCTGATAAAATTTGAAAATTATATAATTTAAAAAAAAATGAAAAAAAGGATTAGGAAAATGTGTCAACATTCTCAATATTGAAGGTAATCTTAAAAATAGAATGCAAAATCACCAAAACTCCCAACAGAAATTGAACGGGTTAACCGATTTTTATCTATCTTTTTTTAATCGTCTCGTCATTATGTGAGGAATCTAATGCAGCATATTAAAATTCAATTTCATAATATTTCAAAAATGATCAATTTCTTTCAACCGCCTCGAACCATGTAACGCTCTAACAATAGAATCGTCGAAAAATTTCACGCTCCAGTAGCCATCTGTGCTCTTTAAATTTGGAGCGCCTGTTTTTGAATCATCGTGAATACTATCCCGGTGTCGGATTGCTCGTTTCCAGGCGCATAAATGAAGCACATTTTCGATTAATTAAAAAATAACAAAAGCAAGGCCATTTGTCAAAAAACCAAGGCTTTTTTGTGTATTATGCCATTGAGATTATGTGGTTCAAATATTACTTGAACAATTCATCCGTGTATGAGGAGACATGTCATTTGTAATACATGGGCTAAAATTCAAGCCTGAGAAAGGGCCTTAAGGCGCTTCCTCAGACTTGAATTTTAACCTATGTATTACATAACAGCAGTTTCCTCCTACACGGATGAATGGTTCGATGTAATATTATTACCACATAATCTCAATGGCATATTACAGAAAAAGAAAGCCTTCATTTTTTGAAAAATGGTCTTGTTTTTGTTATTTTTTAATTATTCGAAAATTTGCTTCCAATCGCTCCAAGGGTGTTGATATAGCACTCGCTCCAGTGTTGGTGTTGAATAATCACTCCAAGAAATTTAGAGAGTATCTTGTAGAACTTGAGCTCCAATAGAAACCTGCAACTGACCCTTCAGATATATCAGGTCTTACTGAATTATAATGTGTCATTTTTGGTTTAAAATATTACCGATAATCGACACGTAGCGTTATAAAGTATGGAATGCAAGAAAAAAGTCATTTTTGAAAATTGTGTGGCCTTTGACCTTATACATATTAATGGATGGTATGTTAATCGGTGGTAAGTTTTCAGTTTATTAATTTTTAGGACTTTTAGAACGTCCCTTCTACACTTTAATAAGTTTTCTGAATAAATATCTTGGATTTTCGAATAGAAATCTCCGATATATATGATTCTGCTAGGTTAGATTCATGAGATACAATCTTTACATAAAAGCTTACATTTTCTACACAAGGAGAGAAAAGATTCTCATATTTTGTAAAATGACGCAGAATTAATATAAGTTTAACATATTTCAAGGGAATTAAAAAATCTTGGATTTTACTCATTGCATGTTCCTCCTTAAAGCTCAAGGACCTGGGAAAACGCACGGAATACATTTTTCACATCATTACCGAACCAAGAAAAGTTGAAAAAAAAGTTACAGAAAACTCGTTTAAAAAATAATATTTTGGTTAATTTTTTCATTTTTTTTTAATATTTCGAAAACTAAATAAGATGGAATATGATACAAGAGCATACCTTCGTTGATTACAAAAATAGGAATAATTTTGTCAACACAAAAAATGTGTTAACTTTTTACGTATCACATCGTTTTTGAGAAAAATGAAATTTCTCATTTAAGAAAAAAATAAAAAAAACGGTTTACTCGAAAATGAACATAATTGTTTTTTCTTTCTGGGCTTAAAATAACCGTGAGGTACCCCTGGAACTAGAGAGTTGTATGTGTTTAACTATTATTAAGAAATAAGTGCCATTAAGCTGTTTTTTTATAAAATTTTCGCAGCCCTGAACATCAGTTATGAACACTCGGGTCCGTGACAGTGTTAGTGCCGTTGTCGGTTCGTGGTTGCGCGGGGCCATGGATCAATTCGCGCTGGAGACTCGGTGGTTGTTGAAAGAGTAACAGTCTGTCTCCAGTCTCCCAGAAAGATCGCACACGCATTTTCTGTAGCGTTCGCATAAGCAATTATTAAAATGATAATTTCTTTTCGCGGATTGTTCGTGGTTATAGGAAACGCGGACAAAATTAGAGAATGATGCCACACTGCATTTCTTTCGGCCGCATTAATAGTTGTCGTCTCTCAGCTTGTGACATTGCGAAAGATGGAATGAAAAATTTTCTCCTCGCGTGGAAAGGGTTGTTTCAGATGTATTAACGTAACTGGAATTTCAAATTTCAATTCAGAAATATGTTATAAATATTCTGTAGAAATGGATTTAAAAATGTTTAATTATTTATATAATATCCTTCAAAGACATATTCACCAGATCTGTGAAACTTATAAATTTAATATGATAGTGCATAACAAAATAAATGTCCTAAAATGCGTTTTTTTCTCTTATAAAAATCATGGCATTTTTAGTACTTTTTGATAGGTTCCAGGGATTAATTTAATGGTTTTCGCTAAAATTTATAATAATATTCGAATATTTTTCTAATCAATTTATATTGATTTGAATTTGAAATTGTTATTCTTTTTGAATTCGAGGGAATTCACAATTTATTTTAGAGGTTTGAAGGAAGTTTCAAAGCTTTTTTTTCCTCTTACAAGAATCATGGCATTTTTAGCAATTTTTGACAGGTTCCAGGGATTAATTTAATGGTTTTCACTGAATTTTATAATAATGTTCGAATATTTTTCTAATCAACAAATTATAGCCAATATTCAATTACATAACTTTGAAGTAAATAATATTTATGTACTTATTTGAAACAAATCAAAATCGATCTTCATGTAATTTAATATTTTGAAAAAAAATAATCAGCTGAAAAAAATCAATCAGTTCATAAAATAAGAAGCATTAAACTATAACTTTCATTAAAACATTCAAATAAATGTTACTTTATATATATTTTTTTTAAATTTGAACTTTCATTTCTGAATATTTAATTTGTTGATAACCTTTTAAACTAATTCCACAGAATGTAAGTTTCAATATAATCAGTTAATAATTAATTAATCAGTTCATAACATAAACAGCATTACACAGTTATTTTCATTAAAACATTCAAATAATTTTTACATTATATTCTCCTTTGAATTTGAAATTTCATTTTTATAAATTAGTTTATTATTAACCTTTTAAACCAATTAAAAATAAAAATAAAAGATATGTACATATAATTTTCAAAATTGAATTCAGATATTCATTTCACAACGTCACAAACATTTGAAATTTTACATAATTGAAATAGAGGTATTTTAGAGAAAATATAAACTTTTATTATAAAAATAATAGCCCATATTCAATTACATAACATTAAAGTAATAGATAAAAGTATATTTTAGTATGTCTGTATTCTTCTTTTTTTGTTGAATTATTTTAGTATTCAACACATGTAAGGAACATGCATATACATATATAAAGACCAACACATGCACGAGTCTGTAGTTCTCTGGCCCATCGCAGATGGCGCTGAATTTCACCATATCTTTACACGGGAGTTGACCCAGCCTGATATATATAGTTCTCCCACTCTGACACCCCGTACCGCATCTAGGTTTATTTGCTACACGGTAGCAGTGGTATACGCTTAGAGCATATATTACATGGAGTGCTAATCAGGGGTAGTTTTGCGTCCAAGAGATAGGTAGCGCTGTTCAAAACCTCAGACGGTGAAAGTGCTTGTCACTTATAACGTCGCCAGACGTCGCTTGTCATATTTTACACTTTTTTTTTATGAATAGATTAAAAAATCCCTGTAATTATCAAAACGAGATCTCGCTCAGTTTTCGAGAAATAATTAAGAACATACACCTTGGCATGGTGTATTGGTGTGCCCAGTGTCAGAGAGTCTGAACTCTGAAGTTCGTGCATACGATTATAATAGTCTTCCATTGCTCGTATATTATGCATGTGTTTATTCACATCGTGTGCATGGTTTTGGCGTACGTATATCAATACATATTTCTCGAAAATTAAGGGAGATTTTATTTTGATATTTACAGGGCTTGTAGAGGACATTGTAAGCTATCTATATAGAAAAAGAAAGAAAATAATAAGTGAATTTTTTCCAGAAATTGTGTTTAAATATTATTTTTTGAAAAATTGAGGAGTTTTTAAAATTTTTCGTTTAAAAAATATATTTTCAAAACTGCGTCTTATTACAAATAATTAAAAACAAATAGGCCTCAATATCATTTATATCAGCAAAGTTATGAAAGGTAAAAAAAAGGACCAACATTTTCAATTTTCAATATCTCCTAAGTTTTTTGATTTTTTCAAAAATTAATTTAGGGTTTTTCTTTCGACAACATAAGGAAAGAATACTAGAATTTTCATCAAAATTACTGGCAATATCTTGAATTCTTCAGATGATTTGACATGGAATTACTCTAAACTGACTGAACACAATTTTTTAATAATTATAGCACTTTGGCTTGAGTGATTTATTTTTAAATTTGGTGAAATAAATAATAAAAATTTCATTACCAATGATTATTCGTTTTTTTAATTCAAAATCAAGAATGTATCATATTATTTACAAAAATTCAACACTTTCTTATTTAAACAAGCGCGCGCAAAGTTGTGGGACTTATGGTTTTATTTATAATAACAGCTCAATATTCAAATCTATATGCACCATGACGTAACGTGAAGGTATGAACGTGGAGGGGGTAAAAACAATGTTTAGACTAACTTTCTTTCATTATTTAAATTTTTTCCAATTAAAATACCGCAGGGTATATTATGTTTTATTAAGTAACTGTTAATGATTTTTCATTATTGTGAAATAAATTCCTATCAATTATAAACAATATCATTGTTTAAAAAATGACTGTTTTCAAAAAATGAAAAAACACCTTGAGATATTGCCGAGATGATTATAGGGGTATCTTCACTTTTTCGATGGGACTTATGGTTTTATTTACAATCAAGTCTCAATTTTCCAATCTATATGCATCAAGGCGTTACGTGAAAGTATGAACGTGGATGGGGTAGAAATAATGCTTAAACTAACTTTTTTTCATTATTGCAATTTTTTTCCAATTATGCTACCTCAGGGTACATTCTTTTGAAATATTTTGGACATTATTATCATTTATATATAATTTTATTTCATATTTTTTAAATATTTTTTAATTTTTTTTTTATATTCTATATTTTAGTTTATATATAATAATATAACATTATTTTTTTCACGTAACTTATAATTATTTTCCATTATTGCTAAATGAATTCTTAAAAATTATAAACAATATAATTGTTTAAAAAACGACTTTTTAAAAAATGAAAAGAGCACCTGGAGATATTGCCGAGATGAATATAGGGGTATCTTCACTTTTTCGATGGGACTCATGGTTTTATTTATAATAACGGCTTAATATTCAAATCTATAGGCAACATGGCGTAACGTGAAGGTATGAACGTGGAGGGGGTAAAAACAATGTTTAAACTAACTTTCTTTCATTATTTAAATTTTTTCCCGATTAAAATACCTTGGGGTACATTATTTTTTGTAAGTAACTTTTAATTATTTTCCATTATTGTTAAATAAATTCCTCAAAATTATAAACAATATAGTTGTCTAAAAAATGACTTTTTTCAAAAAATTAAAAAACACCTGGAGATATTGCCGAGATGAATATAGGGGTATCTACACTTTTTCGGTGGGACTAATGGTTTGATTTACAATAAAGGCTCAATTATCAAATATATTTGCAGCTCGGCGTAACGTGAAGGTATGAACGTGGATGAGGTAAAAACAATGCTTAAACTAACTTTTTTTCATTATTGAAAGTTTTTTTCCAATTATGATGCCGTATGGTATATTATGTTTTATTAAGTAACTTTGAGTGATTTTCCATTATTGTTAAATGAATTCTTAAAAATTATAAACAATATAATTGTTTAAAAAATGACTTTTCAAAAAATGAAAAGGGCACCTGGAGATATTGCCGAGATGAATATAGGGGTATCTTCACTTTTTCAATGGGACTCATGGTTTTATTTATAATAACAGCTTAATATTCAAATCTATATGCACCATGGCGTAACGTGAAGGTGTGAACGTGGAGGGGGTAAAAACAATGTTTAAACTAACTTTCTTTCATAATTTAAATTTTTTTAAATTAAAATACCTTGGGGTACATTAGAGGCTTCCGTTTCCGGTACCGATCGTGAGAGAACTCTTTTGTGTCAAGTGTTAGTTTTTTGGCTTTGGTGAAGGAAGTCAGCGTGTGTGGATGCAGAAAGAGCAGTGAGTGCGGAGATCAGGTGTAAGAGAAGAAGGATGAGTGAAGGCAGAGGTGTAAAGGGTAAAAGTAAGTTGTGTGAAAGGGAAATTTGAACCGTGCGAAGTTTTTTAGGTTAGGAGTGGAAAAATTGTTGTTTGGCAAGGGGGGCAAGAGGTAGGCGAGTAAGGAGCGGGAAACGTCGCGGAGCATTGGTAAGATAGGATGCCGACGGTAGAATCATGGATGTTTGCCAAATATTATTCGTGGTTATAAATATTATTTATAACCATGAATATAATTTGGCGGACATCCAATGATAATTGTAGACAACTGCACACATTAATTATATTTGTCTTCTTCTTTGATTATAGTTTGTACAGTAGTAATTACTGAAGTTCGAACACAACTATATTTAACTGAATTTATAAAATAATAATTTTTCACATAATTATGTGTAAAAGAAAGTTCTAGAAAGATAATTTTCTAATCGAGTAATCACAATTGTCAAAATTGATTGTAACTGTATCTTGAAGTTAATTTTGTTTGATAAGCAAAACAGGATTTGGTGATATTGGGAAATTAGGTTAATTTTTGGTTAGGAAAACGGATTTAAATTGTATCAGTGGAGAATTCAAAATGGAAAATAAAAGCATGGCGGGATTTATTGTTATAAAGGAAAAGCGTAAAGATACAAAATATATGAGTGTAGCTTCTAGCGCTTTGTTATTTTTACAAAAGTTCTTCGCGCTACTTTGTTTATAATCATCAGTCTAATTGATTGATTCCTATATTCTAGAAAATTGACTTTGCCATTATGAAAATGATAAAGCAATAAATGAAAATGACTTTATCCCCATAACTGAATTAACAGTTGTACAAAACATAATACACTTGAATTTACTTGTGAAAATGTCAAATAAAAGACAGCAAATTCATGTTTCAAAACTTAGGTCCTTAGCTATGCCTGTGCTGATCGTAGCAAAGTCTATTTGCTTTCAGTTCACTGATATTTTGTATAAAAAAATTGAATTTGAAATCATAATGCTAAACCCAACTTAAAGAGTAATATTATTCTAATATTTGTGAAAACTAATAATTTCTAAAAACGAGAAATATATTGCTCCTCGGAAATAGGCTGGTTCCTAAACAGAATTAGATTAGTAGATTAGTATTAGTTAGCATGCACGATAGGTTAGTAGGATTTTTTTTTACATATTAGTACTGAAACTAGTAAATGTTGTACTTATTTTTAAAAGACAATAATAGTGTATTAATTATTGTTTCTAGATTATATATAATACTTAGTGAATTTATATTATAGATATTAATGTTTTCATTTAAAGTTAATTAATTAGGTAATTATTATAATTAAACTTATTAATTACTTATTATTAATTATATGTATTTATTTTTTTGTAGATTAATTACATTAAATACCAAATTAATAACGAGGCATCGGGCATGATACAATGCATTAATTTTTTATGCAAAATTGAGGGTTTTTTAATTTAAAATTGAACAGACATGTAAAAATCTGAAGAAAGATTTATTGAACATCTTAACTTTCATTTTGGAATGTCCAAGTATTTATTATTTGTACGAGTCTTTTTGTTTATTTTGTTTTGTTTAATTTAATTATAATACACTCGAACTCCAAAGATACGAGCTCCAAAGATACGATCACTCCACAGATACGAGCGCCCCGACTCCAAAGGAGCGAGCGGAATTTTTCCCCATCCTAGTGGAAAGTGAGGCGCGCGCGGACGCGTGCTGTTTTGAATTCGACGTTTATTCATTGCGTATTGCATACGCGCGGTAGGCCTGTGTGCGTTCTCACGCATTACCCCCGAAATCTAAACGTCGCAGGAGTGGGAGCCCCTTTCAGGTTCGTATCTTTGGAGTTCTCGATTCCCGAGATTCTCGTATTTCTGGAGTTCGAGTGTATATGATTATAATGTAACATATAGTTAGCTGTAATTTATAATTTTTCTTTTTTGCTCATTGCTTTTCATTTATAATTATTATTATTATTATATCAATTAGCCGTTTCCCTTTCGGGGTAGGCGTGAATTGCTCGGTGGTAAAGTAGTGATGTGTGGATGGGTATATAGGTGAAAAAAACAATACACCCCCATTATGATGAGAATGTAAAACAGTGATATAAAATGAATATAACTCTCATGTTACATGAAAAATTAATCTGACAAGTATAATGAATGATGTCGGAATCCTACTTGCAAGGGTTGCGAAGAAAATATTCTTGTCTCGCCCAAGTGAGTAAGAGCATCAGATCGGAAATCTGAAGACCTGGGTTCGAGTCTCAGCAGAGCTAGAGAGATATTTTTCACAACTGATAAAATTAATAATCAATATTGCAAAAAAATATTGATTTTGGACCATGTAGACAAAAAACAACATCATATTATTCACTTGATTTCGCTCGTCAAAAAACCATAAAAATAATAAAATCAATATGATTAATAATTTTGTTTTCAATCCTTAAAAGATCTTTTAATTAAATTTCGAGTGGAGAAGCAAATTAAATTAAGAACAAAATATTCTTCCAATTCAGCCTAATAGCTTTCGTAAATAAACGGAAAGCTAAGTAATGTTTGAATAATTATAATTTTATTAAAGAACTTTTATTACACAATATTACAAACTTCAGATTATTATTAGGTAATTATTATTATAGATGTAATGCGCGGCTGCATGCGTTTTTATTAGAAGTACTCGCATTTGCCTGGGCATTTGGCCAGGGAAGAGGAAAACTGCAGGAAACTATCTTCTCGAGGACATCCGGTTTTCCGACTGTCGAATTTGACTGTATACATTCGATAATATCAAGTATACACAGTCATCCAGGACGTCGAACATATCATTAGATATTAGTTTAACGCAGTGTATACACGACTTAGGCGTACATCAGGCCTGTCCAAATTACGTCAAAGTCCAGATAGTGCATTTCCACCACCTCGTTGGACAGGCCTGGGGCACGTCACAAACAGTCTCCAATCCAAGTGCTAGCCGCGCTCGATCGGGCTCAATTTTGGCCGCGGCCGCCCATCCCACTCGTCTGGGGGTGGGAACGAGCCAGCCTTGCCATTTTATGTCGGTCCATTTCAGCTTTTATGGCTGGCCACCTTGAATTCATAACCATAGCTGAGTAAGGATGTTGTTTTTTCAGGAAAACCACAAAGTGTACGTCAGCAAAGTAAGCACTGTCGCCATCTATTTTTCCATTATAAAGATCTTTCAGTTTTGGAACACCCCGATCATTTTCTTTAAGGAATACTGCTTCAGGAACTTCTGATCCAGGATATTGCATGACCGTAAAGTGTACGCGCCGAAAGGTCATAAACCATGTTGTTTTGTCAGGATTGAAACCTTTTGGATTGTCTTGGAAATTAAAATAAAGGTTTGCAATTTTAGAAAGAATAAAAATCAATCTTTCAAAGTTTTGAGGTAATTGTTCAATATAAACTACTAGAGCTTCTGTAGTACTCTCCTTAACTGAACCAGTGAAATTGATACTGACTGAATCAGTACTTTGAATTATCACTGGTGAATAAGTAATTTTCTTACTTTGACTGGGTGAATCAGTCAATGATTCAACTAAAAAAGCTTTACTTAGTGTACCAGCGATGCCAAATAATAGATTCAACCAGTAATATAGCGCTTCACGCAGCCCACATATGAAAATCCAGTAGTTCCATACGCGTGTGTCGCTGGTCGGGTCTTTGCTTTTCTGAAGTGAAGATGAATTTTATTGGTTAGTAGTGTTTGTGTTAGAAAGCTTTGGGGCCTGTCTACAATAAGCAGGGAATATAATATCTTTCGCTTGAAAGTGAGGAGGCTCTTGGCTTTTTAAATTTGACTTTGAGTGACACGACACGTTGACGCAATGACGAGCCTTCCCACAGTTTGGCGTAATATATTATATTGCAGCCCGACCTTCATTTAGGACCGATTTCACAAGCAACGATTAAAAGGGCGATGGTAGAGAATTGATTTTCTTGGTTGAAAATTCAACGATTTGGGTAAAAATGTATGCATTTTGTTGAAAATTCGTATTTTTTGATAGAAAATAATTTTTGTTTGGTTAGAAATGCAATTCTTTGTTTAAAATTTTTTTGTTTTTGTTGATTCAACTGATTGGTTGAAAAGTCGTCTTTTTTGGTTAAATTCAATTGTATTTATTTATAAGTAAAATCTTTTTTGTTGAAATATAATCTATTATATCTTTTGAGGTTGAAAATTCAACTCCTTGGTTGAATGTTCGACTACTGGCTTAAAAATTCATTTCTTGGTTGAGGATTTGAAATCTTGGTAGGAAATTTTTATCTCTTTGGTTGAGAATTAAACTACTTATTAAAACTTCCCTCTTTCGGGGTGAAAAGTAATTTTTTTAACTAAAAATGTAACTGTTCAGTTAAAAATGAACTTTTTAATTGAAATTTCATATTATTGGGTTGAAAATTTAAATAAAATTCGTCTTTTTATATATGAAATTCAACAATTTGGTGAAAAATTCAAGTTAAATTCAAAAGAATTCGAACCAATGGAACATATAATAATTTTATGAATCGAAAAAATTCCTTTGATTTTAGTAAAAAAAGAAGTCAATCAAAACTTTCTCTGTAATCTTTTAAAATAACCTACAATATTTGAAATCCTTTACAATCCATTAAAATTCCTTGAAAATCATTTCAAAGAATTTCAAAGTATTCAGGATAAATTAATGAGAATTCTAGCTAAATTCCAAAAACTAATTTCATATATCTTCAAATTTTTAAAGTTCCATAACGGGCTGCAAATATGGTACCATAGGGTACCAACCAAATCATTTAATTTCCCAATTAAATTATTAATCTTGGACAAAAAAATTAATTTTTTTAAAGTATTTTAAACTTTCAACTAAGGAATTGAATTTTTAAGTTAAGAAGATGAAGTTGCAACAAAAGTTTTACCCCGTATAAAATAGCATAGAAAAATTGTTGCCCCCACCCTCATCCAAGACTTTACTCAATTTATACACGGCCCCAAATATTCACCCTCCGACAAATTTTCTGTATCCGCTCTTTGTTAAAAGCTATCCGGAATTCTCTATAAAAAGAAATCATTTCTCTGCTAGACACCCTGCACGAGCATTGTCGGTTTGATCGCAGTCGCGACTCACTTTTTTCCAAATGATTCTGAAACAAAATTGCCATCTTATTCACGAAGCAAATTCCAACTAGTAGATTCTTATAACAAAAATATACTTATCTAGCAATTCCAAGTTGATTTCTTTAAGACAAAGATTTTAAACGTCGAAAACCATGATTGTGGGTTTGACATTTTCATTATCATCAATATAAATAAACTTTCAACTATAACCTCACAGCTTCCGATTTTTTTTAAATTTTCGACTTCATCGGGAATATTTCGTACATCTTACATTGTTGACGGTACACGAACCTTTTCTAGCTCGAATTATGCACTTTTTGTATGTTTTTCGCATTGTTTTGTGAAAACTGTCATCGACCATAACCTCGCAAATAAAACAAGATACTTTTCATCGTGAAAATATACGAGGTCGGCTCTAAATGAGTTAATTAAATTCTTATTTCATACCTCCGCAACATTTAACAAATTTAATTATCCTCTTATTGGGTTTTTAAATTTGTTTAACAATAAACAACATCAAATAAGTGATTTCAAATTTCGTTTACAACTTGGTCCACCGTATCACTGCACCTATGTCAATTCATCATGGCGATCGACCAATGAAATGCGAGAATTCAAAAATGGCTCTTGCGCTAATATCTTTTTCCAAACTCGGGTGCATTACGGGTTGCATTTGGGGCTATTTCTTATACACGCAACAACCCTATGACTAACAGGGATAATGCTGGCATCGTAGCAGTCTAGCAAGTCATCCTTGAGTTGATTCGTCCACTCAATGTGGGCGTTTATTCGCATTGTACACGAACTTTGCATGTTTGAGTTTGCACAACTCAGGGGCTGCCTGCAATAACCGGTTATGGAATTTTGTTGGACCTGAGAGCTTGTACAGAAAGGTTTCAAATTTTTATTTTTCAAACACATATTCACATATTCCTTCTTTTAGCTAATTTGGCTGTATTCTATGTACATTTGTACGTGATTTTCTTAAAAACTGGAACTGTAAATCGTTTTGCGACTAATGCTTTGCTTCACGATGTTACTTTTAGGCAAATACTGCATTTCTTACGAGCAGTTTATTATTACAATTGGAAATGTTACATTTACGCACCATGAAGGAAATTGTATACAATTGTCCCCTGTGATCGAATATCTTGCTTCGGTTGTCGAAATCTTGGTCAGTTTTTTTGTGAACAATTTTTTTTGTAAACAATTTAATTCTGTATTAGCATCACAAATTTATAACAGAGCTTTCAATTCGCAAAGAAAAATTAAACTTTTGTGCCTCTTGCACTTTTTTCGTAGGATAAACCGTTTGCAATCATCATGATAATTATAATAATTTTTAATTCATATATTTTGTTAAACAGTCGTCTTTCATTGTTAAAAATAAATAATCTTCTTGCTTAAAAATTCAACAGTTTGGTTTAAAATTCATTTCTTTTGTTGAAAATTCGTGTTTTTTCTTGCCAAATTTAAATATATTCAGTTTAACAATCTTGTACTTTTTTAAAAATTCTTCTTTACAACTTCTGGGTTGAATTTTGTACTACTTCGTTAAACATGAATTTATTGTATCGGAATATTTTTTTTTTTTTTGCTTTCAAAACATCTTACAGCGATGTAGACAATGTACAGGTTTCAGATTTTTCTGAGCAATACATTATGATATCCAACTGTGCACATATTTTTTAATTTTGTTGAGAAAATAATTTGTTTATAACAATAATGATCCCTTAACAAAATTGTTAAATTTTGAACAAAGTAGAATATTTTTAACCAAACCAGATGAATTTATGCTCAAGGAAACAGACGACTTTTCAAAGTAAAAGAATACTTTTTTTTTAATTCTTCACCTTTTTACAGAAAGCAAATGAAGTTTTGACAAAATAGTGATATTTTTCAATACAAAATATGATTTGAAAATAATAAGAATGATTTCAATCCGAATGTTCAACGAAATAGTTCAAGTTTTTACTGAAAATGATAATTTTTGAGAAAATAGTACTACATTGAACCTTGTAGTATAATTTGCAACCGAGAAGATTAATTTTATATCGACAAAGATCAATTTTTAACACAATACATGATTTTCCAACTAAATATTTTAATTTTTGAACGAAAAACACGAATTTGAAAGAAAAGAAAAGAAATTTAAACCAAATTTTTACTTTTTAAGATAGGAGAGTATTACTGTTATACGAAATTTTCAACAAAATATACGAATTATCAACCAAACAGTTGAATGAGGTGAAAGTTTCGACAAAATAGTGAAATTTTCAACAAAAGTGATGAATTTTCAAGCCAGACGCATGAATGTCCTACTAAAAAAAGCAATTTTAACAAAATATATGAATTTAAAATTAAGGAAGATAAGCTTTTCACGATATATGTGGAAAAGTTGAATTTTCAGTTAACAGATTACATTTCGACAAAGGAATTCATCAAAACATGAATTTTCAAGTACATTTGTAAATCTTGCAGTGAAAGAGTCAATTTTTCATTAAAAAAATTAAGTCCCAAACCAAAACAATGATTTTTCAAGAAAACAGTAAAATTTTGAACCAAACAGATGAATTGTCAAGTAAAGTGAATAATTTTTAAATTTTTATTTAAAAAAATTAATTTTCAATATAAAAAATAATTTTCAAATGTAGAAATGAAAATTTCGACGAAGAAGAATAATTTCTTACCAAAAAAGAATAATTTTCAAGAAAATACATGAATTTTCCATCAACATTTTTTATTTTTAATGGAATTTTCAACCCAATAGTTGCCTCTTCAATCAAAAAGGTTTGATTTTCTACAAGATAAAAAGATAGATTTTCAACTAAATGGATGAATTTTCAACTAAAAAACATACATTTTTAACAAAATACATGAATTTTAACTAAAAAGGTGAATTTTTACAAAAAAAAAATCAACGAAATATATAAATCTTTAACTGGAATGGCTAAATTTTCAGCAAAAAATATATTAGTTAAATTTTAAGACAGAGAAATAAGTTTTTAAGCAAATAACTTTAATTTTCGTAGAGGTATTTAAATTTTCAAGAAACAAATGAATTCTCTACCAAAAAAATGAAATGTCTATAGAAAAATTTCAAAAAAAAATTGAGATGACTTTTTAGGTAAAAAAAAAAAAACTTTCCATAAAAAAAATAATTTTGCACCAAAAGAAATAATTGTAAGCAAGTGGAAACAGCTAGCATTCATATTGAATTCACTGGAGGAATTTCCTCGCAATAATAAGGAAACTTCTGTAAATCATGTACAACGTTTTCAAATAATATAACATTTTCTGTAAAATCTATAACAAAATGTTGAAAAATGAACCGAGTTCTTTTCCTAAAGAAAGGGTAATAAGTGCGCGCATAACGCACATACTGTTCTATTATTTTTAAAAAGTAGACCATGCAAGAGTTCGAAGTATTTAAAATTGAATAATTCAAAGTTTCAAGGTTAGAAAATTTCAAATAAAAAATTACTATCTAATGTTTTTATTTACTTCCTACAAATTTATAAGCCCGCTAATTAATAAAATGTTACAATGACAAATTTCGATGAAACGCGGACCAGATATTTTTTGCACAGCCCTGACGCACTTGTACTTTAGCTTTATACCCGAGATTTTTTTCCTGATATTCTAAGTGTTAAGTTAGCCGTGAGGTTTAGTTGTCAGCGACAGAACGCGTTAAACGTAGCTTACTTGGTTCGAAACCCGTCACAGCGTTTTCGATTTTTAATAGCGTTAATATCGTTAAAAGCGTGCGATTACATCGTATGTAATGTATCGTAATTTAATGTGATTATTTATTATTAATATTATTATTATATCATTAAGCCGTTTCCTTTTTGGGTTAGGCGTGAATTGCTCGGTTGGATAGTAGTAATGCGTGGATGGGTATATAGGTATAGGGTAGATAGGTATATAGGTGTGAGGTATAATTTTGTTGTAACGTCAGTCTCACCAAAACTTCTGTTACTGGGAGGGGAGGGGGGAAGGAAACCGAGATTCGAAATTGGTTGATATTTTATGTTGAGAAGGTCACCAGTCTTCAGCAGCATTGTATTTGATAAGAGTTCATATATTCCCATCTGCTAAATTTCCAGCCAACTTCTAGGTATGGAGCCAAAAACTCTTTTTTTTCTAAAGTGAATTATTTTAGAAGAGTTATTTCAGTAAACAAAAAGCAAAAAGCATTGATAAAAGTCAGATTTTACAATTTCAGTTTTTGAATTTTCAGCCCAATGGAGAGGATAAAGTGTTTTATCGTAGTTTAATTTCTGGCATAGAGAGATTTTAACCTCCCCTCCCCCCAGCAATACGAAAGATGGTTGAATTTCAAAAGTTTATAATAAAAGTTTATAATTAAAGTTTATTCTCAATTTTTGACTGGGGATTTATAAAAGAAAGAAAGGAATTTAAACAGTGCGTTTACGGAAAAATATTGCAAAAATAATCGCGCAAACAAAATGATGATTAATTTTTTGAAAAATTATTATGCAGTATTCAAAATTAATGAAGTTGTTGAAAAATCATAATGCCCATATTGGTTTCGATAAACATTAGCGAACATGTGAAGGAATAAGCCTTCCCGACTCATTTGTTTGTTACGAAATTATTTTTTGATGCTAATAATTATAAGAAACGCAAAAATGTACATACTTGATTCACAGTTCTTCAACTGTAGCTAGAGTGAAAAAAAGCATTTTTTGACGAATTTTTTTATTGCAAACTTATTGTACAATATTGAATGTAATTTGAATTGTGAAAAATCTGCATTCCAGCCGTACAGCACTCCATCTGTAGCTAAAGTGGAAAAACAGCCATATTCTACACATATGTTTATTTCACAGTTATTTTACACTATTTAAAATCATGATAATCATTCAAATTTACTGATTTGCAATATCAAAAATCATAGAAAACATCATACATCTGCATTCTCACTCTACACTTCTACAAAGATTGTAGCTAAAGAGAAAAAAACAACATTTTCCGATAATTTTGCTTATCGTAAAATTATTTTGCAATATTAAAAATTATTGCGATCGTCCAAATATCCAAGTTTGCACACAAGAGTCTTTAAACCGAAACTAAAGTGAAAAAAAAATGTTAACGACTTTGTTCATTGAAAAATTATTTTGCAATATTGAAAACATTATAATTATTGAGAAACCCAATTCTTCAAATTGAGATCTTTTAACTTGAGCAAAATTTGTGTAAAATATAATTTTTCGACTTACTCGTTTTTGCGAAATTATTGTGAAATATTAGGAAGCATCGGAAACATTGGAAATATTTCAAACCAACATTATTTTGCAATATGGAAAGATATTATATTCGTTGAAAACCCCGAACTTTTCCACAACAGTCTTTAAACTTAAGTGAAAAAATAAAAGCAGATTTTTTGACGAATTTCTTTTTTGCAAAATTATTTTCCATATTGAACATATTATGCTAGTTAAGAAACCTAAATCTTTAAATTAAAGTTTTTTAACATGAGCGAAAATTCTGAAAAGCAGACTTTTCAACCACTTTTTTATTACAGAATTATTTTGCAATATTAAAAATCTTTTTAATAGTTGAAAATTTGCATTCTCGCAGTCCATTTTTCAAATTCGGGTAAATTAAAAATATCGATCATATTGGCGTTCTTGTTGTTTTTAAGGGTGTTCGTGATCAACTTTTATAATAAAAAAAAAACTGAATTGCTGGAGTAACGTTTTTCCTGTGGTACTCCAGAAGAAACTTTTTTCCTCAAGTCTTATATATATCGCTTTTCCTCGGAACTTTTTCTATTACATTTTTCCCTCAACATTTTCTGTAACGTTTTTCCTCGGAACTTTTTCTATCACATTTTTCCCCTAACATTTTCTGTAACGTTTTTCCTCGGAACTTTTTCTATCACATTTTTCCCCTTAACATTTTCTGTGACGTTTTTCCTCGAAACTTTTTCTATCACATTTTTCCCCTCAACATTTTCTGTAACGTTTTTCCTCGGATGTTTCCGAGTAACATTTTTACCTCGAAATTCTGTTTACCTTTTTTCCTCTGAACTTTTTCAGTTACTGTTTTTCCTCGGAACTTTTTCTATACTGTTTTTCCTTAAAACTCTCTGTGTCACATTTTTCCTCTGAGCGCTTCATATATAATATATGTATAATTTCGATATTATAATAAAAGTTAATGTCAATGAGTAATATAATTATACTTCGACATAATATTCCGGAATTTAATATTTAGTAGTTACAATTGAATTAATATTAACAATATTGATCATATTATAATATTATTAAATTGTATTATGTATAATATATAGTTTAGATTTATTAGGCTACATATAAACTATATATACGGTCAATGAAAGTAAAAAATTCTAACTCTAAAGCTAAAAATGTGTCCATTTGAAGTAATAAAAACTGAGCTGCAAACCATTTTAAGCAATTTTAATCTAGAAATATTACAAATTGAACGATTATATATTTTTCAATAATCTGAACACTACTTAAATCAGAAGATGAAATATTTTTATTTTAAATACTTTAAAAATCCTTGAAAAGCTTAAAATTTTTCTTTCAAAATCTTGAAACATCTACACGTTGTTTTACATTCTTTCAAATTATGAATTAATTTTTTCAGACCTTCTAAACATCTTTCGAAATGATTCGAGCTCTTCCTAAAATTTCGTTTAAATCCTGCAAACAAAAAAATATTTCCTTAAAATCTTCCAGATTCATTTTTTACAATTTTAGAAATCTTTTTAAATCTTTTTAAATAACGTCTTAAAATTAATTTTTCAAAATAAAAAGTCATTTTTAATGTTTCTAGGAATCTTGAGAAAATGTTTTTTATTCTTTTGAAGCCTTTCACAATTCTTACAAATCTTCTAAATTTTTGGTTCGAAACCTGCACAAATCTATATTTTGTTTTAAGTTAGGCTATTTGTACCGAAATTTCGTTACGAATCATTTCAAATTTTGAATTAAAACTAAATTCAAATTACTTGAATATATTCTAGGAATAATAATAGGTGTTCAATATTTATTATACATTAAAATTTAAACATTTTACTTGCAAATTCAATTTTTTGAAATGAAACAATTAAAATTGTAACGTTCAAAGTTTAGTTTTTTTGTTTAATTTTGAATATTTGACTCACAATTACTGATTTTAAATGAGAATTTAAAAATTTCCAAATGTTAAGCAGTTGTTATTTTTACTTATTAAAAAATTTCAAATTTTAGACTAAAACAATATTTTTAAATTTAATAAAAGTCTTCGAGTATGAATGTATTGTTTTGAAGTTATTTTACAATTTTAAATAGTTTATAAAGTTTCAATCATACGCTTACATTTGTTTAGTGTTAAAAATCATTATAATTTATATCCTCAGTTGATCAAATAAAAAGATTTTTTATCAAAAATTTTCGATTTCAAATGCTTCTAATTTTAAAATTTGTAAGTCTTTAAAACTGCATTATAAAATTCTTTTAATGAAAAATGTACGCTCAAAAATTAGAATCTAAAATAGCACATTTTTAAGTGAACGATTTTTGTATTACGCATTGTAAACTGAATGATATCATAATTGAAACAGATAACAATTCTACTAATTATTTAAAAACTGTTGAAATCAAACTTGGACCGATTTTTTTCCTAAATATTTGTAAAGTTCCCGGTCAACAAATAAATTCACTGTCATTTTCCGGGTTTTCCCAGTCTCATAAAATTCCCGGTCATTTCCCAGTTTCCCGGTCCAGCCGCCACCCTCAAAATATATAGATATAATTTTTTTATAATCTAAAGTACAAGGACGTTGTTTTGGATTATATTAAATAATGCCGAATATTTACAGTTGATATTAACAATAAAATAGTATTTTTAAAAAGAGAAAAACTTTACAAACAAAAAAATATACCTATACACTTTATAGGTACTTACGCTTGCCACATAACTTCCATCAATTCCCCTAAAAATATTTTCTCGGATGATATCTTCTGGGTTGAAGTGCAAAGAACAAACAGCATCACCAAGTTTAAGTTTGATATCATCCCTTAAAATAGCTATTTGCTATTCTTTAACAACATTTGGATCATTTGGCACTTCGAAAAATTGAATTTTTTTAGCTTTGTCCTTCTCCCGATTACTTTTATATGTCTCGATTTACAATCAAAACAAACGCACAAAACGCATCCGTGAATAGATGCAGATTTTTACATGTAAAAGCAGTTTTTCTTTCAGACATTTCTCGAAATACAGTCATGATTTTAGTCCATATTAGATTTTGAATAAAGAAGCATGAAATTTATGTTAATTTATTCCAAATTATCAAAAATTCAATAAAAAAATTGCCGGGAAATTTTGGTAATTTACGGTATCTTTAGAGGTGATTTATGGTAACTTACCATAAATTTCCCAAAAATCAATTTAAAAATGTCTATAAATTTCCGGTAATTCATGGTAATTTCACATTTCACATTTATGGTAACATACCATAAATTACCCAACATTAATTTTTTACAAATTTCCATAAATTTCCGGAAATTTTTTAAAAAATGTGGTCGCTTATGATAATTCTGCCGGTAAATACGGTAAATTACTTAAAATTAATTCATAACAATTTCCATGAATTTCCGGAAATTTATGGGAATTTTTCGTCATTCATGGTAATTTTACAAGTAAATATGGTAACTTACCATGAAATACACAAAATTCATTTTTAAAAATTTCAATAAATTTCCGCAAATTTATTAAAATTTTCGGTAATTTAGGGTGATTTGATCAGTTATATATGGTAACTTTCTATAAATAACCGCAAAATTCTATTATCTACAACCAAGATTTCCTCACAGTTTTTACGGTGAGTGGGCTGATAATAGTAAAATGCGAGCTCATAGACGTATAATTTTTCTACGTTATGTTCAACACTATTATATCAAATGTATATTACATTTATTTCTGTACGTCGGCCTGGGATTGCTAATTCAGATATCGCAAAATAATGTACAGATTTTATTTTTCATGATGAATTTAATATTTGCTCTCTATTTTGACTATGAAGAAGGTTCTCAAAGCACCTACGGCCTAGACGATTACATTCTCAATGCGATAATCGCGCTTCGTGCTCAACAGCTAGGTTTTACAGATGCTTGTTTTTGAAAAATAAAACCATGTGAACAAAATGAAATGGACCACCCCATCACTGTTTCTATCCCTTTTATTGAAGAAAAACTGCCGTTTACATTCAGACATGAATTTGACGTATTCGCGCATTCCATTCTTATAGTTGTTGCGCTGTTTTTGCTGATGTAAGAAGCGACCACCTGGCGGCCTTAATATCTTATGGAACTTTTTAAATTGTTGTACATTTGAAAAATATCGCTATATGATGATTGATTAATCTTGTTGACATCTACTAAAAACCATAAATATAACTTATGGATCTCTTAAAATTCGTAATTTTGAAAATGATCAAACTCCTTGAGTTTTGTTTTTATCGAAAAATTTCATGATGATAATGTTCAAATATATTTATTACGTATCAAAAATGGCACTAAAAATTTATTAATTTATCAGAAAAGAAGTTTTTTCTATTTATTAAAAATTTTGAAAAACATAACTTTTTAAATTTTTATCAAAATTCAAATTGCCATTTGAATAATTTGCAAGTTCTCTTGTCGCGTTCAAGAAACTTTGACAAAAATTTCTGAAACTCTTTAAAAAGTTTTGTTTCCGATTTTGAAAATGTTTCCTTTTTTAATTTAGGCAGATCTAATCAAAAAATTTTATGAGGATAGTTTCGAAATATATTCAATATCTAGTAAAAATTTTCATTGACATTTTTTTATCTATCAGAAAAATATTTTTTCCTTATGTTTTTTCAAATTTTTTAAATGTTGAAAAGTATAATAATTTCTACATTTTTATCGAAATAAAAAATTGCATTAGGATAATTTACAAGACTTTCTCCCATCTGAAAGAAACTTGCACCTGTTGGATCTCGCGCTTCGCGCTTGATTTGGTATTCATCTCGCGCTACGTGCTCGGACACATTTGCCTGACGCTTTAAGCTCGGTTCCTCCAGGTTTTCGCACTTCGTGTACTCGCTATTGCGCGCTAATAAAAAATGTAATACAGTTAACAAAATCAATCAGCGTACTCGACAGTGTATTAAAATCAAATCATTGTGTGTAGTAATCACGCGAAAAAGAATCAGTGGATTGTGATCCAGTCTTTAGTGGCTGCTGTCGGTTTTTTTTTATCATCAATTTTGTAATTCAAAATTCCCAAATAAGTAATTTTATTTCATGATAATATTTATTTCTGAATGCTTTCAAATATTATTGTTAAATGTGAAAATGTTAATTGTGAATGATTTTTTATTATTTAGAAATAATTATGTTCTAAACTTTTGGCTACCGCAATGTAATCTCGGGGGAAATTTAAAATGATGCAGGTTTTATTTTAAAATATCAATTTCATGGTTCGAAGATTTCAAGATATGTTGCTTAAGAATCTGAAAGATTTTACGACAATTTACAAATTTTAGAATTTTCAGATATATTCGAAAATAATATAATCTTGAAAAGATTTCGAAACACTTTTTTTAAAGTAAATTTTTGAAGACTTCGATAAAAGAAGCATTTTAAGAATGGTCAAAGGTTTCCAGAGAATAAAAACATGTTTCAAGATACCTGGGAAAACTTGAAATGACTTTTCATTTTGAAGAATGAATTTCAAGAGAAAATTGAAAAAGAATTTAAGACATTTCAAATAATTTCATAAAAAATTGAAAAAGAGTAGTAGATTTTCATTGAGTTATTGTAACAGTTACTTAGTAGGTTCAGAAGTTTTGAAAATATTCAAAAATAATTTAAAAGTAAAGGTTTCAATTTTTTTTTTCAAATGGTAGAAGTTTGATTTGCAGTTTTCGGGAAAAAAACCTTTTTAAGAATTATTAAATGTTTCAAGAGAATGAACAGTTTTTTTAATGCTTTTATTTCTTTTGATCTCAAAACATTTCAAAAGATTCCTTAAACTTTCTAGAAAGAGTGTAGAAATTTTTAAAAATCATTTCTAATTTCCTTAAGAATCTTAGGCAAATTATATTTGTATAACTTAAAACAAACTGATAATACTTATATTCTTATTCTTAGATCACAGAATCGAATTTGAGTGTTTAAAAACTAAATTGAAAATTTTTTTTGACAAATTTATGAAAATTTCAAATTACTGTTATTCGAAATGTTTATGTTGTATCAAAAATTATTTCTCTCCTCAAATCGAAAACTGCACGCTCTCGATTGATGATGCAAGTCTCGTTAAGAATGAGATGAAACTGATTATTTATGAAAGTGTGAAAGGGTAAGGAGACAGCTCTGTCGAATACACTGATTGATTTCATAAATTGCCTCAAAATTTTTTCAATTTCTTATTTACAAATTTTATTATTTATTTTAATATCAATGCAAGATTAATTAATGGCTTCCGCGTAAAGAATGCTTTGAAACGATGAACAATTTTGAATTTCGGTTTTTGACATAATAATTTGAACTCGGGAGTCCGAAAATAAGGTTTTTAAAAAATATCTGCATGTATATGTAGGCATGTGTGTGTCACTAATATGTTTTTTATAATAACTCAAAAACAAATTAGGCCAAGGTTACAATATTTGGAGGGATTACAGTCCCAAACGATGTTTATTATTGTTTATATAGGACTTTCTCTTTATATAGGGTAGCCCTTTTAATAAAGTAAAAAATTCCCGGTCATTTCCCTGTTTTTTCGCAATTCAAAAAACTTTTTCTCGCCCATAAAAATTAAAAGATTCAACCTCTTAAAGCTAACAAATTTTTTATATGAAGGTATAGAAACTTAACTGAAAATTAAAACACTCAAATTGGAACCTTTTTAATTTTAAACATTTAAAATTGAAGCTTACATTTTTTTAATTCAAACACTCAATAATTTACACGTAAAAATGGAAGCTTTTAACACTTTGACTGATTTGCCTGTAATAATAAAACAGTAAACAAATTTTCAAACTCACATTCTTTATTAAATTGCTACATTTGCATCAATCATTTCAATTAGGCATAAATGACTGATTAACACGTTTTAAGTTACGGATTAGATAAATCAAAATTATTAATTAAATTAGTAAAAATTACTGATTTGGCCAGCGGCGTTACCAATTATATCTATTTCTCGTTATTAGTAGAAAATAAATCTTCTTGGCATTACACTCTAAATTCAAATCAGTTAATATTTGACTGATTTAAATATTAAAAAATGCTTTGACAGAAAAATCAGTCAATCTACTGACATAACTGTCATTTTAACAGATAAATCAGTAATTTTTGCTGACCGAATCAAATAGTCACTTAAAATGTCTGATATTCAGACAATGAAAGTGACTGATTTGCCTGTAATAATAAAACAGTAAACAAATTTTCAAACTCACATTCTTTATTAAATTGCTACATTTGCATAAATCATTTAAATGAAGCATAAATGACTTATTAACACGTTGTAAGTTACGGTTTAGATAAATCAAAATTATTAATTAAATTAGTAAAAATTACGCTACTAATTATATCTATTTCTCAATATTGGTAGAAAATAAATCTTCTTGGCGCCACTTTCTAAATTTATATCAGTTAAAATTTGACTGATTGAAATAATAAAAAATGCTTCGAATAAAAAATCAGCTAGATCTACTGACAAAACAGTAATTTTAACAAATGAATCAGTCATTATTGCTGACTGAATGAAATATTCACTTAAAATTTCTGATATTCAGACAAAAAAATTGACTGATTTGTCTGCCATAACAAAATGTTATAGTAAAATCATTTCTAAATTGATATTCTTGATTAAATTGTTAAATTTTAATAAATCATTTGAATTAAACATAAATGACTGATAAGGACGTTGTTTGTTACGAATTAGATACATCAAAATAATTAAATAATTAGTAAAAATTACTGATTTGACCAGTGCACGTTACTTATTACATTAATTTCTCATTATTGGTAGAAAATAAATCTTATTGTCACAATACTCTAAATTTAAATCAGTTGAACTTTGACTGCTTTAAATAATAAAAAATACCTTGACTGAAAAATCAGCATGAATGACTGATTAACATGTTGTATTTTATGGATTAGATACATAAAAATTAATGATCAAATTAGTAAAAATTACTGATTTGGCCAGCGACGTTACCAATTATATCTATTTCTCGTTATTAGTAGAAAATGAATCTTCTTGGCACTACACTCCAAATTCAAATCAGTTAAAATTTGACTGATTTAAATAATAGAAAATGCTTTGAATAAAAAATCAGCCAGATCCACTGATAAAACAGTAATTTTAACAGATGAATCAGTCATTATTACTGACTAAATCAAATAGTCACTCAAAATGTCGGATATTCAGACAATCAAAATGACTGATTTGCCTGTAATAATAAAACAGTGAAATTTTGTTAAAACTTTCATTCCTTATTTAATTCCTACATTTTAATAAATCATTTGAATTAAACATAAATGACTGATTAATACGATGTACGTTACGGATTCGATAAATCAAAATGATGAATTAAATCAGTAAAAATTACTGATTTGGCCAGTGAACGTTACTAATTAGATCAATTTTACATTATTGGTAGAAAATGAATCTTCTTGGCTTAAAATTCATCTTTTTTATTAAATTTGACTGCTCTTGATAAAAAAAAAAATATTATTTAAATATCAAATATCAAATTTTTCGTTGAGAATTCGTATTTTCTGATTGGAAATTTAACTATGTGGTTGAAAGTTGGGATACTTCGTGAAAAATTCAATTTTTAATTGTGATGATTAATTTCTGTAGTTAGAAAAAATTTATGGAGACAGATAAGATATCCAGATATGTACGTAAAAAAATCGGCATCCTTGAGAATATTAAAATTACAAATATAAGAATTTTTTCAAACATGTTTTACCAGATATGAACAATTAATTATATCTGTTTTTAATCTTTTTCAGTGTTCTTGTCTCGTACCATTTTTTTTTAATATTGATTATTAATTATAGGCTAGAGAGCACGAAAAAATCCTCGCAACCACCTATAAGCGAATTCTATCGTATATGATTCACGATCCCAAGGAAATTGTTAATGCCTTCACTTCATATTTCGAAAGTGTATACACAAGATATCAAATAGTTTCAAATACATTTTTAAATTTTAGCGACAATTTAGGGTACACATTCAAAGTTGAAATTCAAGGTATTAAAGACATTATGAAATCGTTTAGAGATAAACAAAATTTAGGTACAGTTTCAAAATTTGTGGCGTTTTCGCCAGAAACCAGCATTTAAAAAAAAAACAGGGTGCATTTTTTAATTAAGCTCCTGAATAAGAAATCATTCCAAAATCAAGAGAGGAAACGGACGTTTCTAAATAACCAAAAGGCAAAAGATGAGGTTATAATTTTGCTATATAAAGTTTATTTTCGCATGATTATGAGTGGTTTGAAATGAACCATTCCTTTGTATTTCGTCTCCTTTTCACAATAATTTCATCTATATTTTTGTATAATTTATAACAATGCTGATTGTTATGTGATAGTTTTCTATATGATAATGATTTTTTATGACGAATTTCCTATAACAGTGAAAAAATTATAGGAAATTCATTATAAGAAAATCTTTATAATCTTGTACGGATGTTCCTATAATATGTTTCGGTGAGGGTACAATCTCCTCTAAAAAAGGTGATGAAAAGAAGCAAAATTCCGGTATTGTATACTATAATATGGTATTATATATATATGCTTTTTCGAAATGTTTTATTTAAAACACTTGGAACTAGGTTAAATACGCGTAGAGTACTTTCTAGTTCATGAGATTATTAATAGTTTTCACCTATTCATTAATAAACATGTGTCATCAATTTTTATTCAAGCCAGGGTTACCTTCATAATTCAAATGTTGGCCACTCCTCCCGAAATTTCTTAGGAAGTCTCTTGTTTTGGGAGGTGATGAAGAAGCTGATGATTTTTCTGGAAAAAGTAAAAAAGATTTATGAATTGGTAATCTTACAAATGTAATTAAAAGAGCGAAAGCCTAATTTGATTTTTTCATTTTATTTCGTATAAGTCGTTTATAGCCTGTCAATAATTCGCAGTAGTGGATGGCCGCTAAGTAAAAAGACAAACGCGAACTTTTTTTGTTATGTAAGTTATACTCAAATATCAACATGATTTGCAAAATCAAAGTTTGCCAAGTAATTCTCTGATATAACTTTTTTTTTCTTAATTGATTGAAAAGCTATAATTGTGAAAAGTTTAAGAAAGAACTTGATTGTGTAACATTTTCAACCTTATTTGTACAGAATTTACATATCGTTTTACATTTATTAATGTATAATAGATGTTTCAGCATATCTAATACAAAAATATAAGCAAATTGTACTAATTCATTCTTTACTTACCAATGAGATTAAAAATAATGTCCATGGTTAGGACCAGATTAATAAGTTTCCTCATTTTTCAAAATTTAGGAACAACTGATTAACGCAGAATTTCGGGAGCAGGGTAACTAATTATTATTCTGATTTTTCGTGCTTATATATTTGTTCTGAAATGTTTGTGTTTACCCCTTCCCGTGCATGAATCGCGTATATAGATTATTCCGAGGCTTGATGAGATTAAAAATTTCAATTACTATAAAAGTAATGTTTATCGTAGAAGCTAAACTCTCGTATATGCGTAGTTATTTGACCGAACATTGCTGTAAAACGTACTAAAAATGATTTTACAGAAAATTCACCTCATACAATAATTTAGGGCTCATTTGGGGCTCTGGGAATATAATAATATAATATAATCTTGTTTAAACAGTTACTGTTTAAACCAATTTTTCTACTGTTCAAATATCATATTCGGGGAGCCCTAAATGAGCCTTAACGTAGGGTAATAAAATAAATATGTTTAATTCATTTTTAGTAGGATTGTTTAAACAAAAATTTTTCAAACATTTTTTTAATAATTTTGATTATTATATTCCCAGAGGCCTAAATGAGCCTGAATTATTGTATGAGACGAATTTTCTGCAAAATCATTTTTAGTACGTTTTACAACCATGTTCGGCCAGCTTAAGGTTAAGCTAGCGCAAATGCTATTTTTTACAAAAAATAATAGAGCCCTAAATTTGGGAATAGGGACCCAAATTAGCCCTGAATGAGCCCTAAATTATGCAAGTGTTGATTGAATTACTTTTTTGAGTAACTAGTCCAAGTAACTTCCAGTTACCTAAAAAGTTACTTTTCGCTTCCTTAATTTTATAATTTAAAAACCAAAATAACTAGAATGATAATTCATGAAAACTTAATTTAAAAAGAAATAGACATTATTTAAAGTAAATAAAAAATACACAATATATTTCGCCAATTGAACAACAATATATATTAAGAATAAAATTGAAATTGACATGTCAATAGATGTATCACTCAGAATATCCTGCAGTATAAGATTTTGAACGGATTTTGTTTTTCCACATTGTTCGGCAGGATTGCTAGAATTACTTGTTAACCAAATAGTTCAATTTTCTTTCAAAATATTTGAATTTTCTGCCCCCCAAAAAATAAATTTGAAACAAAGAAGTTACATTTTAAACAAAATACATGAATTTTAAACCAGATAGTTGAATTTTCATTTCGAAAATATCAATTTTCAACAAAAAAGTTAACTTTCAACCAAATAGTCGAATTCAAGAATTTTCAACAAAAGAGTCAAGTTCCCAACAAAAAAGTAAATATTCAACCAAATAGTTGTATTTTCTACCAAAATATTCAAATATTCTACAAAAAAAATCGAATTTGAAACAAAATAGTTAAATTTTCAACAAAACAGATGAATTTTAAACTAAAATTATTCAACCAAGTAGCTAAATTTCCAACCAGAAGAGACGAATAAAAAAATAGCTGAACCCTCAACGGAAACTTTCTTTTCCAAAAGAGATGAATTTTCAAACCGAAATGATGAATTTCCAACAAACAATTTTGGTTTTTTTTTCAACTAATTTTTAACCAAAATAAATGAATTCTCAAAGAAAAATATAATAGTTGATATTGTCTCAACCAAAAAATCTTAATTCGAAATCAAACGCAGTTAAATTCACCAAAAAAGACGAATTTTAAACAAACTAGCTGGATTTTAAACCAAATCAGATTAATTTTCTACCAAAAAAGTTGAATTTCAACGAAGAAAAATGATATTTTTTTACCAAAGGAGTTCAATTTTGAAACGAAAAAGCCGAATTTTGAACCAAGAAAGACAAAAATATCCAATAAATTGTTTAATTTTCAAGCCAAAAAGACGAATTTTCTACAAAACAGTGGTATTTTCAAACCGAAAATCTCATTTTTCAAAAAAAAGTTACTTTTAAATCTAATAGTTGAATTTTTTACGAAAATAGATGAATTCTCAACGAAAACAGAATAATTTTCTACAAAAATAGTTGAATTTCACCAAAGAAAAATTTTATTTTTTTACCAAAGGAGTTCAATTTTGAAACGAAAAAGGCGAATTTTGAACCAAGAAAGACAAAAATATCCAATAAATTGTTTAATTTTCAAGCCAAAAAGACGAATTTTCTACAATCCGCGCGCGAAGTTGAGGCGCTACATATACCCATCTATATGAGAAGGTCCCCTTAAACCTTCGCATTCACTCGTTTCCGTAACTTCTTCCTCATCTACTCACTCCCCCTCACATTTCTCCTCACTTCCTCAACCACCTCATTTCCCCTAGTTCCTCACTCATCACTTGCTTTTTTTCAATCGAATCGTTTGGTGATTTTTGGAAATCAAAGTTTGCTGTTTGGACGGAAGAACTCAAAAAGATATTGAGTTTTCAAAATTGGACTGCGAATTTCGCGCTGCACAACAAATTTAAATTTTTTTCTAAAATAGTGGCCTTCTTTGGCCAGCCATGTTCTTAAATGAAACATGATGAGTCAGGCATTCTGACTGAAAAATTTTGTAGTGTTCCAAATTTTGTAAACTATCAAAATTTCTAAAATGTTTCAAATTTATCGAATTATAAAATCGTCTCAAATTTTCGAATTTTCGAATTACCAACATTTCTCAAATTTCGAAAATTTTACAAATGCCTGAAATATCCAAAATTTCAAATATTATTAAAATTTGTAAAATTATGAAAATTATGAAAATTTGTAAAATTTGTAAAATTATGAAAACTTGTAAAATTTGTAAAATTATGAAAATTGGTAAAATTATGAAGATTTGTAAAATTATGAAAATTTCTTAACTGTTCAAAATTTCCAAAATCATCACAATTTCTAAAATTATAAAAACGTCTCATTTTCAAAATTTATGAAATTGTTAAAATTGAAATGATTAACACATTTTCGCAAATGTTTAAAGTGTCGACAATTGTCAAAATTTATTAAAATTTTCCAAATTATCAAAATTTTCAAACTGTTCATAGTTTCTAAAATTATCAAATTTCTAAAATTAACAACATTTCTGAAATAATAAAAATGTCTCAAATTTTCAAAATATGTAAAATAGCTACAATATCTGCGAATTCAAAAATCTCTAAAATATATAAAATTTCAAAAATCATTAAAATTTGTAAAATTATAAAATTTTCTGAACTGTTCAAAATTTATAAAATTATCCCAATTTTTTAAATTACAAAAACGTCTTATTATTTGTAAATTTATGAGATAACAAAAGTTTCTAAAATGTCGAAAATGTCCAAAATTTTCAAAAATTAAATTTTGAAAAATTATCAAAACTTAACAAATGTCTAAAATTTCTAGAATATCTAAAATATCTAAAATTGTCCAAAATTTGTAAAATTATGAAAATTTCTAAACTTTTCAAAAAATGTTCAAATTAATAAAATGTATGAAATTTATAAAATTTTCTACATTTCTAAAAATATAAAAATGTCTTAGTTTTAAGGTTTTCGTAGACCCGGGCTGAAATCCTTATTGTTTCTGCTGGTCAGAATATCATTTAATTATCTTTAGAAATTTTGCACATCGTAGAAAATTTGGAAATTTTGAAAATGTACGGAAATTTAGATAATCCAACATTTCTTAAATTTTTGGCAAAACATATTATGCGGTCATGGATTTAATTAACGCAAAATGCGTGCTCACAGATGTATAATGTTATATCATTTGCGTATGAAGTTACTTTTTACTCCTGAAAAGTTAAACTTTAGCCCCGCTGCACAGGAATAAAAAAGGGCTGAAATCATGCATGTCTTCTACAAGTTTCATTTATTGAAGAATATTCTTATCAGGATGTCTCACTCATCAAACAATTTCATTAAGCAAAAGTTGGATATTTTATGGTTGTTGTGCTAACTTCGCGAACATTGAGTTGTGAGCTCCCTAAATCGTGAGTTGTGGGATTTCAGTTTTCAGTTGTGATTGAAGATAATTGCAATAAGGAAGAAAAAAATATAAAAAGGATTTGAATACCTAAATCAGCGCAAAATACTTCTACACGTTCGTTCCGCAACACGGCTCCGACCCAGGTTGCTGATCAATCTCTCTAGCGATCACCCCAAGTGAAGAGCTTGACAAGGTTTTTATGTGAGGTTCCTCATTCGAGCCCATTAGTATACAAGGTCTTTTGTTTCAGGCGTCAGTCACTCTACTCACATTGTTTCTATTAACTATTTGTCGCTACACTTTCTTGTCCTGGCACACTTCTCTAGCTTTCTTCACGACCATGCATTTTTTCATGCAAGGTCCATTGTTTCCATGGCTTGTTATGTCTTTTCGGATTAAGGTCTCATTCACACATTGTACCCATTCTTTCCGCGGTTTGCCTCTGGGCATATTGCACTACACGGGCCGATTTTTTCACTACTGATATTATTTTTTACGAATAAAACAGAAACTACACATCCTATCAAAAAGTGACCAATAACAAATTTGTAGATCTTTCTGATGTGCACAGTTTTTGTTGAATCATTATTTGTCGTATCTTGCATAGTTTGACCGTGGAATAGAATTTTTGATTTTTCATTACTTTGTGCAATAAAAATGGGAATTTTCGATTTTTCAAAAAAACTCAAAAAGTCGTTATGATATTCCTGTAAAGCGTGCAAAAAGAAACACCTTTTTGTCTTGACTTTTTTTCGTTTGGTGCGTTGTTTGTCTGAAAATGTTAATTTTCGTTTCCTCTTTTGGATTTTGAAAATGCTGCAAGTCTGAAAATTTTCATTTTGTCGGAAAACGTCATTGGAGTCAATTGTCAGAATTTTTAGTAGTATGAACAGACGCACATATATATTCCAAATTGTGAAAAAAAGGCCTCGAAAATTTTCAAAATGCGCTCACTTTTTGAATTTTCTTCCAAAATGGCTGGCTAACGAACTTGACCTTTCGTTTGCGAGACTAAAAGAGTATACCAAAGGACAATCTAATAGGTCAATTCTTTCGAAAGTTATCGTGCTCACAGACACACATATATACATACATACAGACAGACACATTCGTAAAAACGCATTTAAAAATACGTGGCTTAAAAGCCTTGTATATGTAGGGTCCGACTTACACTTTAAATGAGATTGAAGATTAAACATTAAACCTTATTTAATTTTAAATATCAAAATTGGAAAAACTAATTTGAAGGAAACAAATTAAAGTTTACAAAATTTGTATAGTATTAATCAATACTATAAATACTGATGATTACTACACAGTAATACAAGACGATGAATTTCAAATGTAGCTAAATTTTATTTTTGCATTGAATTAAGTAAGTCACATAATTTCAACCAGAAATGAAACCTAATTGCAATATATTCGATTTGATATACGAGTAATATAACGATTAACAGACAGGTATGTTGAGTTTAGGATGATTTTCATGCATGTACTCTGAAATTCAATTTCTGCTAGCAGAAAGGCGTGCGCCAAATGTGATGCAGCGATGCGCAAACACTTAGAAGCATGCGTTGACGAAAAGTTAAAAACTTTCTGTCTTAAATTAACCTATAAAGTCCATTTCACGTACATGAAGCGGTTGACTTTCAACCAAGCGTGTTACTTAAAGTCATTGTATAATCATCAGTTAACTTTCAACTGGCGAACGATCCTTTTGGTTACATCTGAAAGTCAACCGCCTCATTCTTACTGAAATTCAGAGTTTTGTATTACAGTGTAACTGAAGTCACGATTACATTTGACTTAAAATAACTCGAATCCCATGAAAAGTTACGTGGCTTAAGAGCCTTAATAATTTTTTATTGAGATTTATGTAGGATCCGATTCACACTTTGTATGAGATTGAAATAATAATAGTTTGAATCTCACTCAAACTTAGGTTGCTTAAAAGCTTTCCATTTTGTTTTCATAATTGATATATATATATATATAGAAATTGGCCCGAATTCAAAACGGCCCTTTTCCAAATTTTAGGGAAATAAAGTTACTATATTTCTGGATTATAATAAAAAATTTTGAAAATAAATGTATTTCTGACTTGAAACAGGGAATTTCCGTGAAGAATATAATTTAGACATTGAGACCGGGAATTTTAGTAAATAATAATTATTTGACTTGGAAAAGAAAATGTTTGAACAGGAACAGAAATTTTTAAAAATAATTTTAATTCTGATTTAGAAGACGGGAATTCAAGAAAAAAATCTCTGTTCATATTCAGAATTGTAATTCTTTAAAAAATTTCTCTGTCATGAAACTTTATGGGATTATGGAACCTAATGGGATTATGGAACTTTACGCGATTATGGAACTTTTTGTGATTATGGAACTTTATGTGATTATGGAACTTTATGAGATTATAGAACTTCATGCGATCATGGAACTTTATTCGATTATGAAACTTTATGTGATTATAGAATTTTATGCGATTATGGAACTTTACGCGATTATTGAACTTTATGCTATTACGGAACTTTTTGCGATGATGGAACTTTATGGGATTATGGAACTTTATGCGATTACGGGACTTGATTCGATTTTGGAATTTCATGCGATTATAGCACATTATGAAATTATGGTACTTTACGAATTTATAGAACTTTATGTGATTATGAAACTTTATAGGATTATGGCACATCGTGCGATTATGCCACTTTAATTATGGATTATAATTATGCATATTTATGGGGCAATGAAACTTTATGGGATCAAGTAACTTCATGTGATTATGGAACCTAATGCGATTATGGAACGTTACGCGATTATGGGACTTTTTGTGATTATGGAACTTTATGTGATAAGGGAACTTTATGAGATTATGGAACTTTATGCGATCATAAACTTTATTCGATTATGAAACTTTATTTGATTATAGAATTTTATTCGATTATGGAACTTTACGCGATTATTGAACTTTATGCGATTATGGAACTTTTTGCGATGATGGAACCTTATGGGATTATGGAACTTTATGTAATCATGGATTTTTATGGGTTTATGACACTTTATGGGATTATCGCACATTATGGGATTATGGAACTTTATGCGATTATGGAACTTTATTCGATTTTGGAATTTCATGCAATTATATCACTTTATGGGATTATGGCACATTACGCATTTATATAACTTTATGTGATTATGGAACTTCATAGGATTATGGAATATTGTGCGATTATCCCACTTTGATTATGGATTGTAATTATGGATCTCTATGGGGTAATGAAACTTTATGGGATTCAGTAACTTCATGTGATTATCGAACCTAATGCGATTATGGAACTTTACGCGATTATGGAACTTTTTGTGATTATGGAACATTATGTGATTCTGAAACTTTATGAGATTATGGAACTTTATTCGATTATGAAACTTTATGAGATTATAGCATTTTATGCGATTATGGACCCTTACACTATTATTGAACTTTATTTGATTATGGAGGTTTATAGGATTATGACACATTGTGCGATTACGCCACTTTATGTGATCATGGAGTTTCATATGATTATGGAACTTGACGTGATTATGGAACTTTATGCGAATATGGAACTTTACTAGATTTTGGAATTTCATGCGATTATAGCAATTTATGAGATTATGGCACTTTACGCGTTTATAAAGCTTTATGTGATTATTAAACTTTATAGGATTATGGCACATTGTGCGATTATGCCACTTTTCGCGATGATGGAACTTCAGGTGATTATGGAACCTAATGCGATTATGGAACTTCATGTGTCTATGGAACCTAATGCGATTATGGAACTTTACGCAAATATGGAACTTTTTGTGATTATGGAACTTTATGCGATTATATAAAACAAATGAATATTATATATAATACTTCACACTATATATAAACTATATATAATATTTCCGCCTGGGTATTGTTTTAGGGTCACGAACTTAATTTTTGTTCTGTCTAATTGCAGTTTGTATGGCCCATATAATTCAAAGGCTCAGATGCGGTTAACGCGCGTAATTCACCGAAGATCCCAAAGACCTTTAATTACCGTTTTCCATAAAATTAATTACCGAGGTCATTTAAGCACCTGCTATCGACATAATTGATTTTGTAGCGGATTCTTCTCGAGAGGAACTAGGTTACTTGTCTCCAGCTTGTTACTGACACTGAAACCTTTTTAATCCCTTTTCCTCTCAGCTTTCGTCTGGGTCTGGTCGTCTCTTTTGTCGCCTTTGTGCACAAGATAATTTAATAATGGAAACTTCATCATGAAAGTTGTTGCTTCGTTTTCACACTTGAAATCACATTTTCGATAAAGCTTTAGCTTTTACGAAATTATGTCAAAGGAAAAGATTGCTTATAGATTTACTCTGTTTCGTCATATTTCATTTTACATTCTTTCATTCACGATTATTCCATCATATCTCGCATTTTCAATATATCATTTTTCGTTTTGTTTTCCATGTTACATTTCTTATATTTCACTGTTCAGTTGATTTTTTCAAAATTTTAGGTTTAAGTTTTGAAATGATTTTGGTTCCAAATAACGAATTATCGGTGTAAAGCTAACGTAGACAATTCTTTAAATATAGTAAATATTTTTTGGAATCTAATGATTTTTTTATTAACAATCGCAATTTTAGTCAAAAAATACTAACATAAAATATCACAAAATTGTATAAAATGTGTTGACATGATTGTTAACATTTTATATAATTGTTACAACATTGTGAATCTTCTTTGAAATCTATACGGATTTCGAGTGAACAACACAGACTTACTTTGAAACTGTAAAAAAAAATTTCTTTAAAATCCAATGATTTGTTTCAAAGTACTGATTGCCGGCATAGAACGCAAAAAATTCACAAAATTGGTGAATTTTATGAATCTGAATTAGAATCTGAAGAATAATGATAATCTGAAAAATCTTATGATTTTTTTCATTAAAAATAACAATTCTCTGCGAAAAATTCTAACATTACATAGCAAGAAATTGTTTCAAATTGTAAATCTTCTTTGAAATCTATATCGATATTTCCGGTAAAACACAATTGTACAAAAATTTTTTATTTCGTTCGAAATCGAATAAGTTGCGAATCTCCTTTAAGAACTAATTTTTTTATGAGAAAAAATCAATTCCATCGAAAGATGTAACATAATCGAACTTGAAGTTGTTCAAAATTGTTGGTTTAATTTTCCAAGTCAGATGATTTTTGTTTAAAATAAACAATTTCCGATGAAAAAGCCATCATACCGTAAAATTCTTCAAATATTGTAAACATTCTTCGGAATGTAATGATTTTTTTACCATCAATAACAATTTTAGACGAAAAACACTAACATAAAATAACCAAGAAATTGTTTAAAATTGTAAATCGTCTTTTAAACTTTAATGTTTTTTGGTTCAAAATAAGCAATTCACGATGAAAAAGGGTAATGAAATCTAAAAATGTTCCAAATTCTAAATCTTCTTTGAAATTTTATCATTTTTGTTTAAAATAACCGATATTTGGTGAAAAACAGGGGGATGGCATATTAAATATGCAATAAATTAATAAGTACTCATGAAAAGTGAAGAAAACATTATTTTGATGATTACATACAAAAGCACTTTTCACAGAGTACCAATAATATAATTCTGCAAAGTGACCATTACATTTTTAGCATTGACATATGTAAATATTGTAAACTGTGAAAATAGTAAATTTCAATTGAATTTTATTTTTATGACAAAATGGCCACTCGCTATCTCTTCGACAAGAAGTATCGAGTTAGCCTATCCACGAAGGAGGAATGGGTTAACGGAGACGCACACCTGCCCAGTGACGGAGACAACTGGTTTACAGATGGCTTCAGGAACGAGGAGAATACAGGAGCCGGTATATATCGTGGAAGGAATGGAATGGGCTTCACAATTAAGTTGGGGTCCTATGCCACAGTTCTACAATCTGAGATTATGGTCATACTCCAGAGCGCCTACAAGGCAAAGGAGTATGACAACAAAAAAAACATCCGTATCTGCTCAGACAGCAGGGCTGCTATATTGGCCTTCAAGGGAACAACGACCACGTCGCTATTAGTATAGGAGTGCTTTGAGGCACTGGATATGCTAGCGACGAAAAACCGAGTTACTCTGCTATGGATCCCTGGACACATGTATTTGATAAAGTATTTACCGATATCGTTTTTATTTCAATTATTTTCTGCATAAATAACGAAATAATAGTCATACAATTTTTATTTATACACGAGTCCTCAGTTTAGTAGTTCTTGATTAATTGTAAAAGTTCTAATATAGTCTTTCTGTCAATTAAAATCCCGAAATGATACAAAAGTAGAAATTCATAAGATGTATATATAACTGTTTATATTTTTATCAACTAAGAATTCATAGATAATGAAATTCCTCGTAAAGAAATCTTTTTATTGGATTAATCATTTAGTAATAATCACTAATATATTAAAACACACAGGTACAATAGATTCTTATCTTTGTTCCAAATAAACTAAAGGTAGCATTTGAATATAATACATATGATTGTAACATTATTTGACTTACTGCTCTCACTTAAATCACTTGAGTCATTTTGAAATTGAGCTAAGAATTTACTAATTGCCCAGTGCTTCCTATCTCTGGAGCGCAATTTTTTATCTGCACGTTATTTTTTATTCATTTTATGTTACGTAAATAACAGATCTCTAACCCAACATTATAAATAAATACACCTAACGAGACCCCACTTCCCGGTGTTCCTCGTGGCGGACCCTTGTCTTCTTCTGAAAGACAAAATTCTCCTGTCAGACATAATTCTTCTGTCAGAAAAAATTCTCCTGTCAGTTCTCTCCCTCCTGCCAGACCTCGTTTTTCACTCAGGTCTTCTTCTCCTGCTGAACCTCATCAACGTGCAAGGTCCCGGTCTTCTCCTGCCAGCTATATAGATCCACCTACCAGGCTTCCTTCTTCTGACAGAAATAGATATGGACTTGACCAACTTCAATTTATTCGGCCTACTCCCATTAAAAATCCGCACCGGCAATTCGAACTTCGAAGATATACTTTTCCTGCGTACAAAGGACTTAAACTGTTCTCAAGAAATAATGCCTTTTTCCCCGTGCCACCCCAAGAACAAATTGTATTCTCAACATTCAATGGTGACATCTTTGCAATATTGACGAGTAATAATATTCTTGTGGGAATATATAAACATAATCCCGGCATCAAACGTGAAGGACGGGCAAAAATGAACATAGAAAGCGGCAGGATTACCCCGTTGACCCCAGATGAAATTGATGAAGTTCCAGTAGGCCACCATTCGCAAATCCCATATCATTTTAGAGTAGAGCATTTGAACCACAGAGATGGGTAAGTGACTCACAAAAAAACTAGTTATCGTCACTTTGTTTCTCAGCACCCCGTTTAGTAACTCTTTTAAAATAAAATGACTATAGTACCTTCTTCTGATCCTCGTTTTTCTGGCACGTCCATGTCTCGGCCTGCGCTTCCGTTTTCTGACATACGTGGATATGGACTTTACCAACTTCAATTTATTCGGCTTCACTACCATGAAAATCCGCACCGGCTGTTCGAACTTCGAAGATATACTTTTCCTCTTTCAAATCAAATTATTTCAGTTATTTTTAAAATTTTAAAATATCTCCTGAATTTATTTGAACTTTTTGTAATATTTTATAATTTTAAAAATTAAAAAAAAATCACTCAAAAATCTTCCAGAATCTTCTTCAATGTTTTTTGAAATCTTCTAAAATGTTTCGAAATATTTTCAAATTTCTCCTTAAAATTCATTTTTAAAATAAGAAATCATAAAAAATTTTCCTATAAATGTTAGGAGAATTTTTTATTATCTTCCAATCTTCGAAAATCCTTAAAAGATTCAAAAGTTGTATTTGAAATCTTCAAAAATCTACATTTTCCTTTGAGTGTTTCGAAATCTTTTCAAATAAAATTATTTTAAATCTTCTCCAAATTTTCAAGTAACTCCTAAATTTACTTGTACTGTTTCTAATATTTTTTAATTTTAAAAAGAGAAAATAATTACTTCAAAATCTTCCAGGATCTTCTTTAATATTATTTAAAATCTTCTAAAATGTTTCGAAATCTTTTCAAAATTTCCCCTGAAGTTCATTTTTAAAAATAAGAAAACATTTTAAATTTTCCTATAAATCTTAGAAGAATTTTTTATTATCTTCAAACCTTTCAAAATCCTTTACATTTTCAAAAGTTATATTGGAAATCTGCAAAAATCTACATGTGGTTTAAAAAATGTTGAAATCTTCTCAAGTTAAATTATTTTTTAGTCTTTTACAACCCTAAAAAATGTGTCTATTTGTACTGAAATTTCACTTCAATTAGTCCCTTTTCCAAGTACCGCTATTCATATCGGAACAATTTGAATTATTGCAAATGATATTAAGATATTTTTGTAGTCCCAAGAAGTTTTGTAAATAATTCACAAATTGAGAAGATTTTAAAAAACTTTAAACGAAGTGTAGATTTTTGAAGATGAGTTTAGGAAAAAATATTCAAAAGCCTTCTAAAGATTTAAAAAGTTTTCAAATATTACAAAATTTTAGGATAAATTCAAGTCAGTTTCAAGAGAATAACAAAATTTTCTTGAGATTCCTGGAAAAATTGGAAATGATTCTTCAATAGAACAAAAAACTCTTTGAAAGATGTTCAGGAATTTTAGAAGTTTCAAACAAAATCAAAATATTTTATAACTCGGACAGATTTTCCTAAACACATACAATATTTTTAAATTGTTTTTAATTTAATTACATTTATCCATTCATTCACTTCTTCATTCATTCATTCATTCATCCATTTATTTATTGTGACAGGGTCTAAATCTTCTCGAGCAAGAGTCTTAGGTGCAAAAATCGATCCTTTTTTTTTGTCTTTGACCTAAATCAAAATATTATTCTGTTAAAAATTTAGTAAAATCACTTGTTGCTAACTATTATTTCGTGATCTGTTCAAATAGTTGTTCAAATAATGGTTATGAAGGACAGAAGATACCATGAAACGTTTGGTTAATACTTCACATTTAATTCCGTTACAATTTTGAATTTACCGCACTAATTTCCAAAGCTCGAGAAGTTTGGAAACATTCCAAGTCTATCGAGACTTTGATTCCGCTCAATTTCATTAAGCTTACGATAGGGATCTACACATAGATTTAAATGGGCACGAGAATTTTATTACGCCTATGTAGCTGCTGCGAAAAATAGTTCTTAGTTTAAGTTAGCAACTGTTTAGTTCACAGTTCCTCTACTAGGCGCGCTGTAGTCTGAAACTCGGTAAACTTTAATTTCTGATGTAAACTTTGGGATTCAGCGTAGAATATCGCGGTCTCAATAATACCTATTAGATTTATGTTAATATTTCCGAGAATACTGTCACGGAAATCAGTTACACCGAAGTCAGTTAGTCAACGATCAGTTTTAGTTCATAGCTTCCCCGGTAGTTGCGCATCAAAAGAGTTTTGGACGTGCGTGATAGAGTTTCCTGTGAAAGGATTCAGTTCTTTGGCGAGAAAGCGTGCTAGGTTCTAACTTGGTGAGTTTATTGCACTGACGATCTGTCTGAGTGGAATGTTGTTTTTGTGAATTTTTGGGAGTCCGTAAAGTCTTGGTGAGGTGGGATTAGTAGGTAATAATTTTGCTATTGTTTGGCTGTCAAGTTTAGAGTCTTTCAGAATGATTTTTATTTTGCTGACTATTGTTTTTGTGGGGTCTTTTTTAAGTTTTTCGTATGTATCGTCAGTTAGAAGGTCCATGATTTTGTTGTTATAGTCCTCTTTATTCATTATTACTATTGTGTTGCCTAAGTCTGCGGGTAATATTATGATATCTTCATTCTGGTTGAGTTTTTTGATTGCTGCTTTTTTTTGTTTTGTTAAGTTTGAGGAAGGAAGTTGGGCTTGGCGTAAGATGTTGGCTGTCCTACGCCGTATGTCATTGGCTTTTTCTGGTGGAAGGCTATATATTCTAGATTCCAAATTACTGATGATTTTTTCTTTCGGGATTTTGAAGGGAGCTACTGCAAAATTATGTAGTGTGCAAGACAAGTTTGGCATGTTGTATTCTTTCTTTCAAGAGAAGCAAACTTGTTTTATGTAGAATTGATTTGGATTCAGATGTTCCCAAACGAATTTTCAACTGTAAGAATTTTGAGACGATGTTATTGTCCCTACACCGTTTAAAGAAAAATAAGGTGTTAGTAGCTTACCTTGAAAAGACCTGAGCTTACTAAAATTGTTAGTTTTAGTAAGAAAACTCTCATTGTAGAGTTCTTTAATGATAGATTTAATACTTTCACGATGATTCATTATGATAAATTAAAATTTTGAATGATATAAAGTTTACTAATGTGTGATATTAACGACTCATTAAAAAAAATATCGATTGCAGAATTTTTGAAGAGATTTTCACTAATAATAAGAGAGGAATTACACAATCATGAGAAAGAAAATTGTCAACATATTAGTCAAATTCTTATCCAAACTGATGAATCTTTAATCGAAAAAATCTAATTCCTAACAAAAATTTTTGTTATTTTACAAAAAGTTGATATTTTTAGCAAAAACTATTTCACTTTTTATTAAAAAACTGTTGACTTGCGCCAAAAAATACAAATTTTCAACATAAGAGTTGAATTTTCAACCAAGAAGGATTCTTCAGTCGATAAAAAAATTCTCAGCCAAAATTCTGAGTTTTCAGGTCATGAAAACTACTGTTTAAGAACAATGTGGAATTCATAACAAAAAAATATGATTTTCAACTTAAATAATTGAATTTCTCATAAAAGAAAAAATGTTTTTAACAAAATGAGTGAACTTTAAACTTGAAAAGATCAGTTTTCCAGCAGAAAATGAAGTAGCTACATTTTTCGTTGAAAAAATTATTTTTTACAAAAAAAAAAAAAATAACATATTTTCGACAAAATTTGTTCGATTTTCAACAAAAGAAATCGGCTTTCAACAAAAATAATGTATCTTCAAACAAAAATAAAGAAAAGCATTTCACCAATTAAGTGAATTTTCAACCAAAAAGATGAATTTCCTATCAAAACTAAACAAATTTTTGATTCAAAAAATAATTTTCAACTAAAGAAATGAAAATTTCAACCAAAAAAATTAATTTTCTACCTAAAAAGAATAATTTTGAAGTAAATACATGAATTTTCAATCAAAATTTTTTATTTTCAATGGAACTTTCAACCCAATAGTTGCATTTTCAACCAAAGAGGTTGATTTTATATACAAAGAAAATATAAATTTTCAACTAAATGAATATATTTTCAACTAAAAACCTTAAATTTTTAGGAGAGTATGAAATAGTTTGAGGTTTAGCTTTGAATTTTCAATCAAATAGTTAAATTTTCTACTAAAATAGTGGAATTTTTAAGCCAAAAATGACCAATTTCTACAAAACCGTTGAATTTTAACCAAAAAAGTTATTTTGCAACCAAGCAGGTGAATTTTCTACTAAGAATGTTGATTGTTTAATCAAAACATATGAATTTTCAACCCAAAAATATGAATTTTTAACAGAAAAGTTAATTTTCCACTAAAATATTTGAATTTTCAAGCCAAAAAGACGATTTTGCTACAAGAAAGCTGAATTTTGAACCCGAACATATGTAGTTTTAATCAATTAAATCGTTGAATTTTCTACCAAAATAGTTAAGTTGATTACCAAAATTAATTTTCAAAAAATCCTTTGAATTTTCAATCAAATAGTTAAATTTTCTACTAAAATAGCGGAATTTTCAAGCCAAAAATGACCAATTTTCTACAAAACTGTTGAATTTTCACCAAAAAAGTTATTTTGCAACCAAGCAGGTGAATTTTCTACTAAGAGTGTTGATTGTTTAATCAAAACATATGAATTTTCAACCCAAAAATATGAATTTTGAACAGAAAAGTTAATTTTCCACTAAAATATTTGAATTTTCAAACCAAAAAGACGAATTTTCAACCGAAAAATATTAATTTTGAACAGAAAAGTTAAGTTTCTACTAAAATATTTGAATTTTTAAACCAAAAAGACGATTTTGCTACAAGAAAGTTGAATTTTTGACAAAAGAATGAATTTCCAACCAAGCAGTGGAATTTATAACCCAAAAAAACCAAATTTCTACAAAACAGGTGAATTCTGAACTCGAAAATATGCACTTTTAATCCATTCAATAGTTGAATTTTCTACCATAATAATTAGTTTGATTACCAAAATTAATTTTCAACAAAATAATTAAATTTTCAACCAAATAATTAAATTTTCTACCAAAATATTTTACTTTTCAAGCCAAAAAGACGAAATTTCAACAAAACAGTTGAATTTAGAACCCAAAAATAAGTATTTTTAAACAAATAGTTAATTTTCCACGAAGTATTTGAATTTTCAAGCCAAAAAGACGAAATTTCTACAAAAAAGTTGAATTTTGAACCCGAAAATATGTATTTTTAATGAAATAGTTGAATTTTCTACCAAAATAGTTCATTTGATTAGAAAAATTAATTTTCAACAAAACAGTTAAATTTTCAACCAAGTAGTTAAATTTTCTACTAAAATAGTTGAATTTTCAAACAAAAATCACGATTTTGCTACAAGAAAGTTGAATTTTTAACAAAAGAATGAATTTTTAAGCCAAAAAGACGAAATCTTTACAAAAAAGTTGAATTTTAAACCCGAAAATATGAATTTTTATTCAAACGATTAAATTGTCCACCAAAATAGTTAATTTGATTAACAAAATTAGTTTTAAACCAAATAGTTGAATTTTCAATCAAATAGTTAAATTTTCTACTAAAATAATTGAATTTTTAAGGCAAAATGAAAAATTTTCGACATAACTGTTGGAATTTCAACCAAAAAGTTATTTTGCAACCAAACCGTAGAATTTTCTGCTAAAAGTGTTTAAGGTTTAAACCAAAAAGACGAATTTGCAACCCGAAAATATGAATTTTGAACAGAGAAGTTAATTTTCCACCAAATATTTGAATTTTCAAGCCAAGGAGACGATTTTGCTACAATAAAGTTGAATTTTCAACCAAACAGTTGAATTTCGAACCCGAAAATATGTATTTTTAAACAAATAGTTGAATTTTCTACTAAAATAGTTTATTTGTTTACCAAAATTAATTTTCAACAAAACAGTTGAATTTTCAATCAAATAGTTAAATTTTCTACTAAAATAGTGGAATTTTTAAGCCAAAAATGACCAATTTCTACAATCATGAATGTTTATTATTTATGTTATATATATTCACTTCATGACTTTACAAAAACACTAGATATCAATATTGCCTAAAAATTAAAACATTTCATTGATATTTTATTTCTTTCGCGAATAAAAGATCTTGGTACAAAATTTAACTTCATTGTTGTAAATTCTTTTTTTGGTTTTAAAATTCGTCTCTTTCGCTAAAAAATTTATCTTTTTCAGCTTACAGTGACACCGTTTGGTTAGAAATTAATCTGCTTTGGTTGAAAATTCAATTATTTTGTTTAAAAATCGTCTTTTTTAGTTGAATTCAACTATTTTTTTACTTAAAATACAAAATTTTGAACTATTTCATTGTTGGTGGAATATTGATACTTTCTAGTTGATAATGAAATTTTGAGTTAATGATCATCTTTTTAGTTAACATTTTAACAAATTGGTTAAAGCTTTTTTTTTATCGTTGTTGAAGATTAAAGACGTTTGTTTAAAATTAATTATTTTCTTAATGATTCATCTTTATAGATGAAAATTCATTTCATTGGTTAAAAATTTAACGATTTCGTTGAAATTTTTGTTGAACAATATTTTTTTTCAATTCACAAATTAACTATTCTATCTTAGTTTTATTATTCATCGTTTTCAGTTTAAAATTTAACTTTTTTTTAATTTCATTTTCGCTTGACGAAAATCACTTTTTGGACGGAAATTTAACTATCACATTTTTGATAAGAATCGTGATGTAAGAGTACTGATCATATGTATTAAACAAATTAATCGGTAGACTAATAACATAGAAGATCTTTTGTTATTTCATGTTTGCTTTTAATGTAAAAATTCAAAAACCTAGACTCAAATTTATGGATTTAATAATAATTACTAATTATTCGATAATAATTGAAAATTAATAATTAATTATTTTGGCTAAGCATTCATCCATCGGGTTAAGAGTTAAAATAAATGGCAATATTTTGTATGAAAATATTGTACTTGAGATGGAAAAAGTGACCTAATAGAAAAACAATTTTCTATGTTCACAAATGCAAAACAAAAGAATTCCTTTATAATAATTCTGTACAATAAGAATATTTGTTGTTGAATGCATCTATTTTCTTTGTCAATATTATTCAGCAGTCAAAAAAAACTCCACTGAAAGAAAAAATGATCTACGATCAAAAATCGAATAAATTTGTTTATCAAAATTGTTCACAACAATAATAATTATTGTTACATGACTATATCTTTTGTCAAATCATTATCCTTGCGATAAAAGGTAATGACTCCTTAGAAAATAAAAATGGTCTCTGTTCAGGAATGCTATATGAGCGAATTTGTTTAAAACAATCACAATTGTCCTCTTTTATTTCTAGAAAATAATAAAGGATAATGATTTTGCAATTCTTTTAATAATCAAATTCCAACACAAAAAATGCATCAAATATCAGCTTTATCATTTAATTAGTTTTTATGAATTAAGCTGAGCACAAATAGCCACAAGCACAGGAAACACATACATAGTAATTTGCAGCGGTATTTTGTAAAGTCACGAGAATAATGTACCCGGCTTAATAAATTTCTTAAAACGTCATGATATAAAAAGTCGTCTATAGATTTATTTCTCTTTCCTGAATATTTCTTCATATTTTCAAAAATTTAATTGCTGTGCTGGAAATAATTTTAAACTCACATACTTTGAAAAAAGCCCAGGCTTACAGTCTGATACTATGTTTCCTGAAAAAAAAAATGTCAAGGAAAATAAAGACAAATGGATTAATTTGTTATCTTCTATTTACTGATTCTATCGTAAATGCGTTTCTAGAAACCATGGAATTATTTTTACAACACTTTCTATTTTTCCACGTTATATATGACCGATTGAGTAACCCCAATGAGGATTCCAATTGGGGAATTTTATAATTTGGGAAGTTTATTATTCGTGAATTTTCCAATTCGGGAATTTTATTATTCGGGAATGTTATAATTCGGGAATTTTATTATTCGGGAACTTTCCTATTCGGGAACTTTCCTATTCTGGAATTTGTTATTTGGGAATGCTATAATTCGGGAATTTCATTATTCGAGAATTTTTCAATTAGGGAATTTCATTATTCAGGAAATTTATAATTTAGGAATTTTATAATTTAGGAATTTTATTATTCGGGAATTTTCCAATTCTGGAATTTTTTATGTGAGAATTCTATAATTCGGTAATTTTATTATTTGGGAATTCGTCAATTGGGGAATTTCATTATACAAGAATTTTATAATTGAGGAATTTCATTATTAGAGAATTTTCCATTTCGGGAATGTTATAATTCGGGAATTTTATTTTTCGGGAACTTTCCAATTCGGGAATTTTATGATTTAGGAATGTTATTATTTGGGAATTTTCCAATTCGGGAATTTTAATAATCGGGAATGTTATAATTCGGGAATTTTATTTTTCGGGAATTTTATTATTCGGGAACTTTCAAATTCGGGATTTTTTTTGGGAATGCTATAATTCGGGAATTTAATTTTTCGGGAATTTTTCAATCAGGGAATTTCATTATTGAGGAATTGAATAATTTAGGAATTTTATTATTTGGGAATTTTCCAATTCGGGAATATTATAATTCGGGAATTTTATTTTTTGGGAATTTTATTATTTGGGAATTTTCCAATTCAGGAATTTTATTATTCAGGAATGTCAAAAAAATAAGTGAAAATCTTATAAAATGTCGTACAATTAAAATTTTGAAATCCTTTGAAAATTTCAAACTGTAATTTGCAAAATTGGCTTTTGAAATCAGAATATTTTTGGGACTATTTAATTTCAGTTGAGGCGAAAGGTTATAATTTAGGAATTTTATCATTCGGAAATGTTATAATGGCGGAATTTTATTTTCCAGGAATTTTATTATCAAGCAAGTTTCCAATTCCGGAATTTTTCATTTGAAAATGTTATAATTCGGGAATTTTATTATTCGGAATTTTTCAATTAGGGAATTTCATTATTCAGGAATTTTAAAATTGAGGAATTTTATAATTGAGGAATTTTATTAGTAGGGAATTTTATTGGTAGGAAATTTTCCATTTCGGGAATGTTATAATTCGGGAATTTTATTTGTCGGGAATTTTATCACTCAGGAACTTTTCAATTTGGGAATTTTTTATTTGGGAATGCTATAATTCGGGAATTTTATGTTTCGGGAATTTGTTAATCAGGGAATTAAATTATTCAGGAATTTTATAATTGAGGAATTTGATTATTCGGGAATGTTATAATTCGGGAATTTTATTATTAGGGAATTTTCCAATTCGGGAATTTTTTATTTGGGAATGCTATAATTCGGGAATTTTATTATTCGGGAATTCGTCAATCAGGGAATTTCATTATTCAGGAATTTTATAATTTAGGAATTTTCCAATTCGGGAATTCGATTATTCGAGAATGTTATAATTCGGGAACTTTATTTTTCGGGAATTTTATTATTCGGGAATTTTATTTATCGGAATTTTTCAATCAGGGAATTTCATTATTCAGCAATTCTATAATTGAGGAATTTTATTAGTAGGAAATTTTATTGGTAGGGAATTTTTCATTTCAGGAATGTTATAATTCAGGAATTTAATTTTTTGGGAATTCTGTTTTTCGGGAATTTTATTATTCGGGAACTTTCCAATTCGGGAATTTTTTTTGGGAATGCTATAATTCAATAATTTTATTATTCGGGAAGTTGTCAATTAGGAAATTTCATTATTCAGGAATTTTATAATTTAGGAATTTTCCAATTCAATTATTTTAAATTTAATAATGTTCAAAAGTGAAGATTTCAAATCCATTGTGACTCGCAGTTTCTTTTCAAGTGATTGAACTCCCTGGCGAAAACAATTTTCACAAGAAAGTAAAACATTTCTACAATTGTAATTTTTTGTTAAAACCTGTACTTTTTTGTAAAAAATGTGCAAAATTAAAAAAAAAAGTACAGGTAAATACAAATAGTTAATTTTTTCTTGTATTTTCTTGTAGAAAAGTAGAAAAATTAGCTATGAAGTATAAGTTTCTACAAATTAAGAAATTTGTATAACTTTTCATTAATATTTGTTTTACTTAGTTGTAAAAATCTACGAGGTATAACAGAAAACTACATAATTTTACATTTGTTAAATTTGGATTTTTGACGTCATAAAAACACTCTCAATTTCACGTGAATTATTGCAGAAAATTATAAATCTTTACAAAAAAATAAAAAATTGTATCAATGTTAAAATATTGGAAAACTGTACTTTCAATTATGTTCTATATACTGGTATATACTTTATTGTAGAAATGAATGAATTAAAAAAAAAATATATATATATATTTTAATTCAAAAGCCTCAGTAGTTAAACAAATGTAAAATTAAGGGAGACATTTTTTTTATTTCGTGAATAAAATATTCAAAACTCAATATTTTTTTTTAATTTTTAAATTTCTAATTTTTCAATTTGAAATAGAAAGTCTTTAATCGTTAATATTTCTGAATGGTCAATTTAAAGTTCAAACGTTACAACTTTAATTGTTCTATTTAAAAAATTTTTATTATGTAAGTGAAATTATTGAATTTTGATGCACAAATAACAATTCAAATATCAATTAAATATAATATAAATTAAACATCAATTTAAAAAAATTGACTTAGTTTAAGAGATATTTACCAGTTTTGAGAAGATCCATACTTGATTTAAAACTGTAAAAGGTTTCGAAAAATAAAAAAAAAAATTTTTTTTTTGAAAGATTTCAAAATAAAATTTTGAAGCTTTTTAAGGATCTTCAAACGTTTTAAGAAAATAAGCCAAATTTATCAAGTGCGATGGGAAAATTAAAAATAATTTTTTACTTTATAAAATTAATTTTAAGAAAATATTCAGAAATATTTTTAAAAAATTTGATTAATAAACGACAGTTGAACAATTGTTAATTTGGAAAATAATCGAGTAAGTTTAAAATATATTCAGAAGTTTTTGAAAGATTCCAAAATAATTTAAAACACAGTGTAGATTTTTGAAGATTTCGAAAACAAAATTGTAGGAAAAATTCGAATTTTAAGATAATGACATTATTATTAGATTGCTGGAAATTTCTTTGATGACTTTCTTTAAAAAAATTTTAAACAGAATATTTAAAAATATTTCAAAACAAGTTTTAATGCATAAATTAATGTTTCTAGATTACAATTGCTTCTAGTGACATAATTTTGAAAATTTATAAATTTTTTTATTCACTCTTCGTTTTATAGAATTGAAAATTATAGTGTGGATTTCTATTCTTTTTAATCGTTTAACTGTACAATATATAAAAATTAAAATGTTGCAGTTCAGTGACTTTGATTTAAAAAATGTTTAGTTGAAAAGTGTTAAAAGTTTCCATTTTATATGGGTAAAATATTAAGCGTTTGATTTAACATTTTAAGATTTAATTTTATAAGTTTAAAAAACAAAAGTATTTTACTTTGAATGTTTTAATTTCCGGTTCAGTTTTTATAACTTTTAAATGAAAAACTTGTTATCTTCAAGAGTTTGGATCTTTTAATTTCAATTACCATGATCCATTCTTTCTTAACTGTTCAATTTTTATTTGCAGTCAAAAAGTTGTTCTTTTTTGACCTAGGGTGATAAGTATTGAAAACATTGCAATATTCGTGTATTTTGTTGAAAATTGGTTGTTCTTATTTTTTAGAAAATTCATCTTTTGGATTGAAAATTATTTTTTTTTCATTGAAAATTTATCTTCTTTAGTTGAAAATTTGTGTATTTTGTTGAAAATTTATTGTTTTTTTTTGTAGAAAATTTATCTTTTGGGTTGAAAATTCAACTATTACATTTTTCATAGAGAATTCATCTAGGTGCATTTTTTGGGTTGAAAATCCATTAATTTTTTCGGTTGAAAATGTATATTTTAAAGAAAATTTAAACATTCTATTTTATGTTGAAAATTTATCTATTTTAGGTGAAAATTCAATTTTTTTTCGAAAGTTCGTCTTTTTTAGTTGAAAATTCATCATTTTAGTAGAAAAATCATTTCTTTGGTTAAAAATTAATCTTTTTTGGTAGAAAATTCATATTTTTGGTTAAAAACATATCTTTTGGAAGAAAATTAATTTATTTGGTTGAAACCTCTTTTTTTTCTTTAATTCATCTTTTTTAATTGAAAATTCGTGTATTTTGTTGAAATTTTTATTATTTTATTTTAGAAAATTCATCTTTTGGGTTGAAAATTCTTTTTTTTATTGAAAATTTATCTTCTTCAGTTGAAAATTCGTGTATTTTTGTTGTTCTTTTGTATAAAATGTATCTTTTTGGTTGCAAAATTCAACTATTTGGTTAAAAATTTACTTTTTTTTGGTGAAAATTCATCATTTTAGTTGAAAAATCATTTTCTTTGGTTGAAAATTAATCTTTTTGGTTGAAAATACATGTATTTTGTTAAAAATTAATCTTTTTTGGTAGAAAATTATTCTTTATTTTTGAAATTGTATCTTTTGGATGAAAGTTCATTTATTTGGTTGAAACCTCTCTTTCTTTTTCATTTATCTTTTTTAATTGAAAATTCGTGTATTTTGTTGAAAATTGGTTGTTCTTATTTTTTAGAAAATTCATCTTTTGGATTGAAAATTATTTTTTTTCATTGAAAATTTATCTTCTTTAGTTGAAAATTTGTGTATTTTGTTGAAAATTCATTGTTTTTTTTTTTTTTTTTTTTTTTTTTTTTAGAAAATTTTTTTTTTTTTTTTTTTTTTTTTTTTTGTAGAAAATTTATCTTTTGGGTTGACAATTCAGCAAAATTCGTCTTTTTTGGTAGACAAGTAATCTAATTAGTGGAAACTTCATTTTTTTTGTCAAAAATTAATTTCGTTGTTTAAAAATTAATCTTTTTGATTCAAAATGTTTTTCTTTTGTTGCAAATTTCTTTAAAAATTAAATATTTGGTTGAAGATACATGTATTTTGTTAAAAATAATTCTCTTTAGATAGAAAATAAATCTTCTTGGTTAAAGTGTATGTTTTGCGTAGAAAATTCAACTATTTTGTTAAAAATTTAATTTTTTTGGCGAAAATTCATTATTTCAATTAAAAAATAATTTCTTTGGTTGAAAATTATCTTTTTCGTCGAAAATACATGTATTTTGTTAAAAATTAATCTTTTTTGGCAGAAAAATAATCTTTTTGGTTAAAAATGTATCTTTTGGATGAAAATTCATTTATTTGGTTGAAACCTCTTCTTTTTTTTTCAATTTATCTTTTTTAATTGAAAATTCGTGTATTTTATAGAAAATTTGTTATTTTTTTGTTGTTGAAAATTTATCTTCTTTAGTTGCAAATTTGTGTATTTTGTTAAAATTTTATTGTTTTTTTTTTTGTAGAAAATGTATTTCTTGGGTTGAAAAGTCATCTATTGCATTTTTCATAGAAAATTCATCTTAGGCGCATTTTTTTTGTTGAAAATTCATTAATTTTTTTGGCTGAAAATTTATATTTTAATGAAAATTTAACCATTGTATTTTAAGCTGTCTCTTATACGACCTTGCACGTTGACGAGCTTCGGCTGGAGAAGAAGACCTGAGCGGAGATTCAGGTCTGCACGGATGTTGAGAACCGGCAGGAGAATTTTGTGTATCAAAAAAAGTAGAAATAGATGAGCCGCCACGAGGAACACCATGAATAGGGGCGCCATTTGGCAAACATTCAAACTGTGAACTTAACTCTGCAACAAGAAAGAGAAGAATATTTTTTTTGAAGATCGAGTTTTTTTCTCAATAATAATAATTCACAAAAGTACACAGCTAATACATTCTGTTTTCAGCAAGAAGTTGGTTTATAGTGAAGGTTTCTTTTAACTATATCTAGGAATTGCACATTCGCATAAAATCTTTAGACTGACACAGAAAAATGATAACGATACATTTTCATATTTAATTAATTCCTTAGAGTGATTCAAAAGTAATTTCAATTATAAAAGTATAAAAAGGTTATAAATTCAATGAAAATATTTGTCTTGTACTGATAAGATTTGACTGAATTTCTAGAATTTTTTGATAGAACAATCAACGATTACGCAGAAGGTAAAACTTGATAGAAATATCTCTCCTTGTGACGAATAATGTTTGATAATTCTTTGTTTGCATACAAATTCGTAATGTTTAAATGTGATACTTACGTATTTATTTCGCACCAACTCAAACAGAGTTTAAAAAATAAGAGCAGTCAGGGTCGAATCAATATTACGACGCGGAAATTCGTATTTTTGGAAAGTTTGAAGACGTTTTTAAAATTATATATATATATTACATTCACTATTATATCATATATTATGTATTATATTTACCAATAGTACTCAGAATCACCGCCAAGATAGAGACCACAGTATGAACGATCCTCATGTTTTGAAATCAGAGGTTAAACTGATTGACACGTTAATAAAGTATTTGTTTACCAGTGTTTCTAATTAATATTCTGGAGTTTTGTAAGAGTATATATCCCGTATCTGAATAAAAATATTATGTGTTCTATCCGTAAAACTCGTTCTGCGGGGATATTGATATTTATATTTCATAAATCAGTCCAAGGAAAGAAATCTCATTTCCTCAATAGTGGATACCCTTACAGTATTATTATAGCCTTTATTTTTCATGTTTACAATTTTAGCTGCTGTTCGACATTCATAACTGATTTTTTTCATTCAGAATAAATTTCCTAATTCTGAAAATGTTTGTTAACCAGAAAAATACTGCGCATGTTTCTCAAATATAAACGTTGTTGATAAGTGATAAATGATAAATGCGAGTTGAACGACGGCTCTGTTTGTTTTTACTTTTATGTAACCGTGAGACGAAACGAATTACTTCTTGAGTTTATCTAATCAAACATAGAATATATTTATTATATTCCATGATTCATTGGATAATTTCATAGTTTCAATTTAACAGCGCAAAAGTATTGAATAATCAGAAATGCTTCTTAGTTCGCATGCGGTTCTGTCCTATTGTTTTATAAAAGGGAATTGTTTCTAGATTTAGTTTTAAACATTCAAATTCTTCATACAAAACAATTTCATGCAATTCCAAGCCAATCAGGGTTTTAACAATATTCATTGCGACATTCCCGAGATGTATCGTTTCATTACCTTTTTATATGGGATAAATTGATTTCAATTCAGTGTTTACTCATGTAAAAATGGTCTCATTTGCAGATGTGATACAAGGAACGATATATTGCTCGCACATTGATGCCGTATAAAAAAATTGGTAATTACAGCTAACTAATTCCATGAAATTTTTTGCGCGGTGGAACAGATGAATCACTATAATCCTATAATAATATTTCTCGAAAATTATTTGCGTAAGTGAATGAAACGGAACTTTCTTTCACTTGGTTCGGAAAAGGACAGGCTAGGTCATTGCCTTCCTGGAACACGTGTGACATTCTAGAGACATAACAGTTTTATCACTCTGTCCTATATTAGTTACACTACAGAATTCCAGAACTGTTACATATCCTTACCGTAACAGCGTTACAGAACAGTGTGACCCTTATGTTCCTTTCTTGGAACACGTGTGACATTCTAGAGACATAAAAGTTCTATCACTCTGTTTTATATGTGTTTCATTACAGAATTCCAGAACTGTAACATATCCTTACAATAACAGCGTTACAGAACAGTGTGACCTTTATGCTCCGTTTCTGGAACACGTGTGACATTCTAGAGATATAACAATTCTATCACGCTTTTCTATATTAGTTACATTACAGAATTCCGGCACTGTTACGTATCCTTACAGTAAATGCGTACAGAACAGTGTGACCTACATGTTTCTTTGTTGAAACACGTGTGCCATTCTAGTGACATAGCAGTTTCATCACTCGGTTCTATATTGGTTACATTACGTTATTCTAGTCTGTTACGTATCCTTACAGTAACTGCGTTACAGAACAGTGTGACCTTTATGTTGCGTTCCTGGAACATTTGACATTCTAGAGACGTAGCAGTACATCACTCTGTTCTATATTAGTTACATCACAGAATACCAGAACTGTCACAAATCCGTACAGTAACATCGTTACAGAACAGTGTGACCTTCATGTTCCGTTCATGGAACACGTGTGACATTCAGGAGACATAACAGTACATTACTCTTTCCTATATTAGTTACATCACAGAATACCAGAACTGTTACAAATCCTTACAGTCACTGCGTTACAGAACAGTGTGACATTTATGTTACGTTCTTGGAACACGTGTGACATTCTACAGACATAACAGTTCCACCACTTAGTTCTATATTAGTTACGTTACATAATTCCAGAACTGTTACGTATCCTCACGGTAACAGCGTAACAGAACAGTGAAACCCGTATGTTCCGTACATGAAACACATGTAACATTCAGGAGACATAACAGTACATTACTCTTTCTATATTAGTTACGTCACAGAATTCCAGAACTGCTCCGTATCCTTACAGTATCAGCGTTACTGAATAGTGAGACCATTATGTTCCGTTCCTGGAACAAGTGTCACATTCTAGAGACATAATAGTTCTATCACTCTGTTCTATATTAGTTAAATCACAGAATTCCAGAACTGTTACCTATCCTTACAGTAACAGCGTTACAGAACAGAGTGACTTTTATGTATCGTTTCTTGAGCACGTGTGTCATTCTAGAGACATAAGAGTTCTTTCACTCTGTTCTATATAAGTTACTTTACAAAATTGCACAACTGTTACGTGTCCTTACATTAACAGCGTTACAGAACAGTGTAACCTATATGTTCCGTTCTTGGAACACGGTGACATTCTAGAGACATAACAATACTATAACTCTCTTCTATATAAGGTACATTACAGAATTTCAGAACTGTTTCGTATCCTTACAGTAACAACGTTACAGAACAGTCAGACCTTTATGTTCCGTTTCGGGAACACGTGTGACATTCTAGAGACATAACAGTTCTATCACTCTGTTCTATATTAGTCGCATTACAGAATTCCAGAACTGTTACGTATCCTTACAGTCACAGCGTTACAGAACAATGTGATCTTTATCTTCCGTTCCTAAGACACGTGTGACATGCTAGAGATATAACAGTTCTATCACTCTGTTCAATATGAGCTGCATTACAGAATTTCAGAACTGTTACGTATCCTTACAGTAACAGCGTTACAGAACAGTGAGACCTCCATGTTCCGTTCCTGGAACACGTGTGACGTTCTAGATAAATAACAGTGCTATCGCTCTGTTCTATATTATTCACATACGGAATACGAGAACTGTTACGTATCCTTCTATGATACCAGTATGGCTCCTGAACGAAAAGGTTACATGGCGCGACTGCATACTCTGTGGTGCGCGAAACACCCAGCGCTCTTGCATTTTCTGCATAAACGTCTGCGAGACCGTACCGAGGAGCTCCGGAAAAGGGGTTATATAAGCGGAGGGCCTTCACAACTGCACCCAGAACCAGCTGGCAACAGAGAAAGAGAGGCGAAACTGAGACCAACCGCGAGCAGGCACCCAGTCGAGGAAAAGCGTTGCTTCGGCACCCGGAGAAACATCAACATTCAGGTTTCTCTCAAGCCCAAAGATCTGGCTGAACTGGATGACGAGCTCTGTGGAGATTTTTCCGGAGAACCCGACCTCTGGACTATCAATTTTGGTGTGTATAATGCAGCGAGAGCTTTGGCAGATGCAAACCGTAAAACGAAACCAACTGTTGATCATGAGTACAAAAGACGAATGCATCAACTCAGCACAAAGGTAGGCTGGGCAAGGCAGTACGCTTCGCGCATTCAGTGTGTGATTGACTACATGAAATCTGGTAGGACTTTCACTGCCAAGATTCGACAGTTCGCGCGCGAACTGCGGGTCTGTCATCACACAGTCAACAAGTTAAAGCTACTGACCATCAGGCAGCATATTGTTGACAGAATACAAGTACTATCTAACCCTAGGAGAAGCTTAGAACGAAGAGAGAGGTGGGTCAGAGAAAATCAACAGTTTTAGTCTGACCCATCTCGACTCGTCCAAGACCCTCCAGTTACTGTTGTCGAGCCGCCCACACCAGAGGAGGTCGAGGCATTTTGGAGAGAAGTCTACGAAGTCCAGAATCCACTGAAAGAATACTCAAAGAATATAAATAGCTTCAAGGAGCTGTGCAGTGCCCTCATAACACCTGAGGAGGAATGCCCACCTATCACTACTGAGGAGGTAAAAAACGTATTAAGAGGCATTAGGAACTATTCCGCTCCGGGACCAGATGGTAGCAAGACCTTCTGGTGGAAGAAGTTTCCTTCAATCCACCAGCATCTGGCCCGCATTTTCACCTCATATCCAAAGTCGAAAGAGCCTATTCCGGAGTGACATCTATAAACGTTACTCTCCGATGCGGATACAAACGTCTCATTCGACGGATTTGGTCTTCCGAACTGTCGGCGAGGAACAAAGTATCTGCAACGAACATGCTTGCTGTCCTGGTAGTACTCTATTCATTTGGAGTGGTTACATGGGCGAAGGACGAGCTCAGATCCCTCGATATCGGGTCCCGAAAGGTTACGCACATGAACAAAAGCATGCACTTAAAATCTTTTGTTCCGGGACTTTACTTCTCACGCCGTCAATATGGTCACGGAATACTGAATCTTGAATGTATTCAGAAGAGGATTATTCTGGCTACAGCACATATAGTGGCAAATGCACAAGACCCTCTTCTTTAAATGGTCAGGACACTCGGCCTTGACTTCAATATCACGGGTGAGCAAAATGCATCAAATCTTATCCATCTCGAGTACTCACTGCTGAAGGCCCGGATTAAGAAAGGACAGCAGGAAAACTTCCGCGAACAGCTCTTTGACAAGAAGGTGCACGGCATCTTCCACATAAATGTGGAGGATCTGTCGATGTCGTATGAGCTAACGTTTGCTTTCATTAAATCACCCGGATTGAAGTCGGGCACGGAGGGTTTCATTTTGGCATATCAAGACGGCGTCATATCCACTCTAGCATACCTTCGCCACTATTTGAGTCAAGACATTCCCCATGATAGCTGCAGAGCGTGTCATTCACACCCCAAGCAAGGACACATACTATCTCGTTGTTCAACTCATGCGGGAACGACCTACATCCAAAGGCACAATGCGGCACTAAGAGTGCTTTATTACCATCTCTGTTCTAGTACTTTAGGGTTCCTGGAGTGAGATCGTCGAGAACTCGAGATTGGTCCAATGCCCCAGGTGTGAAAAACACAATTTCTCTGGGGATGTCTGGTTTTTGCAGTACCTTAGGGTTTCTGGAGTGAGATCCTCGAGGATACGAGATTGATCCAATGCCCCAAGTGTAAAAAATACATCTTCTCCGGGGACGTCTGGTTTTTCCAGTACTTTAGGGTCATGGAGTGAGTTCCTCGAGGACACGAGATTAATCTAATTCCCCACGTGTAAAAAACACATTATCTCCGGGGAAGTCTGGTTTTTCCAGTACTTTAGGGTTCCTGGAGTGTGTTCCTCGAGGACACGAGATTGGTTCAATGCCCCAGGTGTAAAAAAGACATATTCTCCGGGGAAGTCTGGGCGTTCCAGTACCTTAGGGTTCCTGGAGTGATTTCCTCGAGGACACAAGATTGATCCAATGCCCCAGGTGCAAGAAACACATCTTTTCCGGGAAAGTCTGGTATTTCCAGTACTTTAGGGTCCCTGGAGTGAGTTCCTCGAGGAAACGAGATTGGACCAATGCCACAGGTGTGAAAAACACATCTTCTTCGGGGAAGTCTGGTTTTTCCAGTACTTTATGTTTCCTGGAGTGAGTTCCTCGAGGATACGAGATTGATCCAATGCCCCAGGTGTGAAAAACACATCATCTCCATGTAGGTCTGGTTTTTCCAGTACTTTAGGGTTTCTGGAGTGAGTTTCTCGAGGATACGAGATTGATCCAATGCCCCAGGTGTAGAAAAGACAGCTTGTCCGGGGAAGTCTGGGCTTTCCAGTACCTTAGGGTTCCTGGAGTGGTTTCCTCGAGGACGCGAGATTGATCCAATGCCCCAGCTGTAAAAAACACATCTTTTCCGGGGAAGTCTGGTTTTTCCAGCACTTTAGGGTCCCTGGAGTGAGTTCCTCGAGGAAACGAGATTGAACCAATGTCCAAGGTGTAAAACACACATCTTCTGCGGGGAAGTCTGGGTTTACCAGTACTTTAGGGTTCCTGGAGTGAGTTCCTCGAGGACACGAGATTGGTCCAATGCCCCAGGTGTAAAAATCACATCTTCTCCAGGGAAGTCTGGTCTTTCCAGTACTTTAGGGTTGCTGGAATGAGTTCCTCGAGGACACGAGATTGATCCGATGCCCTAGGTGTAAAACACACATCTTCTTCGGAGAATTCTGGTTTTTCCAGTACTTTAGGGTTCGTGGAGTGAGTTCTTCGAGGACACGAGATTGAACCAATGTCCCAGGTGTAAAACACACGTCTTCTGCGGGGACGTCTGGTTTTTCCAGTACTTCAGGGTTCCTGGAGTGATTTCCTCGAGGGCACGATATCGAACCAATGCCTCAGGTGTAAAAGACAAATCTTCTCCGCGGAAGTCTGGTTTTTCCAGTACTTAAGGATTCCTGGAGTGAGTTCCTCGAGGACACGAGATTGATCCAATGCCTAAGGTGCAACAAACACATTTTCTGCGGGGAAGTCTGTTTTTTTCAGTACTTTAGGGTTCCTGGAGTGAGTTCCTCAAGAACACTAGATGGATCGAATGCCTCAGGTGTGAAAAACATATCTTCTCCGGGAAGGTCTGGGTTTACCAGAACTTTAGGGTTCCTGGAGTGAGTTCCTCGAGGACACGAGATTGATCCAAATCCCCAGGTATGAAAAACACATCTTCTCCAGGGAAGTCTGGTCTTTCCAGTACTTGAGGTTTGCTGGAATGAGTTCCTCGAGGACACGAGATTGAACGAATGTCGCAGGTGTAAAACACACATCTTCTGCGGTGAAGTCTGGTTTTTCCAGTACTTTAGGGTTCCTGGAGTGAGTTCCTCGAGGACACGAGATTGATCCAATGCCCCAGGCATATCTTCGTGGTGTCAAGAGGTTGCATTTCAACTGTAAGGGATGCAGCCCAAAAATCAGTGTTGGTATTTTCCAGCAGCACAAAAATCACAGACCCCATTTACACTGTAAAATTCTAAAAAACATTGTTTTTTGACAAAGTCATATCTTCGTGGTGTCAAGTGGTTGTTCTTCAACTGTAAGCGTTGCAGCCCCAAAAATCGGTGTTGGTATTTTTCAGGAGCCCAAAAGTCAGGAAACCCTATACAAACGGTAAAATTCTAAAAAAACATTGTTTTTTGACAAAGTCATATCTTCGTGGTGTCAATGGGTTTGCTTTTCAACTGTAAAGGTTGCAGCCCAAAACTCGGTGTTGGTATTTTTCAGGAGCACAAAAATGAGAGACTCTATTTACACTGTATAATTCTGAAAAACATTATTTTTTGCCAAAGTCATATCTTCGTGGTGCCAAGTGGTTGCATTTCAACTGTAAGTGTTGCAGCCCAAAAATCAGTGTTGGTATTTTTCAGGAGCGCAAAAATCAAAGATCCTATTTACACTGTAAAATTCTGAAAATCATTATTTTTTGATGAAGTCATATCTTCGTGGTGTCAAGGGGTAGCATTTCAACTGTAAAGGTTGGAGCTCAAAAACCTGTGTTGGTATTTTTCAGGAGCACAAAAATGGGAGACTCTATTTACATTGTATATTTCTAAAAAACATTATTTTTTGGCAAAGTCATTTCTTCGTGGTGTCAAGTGGTTGCATTTCAATTGTAAGGGTTGCAGCCCAAAAATCGGTGTTGGTATTTTTCAGAAGCCCAAATATCAGAGACCCTATATACACTGTAAGATTCTAAAACACATTATTTTTTCACAAAGTGAGATCTTCATGTTTTCAAGGGGTTGCCTTTCAACTGTAAGGGTTGCAGTCTAAAACTGGTTGTTGGTATTTTCCAGGAGCCTAAAAATCGGAGAACCTATATACACTGTAAAATTCTAAAAAAACATTGTTTTTTGACAAAGTCATATCTTCGTTGTGTCAAGGGGTTGCTTTTCAACTGTAAGGGTTGCAGTCCAAAACTGGTTGTTGGTATTTTCCAGGAGCCCAAAAATCGGAGAACCTATATACACTGTAAAATTCTAAAAAAACATTGTTTTTTGACAAAGTCATATCTTCGTGGTGTCAAGGGGCTGCTTTTAAACTGTAAGGGCGCAAGAACCAGTGTTGGTATTTTCCAGAATCCCAAAAATCAGAGGCCCTATATACACTGTAAGATTCTAACAAACATTATTTTTTGACCAAGTGATATCTTCGTGGTGTCAAGGGGCTGCTTTTCAACTGTCAGGGTTGCAGCCTAAAACTGGTTGTTGGTATTTTCCAGGAGCCCAAAAACCGGAGATCCTATATACACTGTAAAATTCTAAAACACATTATTTTTTGACCAAGTGATATTTTCGTGGTGTCAAGGGGCTGCTTTTCAACTGTAAGGGCTGAAGAACCAGTGTTGGTATTTTCCAGAATCCCAAAAATCAGAGACCCTATATACACTGTAAGATTCTAAAAAACATTATTTTTTGAACAAGTGATATCTTCGTGGTGTCAAAAGGTTGCTTTTCAACTGTAAGGGTTGCCGTCCAAAACTGGGTGTTGGTATTTTCCAGGAGCTCGAAAATTAGAGAGCCTATTTACACTGTAAAATTCTAAAAAACATTATTTTCTGACAGTCATATCATCGTGGTGTCAAGGGGCTGCTTTTCAACTGTGAAGGTTGGAGCTCAAGAACCATTGATGGTATTTTCCAGGAGCTCGAAAATCAGAGAGCCTATTTACACTGTAAAATTCTAAAAAACATTATTTTTTGACAAAGTCATATCTTCGTGGTGTCAAGGGGTTGCTTTATGATTTTTTTCGACGACAGGTAAATTTTCAACCCGAAAAGTTGAATTTTCGACAAAAAAGTTCATCTTCAGCCAAATGAAATGAATTTTAAACTAAGAAATATGACTTTTCTACCATAAAGGTGAAACTTCAATGCAAAAGAGCGAATTTTCTACAATGCAGTTGAAATTTCGAACAGCTAAAATGATTTTAACCAAATAGTTGAATTTTCAACAAAAAAAGTGGTTTAAAACCAACAGTAAAATACTTAAATTTTCACATAAAAAAACTACTTTTCAACAATACAAAAATGAATGATTAATCAGTTGGAATCAACGAAAAATGACCAAAATTGAACAAATTAGTTGTTATAGAATCCATTTCAAAGCGAGCAGGTTGTACTCGTCAAGTCGCAGAATCTGAAGGAGATAAAACATTCTGTTTTTCAGAGGAAACTAGGCAACACGTATTATTCCGATTTCCAAAACTACCCCATTCAGAGCACATTTAAAGAACACCATGTACGGTGCCTTCAACTAAAACCGCAAAAAAATAAAAATCACAAGACACGCATTTTGAAGACTGTAGTAAATATCCTTATAATCACAGAAATATCCAGCAACCCTCAAGAACTACCCCTACCTCATTTAACGAACCCCGTTTAGATTGCCTTCATCTAAAATCGCAAAAAAAAAGTAAATTGATAATAATCACAAGACACGCAATTCCAAGACTGCATTAAATATCATTATAATCACAGAAAAATCCAGCAACCCTCAAGAACTACCTCTACCTCATTTAACAAACCCCGTCTCGACTGCCTTCATGTAAAATCGCCAAAAAATTTTTTAATTGACCATAATCACAAGACGCGCATTTATAACACTGTATTAAATATCGTTATAACCACAGAAATATCCAACAACCCTCAAGAACTACCCCTACTATTTTAGATAAAGGCATTCGAGATGTGGATCGTTAAATGTGGTAGAGGTAGTTCTTGAGAGTTTCTGGATATTTCTGTGGTTATAAGGATATTTAATACAGTCTTGGAAATGCGTTTCTTGTGATTATTATCAATTAAAAATTTTTTGGCGAGTTTAGATGAAGGCAATCTAAACGGGGTTCGTTAACTATGGTAGGGGTACTTCTTGAGGGTTGTTGAATACTTCTGTGGTTATAAGGATATTCAATAGTCTTGGAAATGCGTGTCTTGTGAGTATTATCAATTAAAATTTTTTTTTGCGATTTTAGATGAAGGAAATCTAAACGGGGTTCGTTAAGTGAGGTAGGGGTAGTTCTTGAGGGTTTTTGGACATTTATGTGGTTACAAGGATATTAAATACAGTCTTAAAAATGCGTGTCTTGTGATTATGATCAATTAAAAATTTTCTTGGCGATTTTAGATGAAGGCAGTCGAGACATGGTTCGTTAAGTGTGGTAGGGGTAGTTCTTGTGGGTTGTTGGATATTAGTGTGGTTATAAGGATATTTAAAACAGTCTTGGAAATGCATGTATTGTGATTATTATTCATTTGAAATTTTCTTGGCGATTTTAGATGAAGGCAATGTAAACGGGGTTCGTTAAATGAGGTAGGGGTAGTTCTTGAAGATCGTTGGATATTTCTGTGGCTATAAGGACAATGAATACAGTATTTAAAATGCGTGTCTTGTGATTTTTATTTTTTTGAGGTCTTAGTTGAAGGCGCCGTAGACGGTGTTCCTTAAATGTGCCTTAAATAGGGGTAGTTTTGGAAATCGGAATAATACGTTTTGCCTAGTTTCCTCTAAAAAGAAGAATGTTTCATCTCCTTGAGATTCTGTAACTTGACGAGTACAATCTGCTTGATTTGAAATGGATTCTATAACAACTAATTTGTTCAATATTCGTCTTTTTTCGTTACATGAGTGACCTTATGCTCGCGCTGGTTAGTGTCGCCACAGAGGTATCCAGAAGAATTTCGTAGTGCGAGAGATAGTGGCAGCAGTGTAATGCAAAAAAGCAAAGGGCTCATGGTATCGCCCTGGAAGATGCCCCTCTGGAAGGTGACGTCGTTCGTTGTCACACGATAATTTTCAGATGAGGTAGTAAATCTAGTTTTCCAAAGAGGCATCAATCTCTCTATGCATGTCACTATGTGTGGATGGACCTTCAAGCTTTCCAACAGACAGATGATAAATCTATGAGAGGCCGAATCGAAAGCTTTCCGGTAATCAATGCAGGCAATTGACAGGACGCGTTGATGGGCTGCAGCGTCTTTACAGACACACCTGTCAATTAGCACGGTCTCTCGACAGCCTGCTACACCTTTCTTCAAGCCACGTTGTTCGTACATTTCTCGCCACACAGGCCCAATTCGTCGAATAATCCTGTTGTGTAGGACAGCAGTAAAGATCTTATACACTGTGTTCAAACAAGTTATTGGCCTGCAATTCTCTGGGTTGGACAAGTTCCCTTTTTTCGGTACAAGTATAGTGCGTCCTCGCACCAGCCACAGCGGAATGGGCGTCTCCGACTTTAAATATGAGGTGAATATGCGGGCCAAATTTTGGTGAGTTGAAGTAAACTTTTTGCATCAGAAGTTCTTGATACAATATGGTCCAGCACCGGAAAAGTTCTTCGTGCCTCTAAGTGCTTTTTTCACTTCTTCAGCAGTGATTGATGGACATTGCTCCTCAGATGTTATGAGGTTGTAGCAAAATTCCTTGAAGCGGATGATATGGTCAGTATCTTCTTTCAACTGTAGTGTTTTCGGGATCTTGTATACCTCTCTCCAAAAAGTCTCTACCTCGTAGGCTATTTTGTCAACAATATGCTGCTTGGTTGTCAGCAGCTTCGACTTGTTCAGTGTGTGATTCAAGATCCTCAGTTTTTGGGCGATCTTTCGAACCCTCTTTGTGAACGGTCTACCAGATGTTATGAGGTCAATCACACATTGAACACGGAACGCATTCTGTCTTGCTCATACAATGTTCTTGTTCAGTTGATGCAAGCGTCCTTCGGTCTTTTGATCCATCGTCGGTCTGAGTCTTCGGTTTGAATCAGCTAAAGCTCTCGCAGCATCATAAACTGAGCAATTGATGGTCCAGAGGTCGGCCTCTTGCGAGATTTCTCCACGACGAGAGGCATCCATTTCAGCCAGATCTTGTGGCTTAGGAGGAACTTGCATTTTATGTTCCTTCTTGTCCTGAAATCGTGATCATGTCTCAGAAGGTGCCTGCTTTCCGCGGTTGGTCTTAATGTCGCTTCCTCATATTCAGCTGCAGCTTGTTCAAGCAGCGGTTAGGGAAGCGCTCCGCGTACATATCCATTTTTTCAGAGGTAGGCCCGTTTATTTCGCAACGATTGAATCGAAACGTGCTGAATCTCTGGGTGTTTCTGGCACCACAGAGTATGAATACGCGCCATAAAGCCTCGGTGAACAGGGATAATACTGGCATCGTGGCAATCTAGCAAGTCATCCTTGAGTTGATTTGTCCACTCAATGTGGGCGTTTTGCCGATTCGTCGTCGTGTTTCCATCTGAATTATTTTCAGCACCTCGAACTCTAGGATGATCGACATTGTTTGCCGATCCTTTGTCGGGTGCTCTGCGCGTTCGATCGTTTTGAACCGCATCTACAACTTTTTGGTGTTATGGTGGTGTCATTGTTGTTCCCACGAGCAGTTAGTGAAAGGGTTAGTCCATCCTTGTAGAGCCCCGCGTGCAAGGATAAGGCTGCATACTCTGAGAGGTCATCCGGTATCCCAGAGTCACCGTTTAAGACACCTCACCCAGGTGCCTATATATATATATATATATATATATATATAGTTTAAAGTTTGTTCATAAGGAAAACGGCAGGATTTTACCAGGAGCGGGTGCTAATCTGAATAACTGCATTCGCTCCCAGCGAAGTCGCGGTAAAATTATATCAATGTATATTCATATTCGAAAGTTTTTCATAAGGACAACCGCAGGATTTCGCCGGGAGCAAGTGCTCCTCTTAAAAATTGCACTCGCTCCCAGCGAAATTGCGGTAAAATTCCAACTGCAACCACGTCCCACGACCGCGAGATGGGTGGCCGATCTGTGACGATTTCAATACGATGATCCGTCAAAAGTCTCGTGTACCCTGCCTTTCTGCCCATTTTAGGAAGAGGGTCTTGTCGATTTGCGACTATATGTGCTGTACTCAGAATATTCCTGTTGTCGAGACATTCAAGATTTAGTATTTCGCGGCCACCTTGACAAGGTTAGATGTAAAGTCGCGGCAAGGAAGATATAAGGTGCATGCTTTTGTTCAAGTGCATAACTCTTCGGCACCCAATATCGAGGGATCTGAGGTCGTCCTTCGTCCATGGAACCACTCCAAATGAATAGAGTACTACCGGTACGGTAAGCATGTTCGTCGCAGATACTTTGTTCCGGACCGACAGTTCGGAAGAACAAATCCGGCGGATGAGACGTTTTCATCTGCATCAAAGAAGATCCTTTATAGATGTCACGTCCTGAATTCGGCTCCGTGGCACGCCCAAGTAGGTTCAGGTCTCTCCAGCGCCAAGGCGTCGTATAGCGCTTCTGTCGAAGTGCTCAGGGTCTTCCGGGACGCCATTACGTTTCCCTTTCTTCGAATAAACCTTGGCAAATTTTTACAACCTGAACTCCATTCCAATCTCCTGAGTGTGCTCTTTGACAATGTCTAGAGCTAGATGTAGTTTCTCTTGGTTTTTAGCATAAATCTTAAGTTCATTCACGTAAAATACATGAGTGAGCTTATGCTTTCGATTTCGAGGTTCGCCGCAAAGGTACCCTTCGGAATGACGAAGTGCGCGTGATAATGGCAATAAAGTGAGGCAAAAGAGGAGAGGACTCATGGTGTAGCCCTGAAACACACCTCTCTGAAAGCACGCAATATTAGTGATCACACGACATTTTTCAGATGTGATTGTAAATCTGGTTTTCCGAAAAGGCGTTGATCTTTCTATGCACCTCACGATGTGTGGATGAACCTTTGAGCTTTCCAACAGACAGATGATAAGTCTATGGGAAATTGAATCAAAAGGTTTCCGGTTATCAATCCAGGCCATCGATGGGTAACGCTGATAGAATGCCGCGTCTTTACAGACACATCTATCGATGAGCAGGTTCTCCCAACATCTTGCTAGGCCTTTCTTTGAGCCGCCTTGTTCGTACATCTCTCGCCACACAGGTCCATTTGTCCGAAAAATCGTATCATTTAGGATAGCTGTGAAGATCTTATACAGTGTGTTCAGAAAAGTAATTGGCCTGCAATTTTTAGAGTCAGCTAATTTGCCGGTCTTCGGCAGGAGCACTGTGCGCCTTTCAACCACCCACTCCGGAATAGGCTCTTCCGACTTTAGATATGAGGTGAAAATTCCGGCCAGATGCTGGCGGGTTGAAGGAAACTTCTTCCACCAGTAGGTCTTGATACCATCTGGTCCCGTAGCCTTGACCTTCTCTGGTGTGGGCGGGTGGACGAAAGTAACTGGCGGGTCTTGGAAGAGTCGAGATGAGTCAGACAAAAACGGTTGATTTTCCTGGACCCACCTGTCTCTCCGCTCTACACTTTTTCTAGCGTTAGAAAGTACTCGTATTCTGTCAACAATATGCTGCCTGATGGTCAGTAGCTTTGACTTGTTGAGTGTGTGATGACAGACCCGGTAAACCGTAACTATCACTGCGAGTGGAGTAACTATAGCTGCGCTGCGTATTACGGTCACGCGCCGGAACGGTTGAGATGTGCCCGCAATGGTCCATGCGAGCGGAGCAACAGATTCTGCCTCCTTCCCACTTGCAAGTTCTGCGCGACGGCAGCGGACTTGGCAGTAACGGTCGCGGTTAACTCCTCTCCGTGTAGCTACCGGGAAAAAAATCACCCAAAACCCTGATAGACAATTGTAAGACTTTTTTACAAAAAATGTTGATGTTAATTTTCTGTGAGCTAATTGTCCTTAAAGCTGCTCAGTGTGTCACACGTGCACTTCTAATATTTATTTTAATTGCAGGAAACTGATGGGCACATGCTCCGGTGCGACGCAAAATTTATAGTAACCCTCTCGTGGATAGACTTCAATACAGATCCAGTCTTCACCATCATCATAGATGCGCCATAGTTGTAGCGGTTCACAATCTGGATTCGAAAGCAGTTCGACAATTAAATGAAAATCGTTTTTGAAGAAAAGTTCACTTTTATTTCTCAACTGTTTCACAATGAACTAATAAAAATAATTCAGTTCAGTCCTCAGTGTTTATCAGTCAGTTTCGATTTTAAATATTCCCTCAGTGCAGCTAATACCTGACCGCTGTCACCAATTTGTCACGTCCCTGTCGCTGTAGTAGAATTTAATTCTGCTCCAGCCTGACGCTGATTCGTTGGAGAGTGGAATTCGTTGCTGTCGTTAAATGGTTGAAACCATAACCGGGAGAACAAATAAGGTTTTGAAGTTAAAACACAATTTGAACTGGTCACTTCAGGGCCCTTTCACACGATTGCAGATCTGTAAGTTGCGGACTTGCGCAAGTCATGAGTTCTGAAAATAGAGATTTTTCCGTTAGCGGAAAAATCTCCAAATGGTGGTAATTTGAATTCTCGATTTTTTTTTAAAATAGAAAATTAATTGTTTTTCAAATTCTAGGCAAGTGTATTGAGCTAAAAATAGTTATGGAGGAATAACGGCGATGAATTAAATACATTTTTCAATGTTTTGATGATAAAAAAAAAGACCAAGCCAAATCATTCGATTTCTCTCCAAGTTCTGCGTGCATACGTTTCGGAAGTTCCCTGATTTGTATCGCTCTTTCAACATGATAATTTTTTTTTTGTACAGGAGGTAAGTGTTTTTGATATTTATTAACATAAAATTATCATGCTTTCGCAAACAGCAGCCCGTGTACGTCTTACGGCACGTCTTTACGAAAGCGTAGTGGGCATAACCCCAAACATAACCTCTATAGCTTGTTTCTTCTCATCAAAACATTGAAAAATTTATTTAATTCATCGCCTTTATTCTTCCATAATCATTTTTAGCACAATAAACTTGCCTATAATTTGAAAAACATTACATTTTCTATTTTTTTTTAATGGAGCATTCAAATTACCGCCATTCGGAGATTTTTCCGCTGACGAAAAAATCTCTATTTTCACTGCTCATGACTTACGCAAGTCCGCAACGTGCGGATCTGTAATCGTGTGAAAGGGCCCTCATAAGTATATTCTTTGACACATTAAGATTAAGTTATAAATCTTTAATTGCTTTGCACTATATGCACTTAATCCGTTAAGCACTATAAACAATTTAGTTAGTTGTTTAACAATTTGCAGTTCGCAATTAATTTTATAATTTATAAAAATCAGCAAGAGCCGAACGCGACGACGCGCTTCACGTTTAACAATTTAAACTTTCTATTTTCGGATTTGATCAAATCGCTATATGATACAGACGGGATAGTTGACGCTTTAAAAGCCTCTTTTAAAGAATTATTAGGAGGTGAAGGTATAGGGCAAGAGAACTGCGACATAGAACATAATGAATTAGAAAACCGGCCAGCCGAGGGAAAGCCTAGATTTTTCTAGCTAGAAAATCTGGCTGCGGCCTCGTAAGAGCCAATATTTAGTTTTGGCATAAAGAGGCAGTTTCTACCCGGGTAGAGATTAGTCATTCTCGAAACGAAGAAAATAAACATGAGATGAGACAGTCTTGAAGGTTATGTTCAACATTTTTACCGACTGCAGATATTTTTTCGATGTCACTATATATCGGATATCAACGAATTAAAAAGGAACCCTCAAGAACAGTTCTGTTCGCATAACCTAACCTTCAGCTTTTTCGATGCTGCTTTTATATCAAGATTATATTATTGTTTGAGCGAGACTTAAAAGGCTAAAGACTAAAGATCTTTCTTTAAAAAATTACAGCATACAGTGAGATTAATTGGCTTCGGCCCTTTACTACTTCTCCTCCTCCCTTTGAAGTCTCCCTCATTGTTGAACCTGTCAATTTACTATGTTCTGATTAATGGAGCTCATAATATCCCACGCTACCATTCCAGGCGCCGCATCACCCATTAACCACTTATTAGTTATTAGTAGCAAGTATTATCTGAAGTAGCTTATATCTACTTTTTCCTTATCGCTTTAAGATACAAAATTATAAATTCAATCAAAAATATATAATAGTTCTTATCGTTCATACTGGTAACATTAAGCTTGGCACAAAAAATGTAATATATCTATAAAATATATCAGATCAGTTTAAAGACTTCTATTAACCTATTTGAACTAAAAATTTCGAAAATAATTTTATTTATTATATTATTATTATTTTATTGATTGTATTTATTTTATTATGAATAAATAATTCTTTTGGATTCTCTTGAGTAAAGGGATCATTAACAAAATACGTTATCCTTTTATTAACCATTTATGTACCACACAAATAGGTCGTGATATTTCTCAGACCCCCCTTTGAAAACGACGTGATAAATTTTCAAAGCCCTTGCCCTCCTCAATATTAAAAAATATAGATAATTTTAATTCACTTCATAATTATAGAAAGTAGATATTAAGAAAATATTTATACAGTATACATTATAGAGTGAAACACATTGTATTCGAATTTCTAAAGGAAGTGTTTACACGCACAGAAAAAGTCTGGCTATTTGTACCGAAAGTTAGGTACGAATAGCCCCTTTTCCAGCTCTATTTGTACCGAAAAAATGCGGCTATTTGTACCTAAAATTCGGGTCCCGTAAGTGCGGCCATTTCTGAATGGTCCAGGTGCCCTATAAAATTTGGGGAAATAAATGCTACCTGAAATTTGACTTCGGATTCTTGTAGTGCTAGCATGCAGAACAAGATCCTATATGTTTGCGACCAAGCCTTCGGAAGCACTGTGTGTGTAAATAATCGCCAAAGAGAGCAAAAACAGGTTTCTTGTTTATTGCAACTAAACTATATGTCTGTCAGAAAAAAAAGTAGTTGAAAAATTTAGGTTTTACAAATATCTACAAAATGAGATGTCGTACATTAAGATTTGTTCGTTTTTTTACTTGAAAAAAATAAATAAAAACCGCCCGAAAATGCCTTTTCCCAAATATGCCATTATTATTGCAATAATCAATTAACCAGTTTCAAACTTTCAGAAAATATATCCCTTACCACCCTTAAAAAGTGTGCAAAGCTTCAGCCTGAAATAATAATTAGTTTTCATAAACAGTCATTTGTTATTAAAAAATATGCCCGCTGTGCGGGCACATTCTCATTGCGCGCTACGCGCGCGGCTCGGAAGTTTGAGCGCGCCTAGGGCGCGCGACTGTTGGTCCTCGCGCTTCGCGCTCGAGAATATATTCATCTCGCGCTTCGCGCTCGATAATGTATTTACCTGGCGCTACGCGCTCGGTCTTTGTATTTTCCACACATTTGTGTACTAACCTTCGTAGAGTTAGGAATGATTATACATCGTAGAGAGAAAGTTAAAAAACGCTCTGGTAAAGGCTTGGTCAATAGGATCATCAACAAATTACCTTTTGAATTACATTTACCAGGCTACCAGTACTGAGGACCTGGTACTAAATTAGCTAAACGATTGAAACGAGTTGATTCAGGTATAGATCCGCTGGACGCTGCTTGCAAGAAGCACGATATTGCCTATTTGAAAAATCTTGAGTATATTGAAGTAAGAAACGCTGCTGATCGAGCACTAGCTGACAAAGCGTGGCAACGAGTTTTTTATAAAGACTCTGGTTTTGGTGAAAAAGCAGCTGCAGTAGCTATCACTAACACCATGAATGCTAAATCAAAGCTGGGTATGGGACTGAGAAAGGAGAATAAAAAAAAGTTAAAGAAACGAGTAGTGCTGAGGAAGATTGTAGATGCAGCCAAAAAATCTGTAATCCCCAATAATGATGCTCAAGTCGCCATCAAGGCTGCTATAGAGAGTGCTAAGAAGGCTGTTAAAAAAGCGGCTGGTAGATGTCAGGTGAGATCACCTCGTATTCTACCTATACCCTCCAAAGTTGGCGGTGTTTTACCCCTGATTCCAATTTTCGCTGGACTCAGCGCGCTTGGCGCTCTTCTTGGTGGAGCATCTGGTGTAGGAAAGGCTGTGAGTGACGCAAGCGCAGCAAAAAAGCAGCTATCAGAAGCTCATCGCCATAATAAAAAATGGCGGAAGTAGCTCTTGGTGAAGGGCTACACTTGAAACCTTACAGAAAAGGGTTAGGTCTTCACATAAAGCCCTATCGACAAGGTCAAGGAATAGAGAGGAGACGAATGTCAAAAAACTTGTAGTGAAGCTACCACGACAAGCACTAACCGATTTCGATTTGCTCGAGTATGCCAAGACTGTGAAGGTTCCCCATTTTCTCGGATAGCATTGGGTAGCATACAAAAATAGTAATAATGAAACATCATACTATGACAGTTTTGGGAATCTTCAACCGCCGTCTGATCTTTTCAAGTATCTCGGTTCTGGTAGCTTCATAAATTATAATTATGAAAGATATCAAGAATATAATACATCTGAGTGTGGCCATTTATGCCTTAAATTCTTGTGTGGGCAGCTTAATGTACCGAACAAATATTCTTTACTATGTAAGACTAAGTAACTGCCTATAAGGAATCAGTATACAGGAAGACATCATCATGGATAAATCATTCACTCTGACTATTTCAGGCAACACATCAGTGCCTAAATCTGAATACTTTCCACCAATAGAGCTCACATCAAATAAGAATTATGCTCTTAGCCTCGTTGAATTACTCACATTTAATTTAATTCCTAACGTTGATGATGGAAACAATAAATTTTATATTGGTGATCACGTTGTGACTATACCCCCTTGCATCCATGAAATTGAAGATATTGAAAAATATATACAGGTATCTCTAGCAAATGAAAACTATTCTGTTGTAATAGTCCCAAGTAGCAGTGGTGAGATTAAGAACTTTATGCGAAAGAATCTAGAAATCAAAGATATGATAATATGTATCAAGCCTAACAACAATACTTTACGCAGTGAAATCAAAAGCACTCGTGAAGTCAATTTTAAACCTAAAGATTCTATAGGTCAATTGTTGAATTTGAAGCACGTGTTCTGTCGGCTAACAAACTGCATGCATCAGATCTACCAGTAGCCATTCTTAAGGTCAATGCTCTCAGAGTTGAGTGTAACATAACAACTGGAGCATATGTTAACAATCGCAAAGTTCACACAATTCATGAATTTTTTCCAACTGTCCCACCAGGATATAAGATCGTCGAAGTACCATCACACGTCATTTACCTTCCGATCGCCGTGAAGACGGCTTACGGGTCTCATTAGACTGTAGATCTGGAATAGGTGAACCTGAGGGGCTGCACTGCGAGGTGTGGCTACTCTGCGGAAATGACGGACTCTAGTTAGTGGGACTTGAACTAAGGAGCGATCCTTCCAGGAGGTAGTGGCAAAGCCTCCTGGAATATCGAGGGCGCGAGTTCTCATGCTCCCAAACTACGACATGATCGCCGTGTCAAGAGCTGAATGGCACCAGGGTCATTAAGTCCTTGAACACCCCGGCCTGCCCCCCTCAGTAGAAGCGGACAGGCGGGGGTCCTAAAGGAGGTATCTTAACGGAGACTTTGGGACACCAGATCGAATCCCATAGTATGTAGACCCAACCCCTGCAAGCGGGGCTCTGCGGGGGGTGTTTCTTATTTCCCTAGCTTCTCGTAGGACTTGAATGAACTACTAAAAACAAATCAAAACCAATGAGGGGTCCGTTTCGGGTCCTCCTCTAACACATCGCCAAAAGTGGAAGGCTCCTCAGGGTCAATCCACCAGAGGCGGTGCGAACTAAAGATAATGGTGAAGACAATCTTTTCGAAGCCATAGAAGTGCAGCTAGAGGAACTCTCCGTAACGAAGAGGCATCTTAGTGGGGCACAAAAAAGAGGGACCGCTAGGCGCACCTTGCAAACAGCAGCCAAGGCATCCCACAGGGGACAGTAGCTACGAAAACTTCATCTGGAGCAACCCCTCAGGCTTATCCTATAGGCAAGAGGAAGAAGTGCACCGGAAAAAACTCCCCAAACAGGGAGTTGAAATGGCAGAAGGCTCTGGAAACACAGAGCCTTACTTTCGCACAGATGGCTAACAACGCCCTAGTGAGAGTTGTCGTTGCGTCGGGTTATCCTGAGAAATGTCTGACTCTCGAGGAGTTGGACTGGCTGAGGGATGAAATATCTAAAAGGATTGACGCGTTACTCCGCGAGGGGCACACCCCCAGATTCAATACCATCTCCATCAGGTCGGGGGCCATCGTAGTGGAGGCCGCAGACATCTGGTCGCGAGATGGGATAGTGGAAAAAACCCCAACGTTTAGGCTTATTGAGGGCCTAAACTTGAAAGTCAAAGGATCGAAGCGTTTGCAAAGGTACCGTCGAGCGACCGTACTGAGCTTTCAGAACCCGTCTCTGAGAACTGATTCGTTGAAGGTATATTCCGACAGGTAGGGTTCCAGGCCGAAGGGGAGAGGCTGGATTCTAGTCGGCGGTTCTAGCCAGACGCATGTCTGTGGTACAGACAGGGCTCGCCCTAATCCAAGAACCCTGGTTATGCAGGGAAAGAATTTGTGGCTTGTCGGGATTTGGCTCCATATATAAGGGGCCGCGCGAAAAAACGCTAAGGGCATACATAGCCGTCAAGAGTATGGATGCGATCTTGGTGCCTAAATTCTGGTCTAGAAATCTCACCGTTATCAAGGTGAGACTCAGGGGCAGTAGCGTTGAAAGGCTAGCGGTGTTTATCGCTTTGGCTTATTTCCCTGGCAATTCCGAGGGACCTCCGCCTCCCAGAGAGATGGAGGCTCTAATTCGGCATGGTCAAGAGAACAAAATTCCTCTGCTGTTGGGTACTCTCTTCACACGGTGTGGGGAAGCATAAACATCAACGACAGAGAGAGAGAGATTCAATTAATTATATAGCGGGCACAAAGCTGGAGTTTCTGAATCGGGGTGATACTCCCACATTCCTGACTAAAAGCAGGAGTGAGGTTCTCGATTTGACTCTATGTTCTGGTGTACTGAGGAGCAGGGTAGTGGACTGGAGAGTCTCCGATGAGGAGTCCCTATCGGACCACAAATATATCGTGTTTCGATTAACCCTAGGAAAACCGGTGGTTTCCAAGATCAGAAACCCCAGAAATACGGAGCAGGTGCTAATCTTAAAAATTGCACCCGCTCCCAGCGAAATCGCGGTAAAATTTCAGCTGTAACCACGTCTCAAAACCATGAGATGGGTGGTAACTCTTTTTATATATATATATATATATAAGGTTAACAACCACCGCAGGGTCCCACGGGGAGCAACTGCCATCTAAAAAAAGACATCGACTCCCAGTAGGGCCGCGGTAAATCCCACTCATGGCCACGTCTCACAACCGTGAGATGGGTAGTCTAGCTGTTTTTTCTGTTTTTTCAAACTTTTCTGTCCTACCTTGTCCTCTTTTTTAAATAAATTCTTGTCCTACATCGTCTTCATTTTTCAAAGCTTTTTGTCCTACTTTCCGAAAATCAATTATGGTCACCCTACCCTACAAGCTTCTGCAAAAGAAATTAAATTATGTCGTTTGGTTCCTAAGATACAACATTAAAGAAAAAATTCGTAATTTTTACATAAGTCACCTGAATATTCATGTCGCCCTAAGTTCGTGAAAAAGAATTTTTGATCGAAAACAAAAAATACGTGTCTCATATCTCACCTTGGAGAACAATATTTTTTCAACCCCAAAGAATTCCGTGACATCCCAGGGTCAGACTGTCCGATTTTATATGAAATCGGTCTATATTCAATTCTGCTAAGGAGCGTGGTGCAGTTACCACTGTTAATAGAAAGATGTGCTGTGTGCTATGCGACAGGATTGTTTATTCTTCGCTCCACGTTTGCAACGTGAGAGCGAAGGTAAATAGGGGTTGTCCGCAGGGAGGAGTTTCAACCTCCACCCTGTGAGCGCACGTCATTGATGATTTGATTCGTAGTTCAAATGAATCAGGTTTTTATACACAAGGGTATGTAGATGACCTTGCTGTACTGGTAACAGGAAAACATGAGGGAACTTTACTTGAACGCATGCAAAATGCTCTCAACATTGTGGAGGATTAGTGCCACGGCCGTGGCCTATCTGTTAAACCAGATAAAACTGAACTGTTGGTTTCTACCAAACGCAGGAAACTACTTGATCTCGTAAACGCTGAACTCTATGGCAAGAAGGTTGACTTTTCCACATCAGCTAAGTATTCAGGAGTCATTTTTGACCCTAAACTAACTTAGAAAGTAAACGTTGATGTGATAGAAAGAAAGGCAATCACTAGACCTGGGTGCCAAGAACCAGTTTGGTTATTTCCAGGAAATAGCTGGAGAGTCTACAAAGGGTCTTTTGTCTGGTAATTAATTGATCAATGAGAACAACCCAAACAGCGGCATTGAAGTCCGTCTTAGGTATTCCACTGCTGCACCTTCTAATTAGGCAGAGGACTAAGTTAGAGGCATACACACTTGACCTAAATTAGGGTCGTAGAAATGCCGCCTTGCTGCATGATTTAATAAAGACCCTATTGTCGGAGGATAAAATCTTTTGCATGCACTTTGATAACATGCTGAATGAATACTCGTTCATGAAGTCCTTTAAGGTGTTATTCCCGAAAAGGGAGTACTGGCATGATGAACAGGAGAGAATCAATTTATTTACAAGGGGGGGACTCGTCTGGTATACAAATGGCTCTAAAGACTCTCTTGGCTCTAGAGCCGGAGTACTTGGGATGAAACCTAGTGCGGAAATAAAAATCCCATTGGGCAAATTCCCTATCGTATTTCAAGCTGAAATCGTAGCCATTAAGGGGGGAGTCTGCTCCAGCCGAGGTTTTTTTCAATGCGTTTTTTTCAAAGATAAAATTTATTTTCGTTCACGAAACATTTGTTACATGTGAAGGTAGATTTGAACAAGAAAAAATACTATTGAAAATTTGATTTGAATATATATATATGAGGATTTGAATATTTTGATTTTAATATATATATATATATATATATCATTTGTCTTTCCACAGTTGGAAGGTCCACAAAATATTGCTCGTACACTGTTTGGCAGCAAACGTCCATGTCGTTTTCCTCTATTCTCGTTTTGAACAAGCGAATCAAAATTCTGGATAGGTAGTTTCACAGGTTGTGCCTCAAACTGCATCTTGACAAAGACTGACTGGAAAACCTATAAATATCCTTGTTATATGGGTTGACCCTTTAGTGTGAAAGTATCCCTTGTATAGATATGATCGTTCACGGAAGCAAAAGTGTACTAGCTGAAAAGGCTTGGAAACGTGTCTTTGCCAAGGACGCAGGAATAGGTGAAAAGGCGGCTGCTTGGGGTATAACAAAGACAATGAAGATGAAATCAAAATTAGGGATGGGTCTGAAGAATAGAAAACCTATCACTACCCTCAGAAAAATTGTCGCTGCAACTAAAAAGTCCATGATTTTAAGCAATGATGTGCTAACTGCCAATAAATGTGCACTCAGAGGCGCACGTGCAGCTGTAATGAAGGCTGATGGAAGAAGAAATGTAAATAAACCTCGTATTCTACCTGTACCAGCCAAAGTAGGACGATTTTTACCCTTTCTCATACCCGTTTTTGCGGGTCTCAGTGCTGCCGGAGCGCTAGCTGGTGGAGCCGCTGGAATAGCTAAAGCTGTGAATAAGGCAAATTCGGCAAAACAACTTTCAGAGAGTAAACGACATAACGAAGCGATGGAAGCCATTGCTTTAGTAAAAGTTCTTTACATGAAACCATACAGGCAAGGATTAAACCTTCATCTAAGACCGTATAAACAGGGAGCAGGACTTGAAACGCAAGTCAAAAAACTCAAAGTGAAGCTACCTCATCGGGCCTTGACTGATGTAGATTTACTCAAATTCGCAAAATCTTTGAAGATTCCATATTTTGGAGGTGTTTTTATGCGAAATGGATTACCAAAAGGTGAACCACATAAATATGAATCTACTATTGTTAATCTTGATTATAAAAAAGGATCAGTAACACATTGGTGTAATTATAAAAAGATTGACAGTAAAATAATTTATTTCGATAGTTTCGGTAATCTTCGGCCACCTTCGGATCTCTTCAAGTATTTCGGTGTTGGTAGCATAAAGTATAATGATGAGAGATATCAAAATTACGATCCATTCATGTGTCGACATTTAAGTTTGCAATTTCTATGCAATCAATTAAAATCTAAAAATACGTTCAATCTATATCATGGATGATTCATTGACACTAACATTATCGGGAAATTCTTCAATCCTAGAAACACACTATTTTCCTCTGATTGAGTTGTCTCCTTATAAAAATTGCGCGCTTGGACTCATTGAATTCCTAACCTTCAATTCGATACCTAATGTAGACATTGGTCAAAATAAATTTTATGTGGATGATAAAGCAATTAAAACACCTTCATGAAGTTATGAAATAAGTGACATAAAGCGCTGTCTACAGAATGCTTTAGTAAAAAAGGGTATTGAAATTCATATTAAGCCAAACAATAATACTTTCACGATGTAAATTTTGAACCGAAAGATTCTATCGGTCATTTGCTGGGTTTTTCTCCACGCAGACTAGAAGCTAATTATTTATCAATTAGTTATTAATTATTAATTTATTATTAATAAATTATTAATAATTATTAATTATTATTTGTCATGGAGGGAGAAATTTTTAATATTCAAGCACCAATCACCTTTGATGAGTCGATTGCACACTGTGAAATTCATGCACATAAGCCTTATGCCTCATCAACCTTCAACAACAGTGATGAAATTCGGATTGCTGTTTAAAATCAGGAGCATTGTCTCCTACCGAGCAAAAGTTCACTTCATGTACATGGAAGAATCGTAAGAACTGATGGAGCACCAGTGACAAATATATATATATATATATATATATATATATATCACGGGACGTGACAATAGCCAATATTAAATGATATATTATTAATGTCAGTAATCAATTCATGTTACCACACAAAAGAATAATTAAAATTTATTAATTATGTGGTTCAATATTGTGAAAAAATTAATCAGTTCGCAACGTTAAACCTAATGAACAAATATTTTCATTGAAACATCCAAATAAATTTTACTGTATATTTTTATGAAAACTATAATTATAATTAACGTTTTGAATTGATTGCGGAAGAAATTAAAATATATTTACATATAATTGTAACAATGGAATTGAGTTACTCATTCCAAAATAGCACAAACATTTAAAAAAAATTATATAGTTCCAACAAAGATATGTTAAACATAAATCAACTTTCATTTTACGAATTTTAGCCAATTTCAACTACATAACCTTGAAATAAATCATTAATTCATGTTCCTTATTACAGAAGAATTATAATTCGATCATTAAACACTAATCAACTAATAATTAATTGATCAGTTTCCAACGTAAAAAGCAATAAACAATTATTCTCATTGGAGCATTTAAATAATGTTTATTTGATATTTTTCGAAAAATTTTCATTGTTATTTACCTTTTAAACTAAGTTCAAAAAAAAAATTAGAACGTAATTTTGAAAATTGAATTCAGATCTTCATTTCACAACATCGCGAAAACTTACAAAAACTACATAATTGGAATAGATGCATTTTGAAAATAAATAAACTTTTATTATGTACATTATAGCTAATATGTAATTACATAACCCTAATGTAAATAATCAATTTATGTTCAGTCATTAATAATCTTTTAAATTAATTTTAGAGAAAATGAAAACATGTGTACATATAATTTTGAAAATTGAATTCAGATAATCATATCATATAATAAAAAGCCCTAAACAATTATTTCCATTAAAAAATTCAAATAATTTTCTCTTTATATTTTTTTAAAACTTGAAATCTCATTTCTAAACATTGTAATTAATAATAACTTTTTATAGTCATTTTCTGAAAAAAATGAAACACATGATCATTGTACATATAATTTTGATAATTGAATTCACATACTCATTTGACATCATAAATATTATAAAAAATTACATCACTGTAATAGAGATAGGTTGAAAAAAATTAACTTTTATAATACTAATTATATCCAATATTCAATCACATCACCTTAAAGTAAATAATTAATTTATGTTGCTTGATAGAGGAAAATTGAGATTAAATATTATTGCTATTTAATTTTGTAACAAAATTAATGAGACAATAACTAATCAATCATTTCATTACACAAAAAGCACTGAAGAATTATTTTTATTGAATCATTCAAATAATGTTTACTTTATATTGTTACGAATATTTGAATTATTGATAACCTTTTAAACTAATTCCAAGGAAATATAAATTAATTAATCTTTATGTAATTTAATATTGTGAAAAAATTCATCAGCTAATAATTAATCAGTCAGTTCAAAAAATTAGAAGCATTAAACTATATCTTTCATTAAAACATTCAAAAAATGGTAACCTTTTATTTTTCTGAAAAATTGAATTATTAATAACCTTTTAAACTATTTCCAACAAAAATTAATATGTATGTTTTCATAACTTCGAAAATTTAATTCAGATACTCATTTCACAACATCAAAAACATTTTTGAAATTATGTAACTGGAATAATGGTATTTTAAATATGAATAAACTTCTATTACACAAACTATGGGCAATATTAAATTACATAACCTTAAAATAAATCATCAATTTATGTTATGTTATCATTATTAAGCCGTTTCCCTTTCGGGGTAGGCGTGAATTGCTCGGTTGGAAAGTAGTGATGTGTGGATGGGTATATAGAAAAGGGGTATGCTGTGGGCGCTTTCTTGGATATAGAGGGTGCTTTCAGCAATACTCCTCCAGAAGTCATCTGTAGAAAGGCTCTGAGATGTGGCGTGGCGGACCAGCTTGTACGCTGGATAGGAAGCATGCTACGTCGGAGAAGACTCGAAACTAGATGGGGTGAGGGCCTAGTAAGGGGAATAACTCCGCGGGGATGCCCACAGGAGGGTGTCCTGTCGCCCCTCCTGTGGTGCATTGTTGTGGACGGCCTTCTTTGAAGGCTAAATAAAGAGGGGTATTATACTTGTGGATATGCGGCTGACTTTGTAATCCTAGTCAGGGGAGCTCATCTGGAGACTATGGTGGGTCTTATGAGGTTGGCGCTGCGCATTGTAAAGCTCTGATGCGATAGCTCAGGGCTCTCGGTAAATCCTGAAAAGACCAACCGGCGATAGGATTCATGCTCTGCGAAGGACCCCTACATGTTGCGATAACCGCTAGAGCGGCACACGCGATGGGCCGCCTGGCAAGATCAAATAGATGGACTCGGGGGACTAGGCACACTAAGCTCCCGAGTGATATCAGTGCATTGCCGATTCTATAGATGAGGCAAGATAAAATCACGAAACGCTTTAACTTTGCCAAAGCTTTCCGCGTCTGTATCCGAAGCAGGGATCTGTGGAAAGCAAATGGTAACATGCTCCTCCAAGGGGAAATCTGGTATACGGATGGCTCCAGGGGTGAGGAAGGGTCAGGAGCAGGAATCTATGACAACAAGAGAGGGAAAGGGATAGGGATACCGCTTGGTCGACATGCTACTGTCTTTCAGGCGGAGGTCCTAGCCGTCCTTCGCTGTGCTGAAACTCTAATAGAAGGAAACGCTGCTGGCAGACAAATTACTATCTGTTCCGACAGCCAAGCGACACTAACTGCAATAGGGCTCCTCATCCTCCTAAAACTAACTAACTGACTTACTACATTTGTGGGGGCCATGGCCTCGCTGGCCCTGACGCTAAATGTGTCCCTGATGATAATGAATAAGAGAATGAAGTAAAATTAATATTATAAGTAAAACCATTGCAGGGTCCCGCTGGGAGCAACTGCCATTTAAAAAATGACATCGGCACCCAGTAGGACCGCGGTAAATCCCACTCATGGTCACGTCTTACAACCGTGAGATGGGTGGTCACAGGTCACGACGAAATCACAACGACAGGCCGGCGAAACCCTCGTGTGTATTGAGGACACGACGCGACCCAAGGATGACAGCTTTCTGCATCCATCTCGCAAGTGCTGTGGCATATTTTTGGCACGCGGGTTTGGCTTTAAGGTTACGAACCAGTGATAGTTTTGCACCTCCGAGAGCCCCTATCACCAGGACAATTACTTGTACCGAATGTTTTGGATACAGTCGTGTACAGTATGTGTTCCAGGTACTCAACCTGTGTATGACACGCTCTGCACCTTTCGCTTCGAACTTCTTGACATAAAATGCGGTCACGGTATGCTAAGGTGGATATGAAAAGGTCCTGGCATGCGAAAATAAAACCCTCTGTACCTGAATTAAGCCCTGATGATCTGAGAAAAGCAAAAAGTTTGCTCCTTCGACAAGGATTGTTTTTCTACATTCCTATGAAAATTTCCGTGAATTTTCTCGTCGAATAACTCTTGATGGAATTGTTCAAATTCTGCTTTCTTCCCTTCGGCTTTCAGAAATGAAGCATCTAGATGTAGTAATGCACTTTCCTCACTTCTGATGTTAAAATGGAGGCCAAGGGTCTCAGCTGCCTATTTCGCGGCTTTGTAAAGGAACGCTACTTTTCCAACCATCTCGTGATTCCTGACCATTTTTAGGAGAGGATCTTTTCCATTTGCAACGATGTGAGCTGTACTCAAAACTAATGTTAATAATCTCGATCATAATATGATCATTACGATACCGTGACAGACCCAGATTTGAGACATCGTAGTAACAATAATTTTAAACTTTTGCCTTGTCAAATCGCTTCATTTATCTTTCAATTAAAGATTCTAATAGTTTGTTGCCGAAAAAAATTTTTTTTCTGCCAAAATAGGGGTGACGCCCCTATTCTGCAATCTAACCCTCATTTTTTAGAATGTATCTTAATGTTATTTTTTTCTCTTTATCATTAAGTAAGTATTACAAAGATTTTCATATCGACTTCTAAATCTTTGTGACATGACAGATTTTGTGAAACAAACAAAAAAAGATTTCTGGTCAATTCATTATTAATATTCAAGTTTTGAAATATTTTAGTTTGGAGATAAAAAAAAGGCTAGCTATTTGTAACGAAAAAGTCCGGTTATTTGTATCGAAATTTCGGTACAAATAGCCTTATTTTCCAGCTCCCACTATTGATGCCGAAAAGCTACGGCTATTGGTACCAAAATTTGTGTACGCGTAGATAAAGCCATGAAAAATACTTTATTATGGAAAAAAGTTGTCTCAGTAGTCTCTAAATTTATTTTTATACCTTAAAATTGTAAGAAATGTATATTTCAATACTTTCTTATAAGTAAAGACTTACCAAATAGATTATAATTTCCTTTGGATTTAATTTGTAGTTTTCTTCGAAGTAGATAAATCCCAGGACGCCACGAATAATAAACCTATAATTTCACTTTCCCCGAACCATTTGTTTTGAACTGCACTGTTTAAATACTTAAATTCAAAAATTATATAGTAATATAACTAAAAAATAATATTTATTTAAAGAAAATGAAGAGAATAAGAAATTATCTGTTAAAGTGAAAAGAAAGAACGACCTGAACGAACCGTTAACTAAAAGTGGTGTGTTGAATGTTATGGGGGTGAAAGAAGGGTGCAGTGATGTCGCGTGCCAAGTATCCCCACCTAGTATCCCTTGACAGCTGCAAATCGACCCCAAGCGTGCCCCAATGACGGTTGAATGCTCCAGTCATTCTTCAGCCGGCTGTGCTCGTTCGCATGTACTATGTACTATGTATGTTCTTACATTGATGCATTTAATAACAGGGCTGTAGTTATTTTATTTTACGCAAGGTGCATCCAGAGATTTAAATCCACCCTCTTTAATACTAAAATAAAAACTTTTTGGAAACAAGTTAGAAAAGGGTCGAAATTTTGAAACAGGAACATGATTTTCTTCTATCTGGTGAAAAAAGAATTCTTAATTATTTTCAGATTTTATATAAAGGGCCTTTCAAAAACGATGTCACGCTATTTTGAAAACTTTTTTTAACCCTCCCTTTATTCATCGCAGATTATCACATAAATCTTAAACCCCCCAGGGTGACATTAAATATACGAAAACCCTCCCCTTTTAAGTAAAATCTTTTTCTTCGATTTAATTTGATGAACACCTAACCTAAAACAGAAAACAGACATAATATTTTAACAGACTTCACAGTCAAAAATGCTCTCAAAAAAGGGGAAATACGGTGATTTCTCAGGAAAATAGGAGAATAATACAGGAAAAAATTCTTTAAAAAAAGACTAATCTATTGGTATCCTACTGAAATTAATGTGAAACGCTTAAGATTTAAAGTGGAAATAGTTAATTTAATAAAATAGATTTAAAGTGAAAATAGTTGAATCGGAAGTTTGAGCGCGCCTGGGGCGCGCTCCTTTTGGATCTGGCGCTTCGCGCTCGATAATGTATTCACCTCGCGCTACGCGCTCGGACACATTTACCTGACGCTAGAAACTCGGTTCCTCTAGGTTTTCGCACTTCGTGTACTCGCTATTACGCGCTTCGCCGGCAAATACTCTCTTAATAAACTATTTTATGAAATTATTTAAAGAACTTTTAGATACAACCAATTTATTTAATTACTTCTTTATTTATTGATTTTTTGAAATAATGAATTACATTGGATATGTAATTACTTTGAACTAATCAATTACTTCCTTATTTTTAATGCGAAAAAATGGTCACAGCATATTATGTACAATTTACAGAAATCTGCGAATTACAAGTGTCTTGCTGGCAAGTATGGAATTGAATGCAGAAAAAGTATTCATTAGAAGACATTGTTATAAAGAATTGTTAAAAAACTACTTTTTCATTGATGAAGAAATATATCATATTTTAAATCAATTATAATTACTTTTGTGCTATAAAAGTACTCAATAGTGGTAATGACAAGGTTTTGTTATAGCCAATTATTAATAAAAGTATTTTTCTATCGATTAGCAAACATATTACACATTTTAAATCAATAACAATCACTTCTTTGCCAGAAAAATACTAAAAAATGACCAAAAAGGTATCATAAGTAGTGATAGCAAGCTTCTGTTATAAACAATTATTCATTTATTAATGGCAAAAGACGTATTATACATGATAAATTAATTATATACACTCATTTGGGATAACAATTTCGAAATATGATCGTAGTTCTACTTTACAGTACGCTCAGGTGCCTCTATGCAGGAAGAGTGCACTTTCCAAGGTCATATCTCATAACCTGTTAGGGCTAGGGCACTTTTTTTTTAAACCACGCTAAATTGACTCCACTCAATTTTTTTTTGTATAAACTTTGTCGTAGGATCCACAGGAAACGAGGTATTTCAAAAAACCACAACTTCTTTGCTTTTTGTTAAAAATGCAACAACAAAAAATGAAGTTTTTGGTAGGACATTGTTCTTTTTTTGAAATCACAGCAAATTGAGTCTACTTTCACTCACATGTGGAACACTTTCCCGTGAAGTAATTAGGTGCAAAGGAATACAGTGTTTTTTGAAACTTCGTGATTTTTCGCCGAAAATCCAAAAAATTAGGGGTTTTTCAACATATCCTAACTCGAAACTTATGGAAGATAGCGGATTATTTTTACATTCTCATTCATGAGAGTGTAATTTTATCGTTCAAATTTGCGATCTCTGGTTTTTAACGGATCTTCACGTGTTGGCACTCACAGATTCCGAAAATCATAAAATGTTGTCGGTGTCTGTCTGTCTGTATCTATGGTTACCTGAATGTTGTAGCCACGTTAACTTTTGAAGGATTCGTCGAATCGAGTCAGCCTTTGATAAACTTTTTAAGGGTCCCAAAATGAAGGTTAAGTTCGTTTACCAGATATTTCCGACCAAAATTAAAAATTCTAGATAATTTTCAAAATTTGAACATTTTTTTTTCAAGTTTCAGACATTTTTGTCTAAGTTTCTTTTAGATGGGAGAGATTCTTGAAAATTATCATAATGAAATTTTTTATTTCGATAAAAATTCAAAAAGTTATATGTTTTTCAACATTTTGAAAATTTTCAAAAAATACAGAAAAAATATATTTTTCTGATAGATGAAAAAATGTCTATCAAAATTTTTACTAGGTATGAAATATATTTCGAAACTATTCTGATAAAATTTTGTGATTCGATCAAAATTCAAAAAATAAGAGCATTTTCGAATTTGGAACCAAAATGTTCCGTTTCAATTTGTTTACATGGTTTTATTTTTCAAAAGCAATCGTCTGTATAACCTAACTGTTGAGCGCGAAGCGCGAGTGTCGCAATGAGAATGTAATCGTCAAGGCCGTAGGTGCTTTGAGAACCCTCTTCAGTCAAATTGAGAAAAACATGTTAAATTTCACTTTATGATTGTAGTTTATGAGGGGCTTGAATCACAGTTTTTGATTTGCGCGTTCAAACTGGACGCATTTGAGCCACTTAAAACACATCACTTCGAATTTGAATCCAATTAATGATTCCAACATGCCACTAAAGTACCTAATAAAACATGTTAGGGAAGCAACATCGTACTTGTAACACTTCGAATAAAGCAGATCCCAATAGATACATATTGAAGCCGCTTAAAACACATCACTTTGAATTTTCTTCGGAATAATATATAATATAATAAAAGGTACCTCATAGAGCCGCTTAAAGCACATCACTTCGAATTTTAATCCGAATAATTTAATTCCAAAGGTCCAATAAAATACCTGACAGAACCTGTTAGGGGAGCAATTTCGTACTTGTGGCATTTGGGATAAAGCAGATCCCAATCGGTACCTAATAGATCGGCTTAAAAGACATCGATCCGAATTTTAATTGGGGTAATTTCGTTCCGAAGGTCCAATACAATACCTCATAGAACCTGTTAGAAAAACAATTTTTGATTTAATAATATGTCAAGTAAGTGAATACCGCATTGTATCTAAGTGATCCTGTTAGCAAAATTTAACAAAAGAACATAAGTACCGAATAAGACCGCTTAGAAACCAATTTAAAATAAGAACCCTATTAGAAACCAGTTAGGACCATATAAGATTGCATCTGCATCGTATAAGTTTTCTAAACGAATTCTATTGATACCTGTCATTTTTACTAGGGTATTTTACCTGTTTTCTACGTAAAATACTTCACTTAGGTATTTTACGTGAAAAACCTCCAGTTACGTGTAACTGCACACCCCTGCCCTTGAGTGAAACTCCGATGTCGTTCGATTTCTACAAGTTACCAATGATATTTTACCTAGATGCGGCAAGGGCCTAGTTGGGCCACATGCCACAAGGGCGGCGCTACCTTCACTTTTGTGGCTTCGGCTTTATTCGGTACTTTTCGGCTGAATTTGGCATTGCCACTTCGTTTAAAGGGATTGTTTCAATCACATAACGCAAGGCGGCGCAATAAACGTCGAGCGGGTATTTAAAATATTCGCATTATTATGAATTATTTATGTATACTAAAGGACTGGAACAGATTTCTTCCTATTTGAAAATATTTGTAGTACATGTAATTTACTCTTATGACTGAAAAAGAAAAAAATATCCTATAATATAGGACGTAATAAAAAATGAAGAAGGCATTGAAAATAATAAAGAATTCAGCATTTTATTAATTAAAAACCAATAAATGATAGGACAATTTTATCATTGGACAATAAATTGCACATCTTTTCATTTTTCTCATTAAATATTAGAATTAGAATTAGTATAAAAAGTATGATTAATAATAAAAAATAATTCAAAATCAGATTCCGAGTACACAAATTAACGTAAAAAAATTAGGAAAATACAAAGTGACGAATTATAAAATTTTAGGGCTTTAATATAACGATAAAAGATTTTTAATTCTCGAAAAATAAAAATCTCAAATTTAAAAATATCCGAAATTATAATTGAACGAATTATAAATTTTTTGAATTATACAATTTTTAATTATACAATTAACGAAATATTAAATTCCCATACGATTTCCAAATTATTCATGAAATTATATTTCCCGAACCCGTTAATTTGTGTATTTACTATCTCTTCACTTTTTAGTATTCACTACATAAATAATTAATTTAATAAATTATGATTTATCGTTAATTTTTGCACAAATCCTTATAAAGGTTCTCAAAGATTATTGAAAAGAAAAAATTATAACGTTAGTGGAGATGTTTAAGAAAAAAGTATTTTTTGAAGCAGGTACATTCGTCTTGAAATTTTATTTTTAATTTCTAAACTTTCTTATTTTTTTTCTGGTAATCGATCTTTTTTGCGCGAATTTACTTACTTACATAATTATTTATAATAAATTCTATAATTTGTTATGTGACCTATTTACTCAGAAGTCGTATTAACATAGTTTCGATACTATGACGCGGTTGTCCTTATGACGAAAACTTATAGATATATTTTTCATACATTTCATTTTACCGTTGACGTAATATCTGATTTTTCATGTTTTACACGGAATGCATACAATTTTCTTCATCTATTACTAATAACATCTCGTTAAAGTTCGGTAATAATTCTTTCGATCGAATAGGATATAGAGGTAAGCAAAATTCGAAAATTAGTTATTTTTAAAAGTTTTGTTTTAATCTCACAGTTTCATAACATAACACAAGACATAATACAAAATAACATAAAATCCCGCCTAAAAAATCCATGGAAGTTCCAAAATACGTGATTATTCCAGATCGTGAATTATTATTGGAGATAAATTAAATTCTTTCCTAACATTTTCTGATAACTGTATACATTTTATATCCTGTTTAGGCTGTTTTCGTTGTTCAATACACTAAAATTGCGAAATGTCCAAGAAGATTAACTTTTGCATATTCTTTCAGCATTTGTATAAGGTATCAGGATATCGCAAGCTGTTCAGTATACTGAAATTTTTTTTTTTGTAAAAGGGAAATAAAATAGTTTTAAGGAAGACTAAGTTACCCTTTACAGCCTTTTGAACGGAAATATGCAGAATAATTTGCAAAAATATCACAAAAATAGGGGTGGCCGCTGAATTAAAAAATAACTCGGAAGAAGTCTGCAAATGACAGTGAATTTATTTCTTGCCTTGCAATTTGGAAAATTCTCAGAAGAAAAATATGTCCAATCACTTGAAATACCACAAACGTCATATCATATGATATAATTCAATTAAAAATAGATTATATTTCAACTTCTTTTAAATTTTCAGTTCATTTGTTAGCTTTCTCAAGTATAAAATTACTTACTTTACAATTCGCAATTCTACAATCTTTACTTTTCAAATTTTCCATTTTAGGTCTTTATTTCTAAGTGTGTAGGGTAGACACATTCATACATAAGAAATGCAGTACACTGACGGATATCGCGCTAGGCGCAAGAGTGTGTGTGTTTAGGGGGAAAGGGGGGGTATACTTCACAGCTATCCGAGGAAGAGTTGCGGCGCTATTCTTTCAGGCTGCAACCCCATTTCCATCGGATGGACGAGTTTCAGTCAGTTTCTCTTTTTATTTTTATTTTCAATGATCTCTTGAATCTAAACATTATAGGCGCGTCTCTGGCACATTTTTTAAATAAACTCTTGTCCCCTACAGTTGATAATTTGCAAGCTAACAGATCTTTTGTCAGAATTAATTTCATGGCGTTACGACAAAAGTTTATTTCTCGTGGAGCTAATCTGTTTTCGAGGAAAAAATCGTTCCAGAAACTACTTTGGATTGAAAATCTATTTTCTATGGTAGAAAATTGATCTTTGTGGTTTAAAATGAACTTTTTTCTTGAAAATGCAACTTTCTGGGTTGAAAATTTATCTACTTTGTTTAAAATTCAAATATTTTCTTAAAGATTCATCTATTAGGTTGAGACTTAAACTATTTTGCTAAAAATGTATCTTTTTTCATTCAGTTCAAGTCTTTGAAATTTCGGTTTTATTTTTGTTGAAAAGTAATGTTTTCAACTGAAAATTTAACTGTTCCATTCTGGGTTGAAAACTTGTGTCTTTTAGTTTAAAATTAAACTATTTTGTTGAATATTTGTCTTTCGGTTGAAAATTAATCTTCTTGGTAGAAGAATCATCTTTGTAGAATCAAAATGCAGCTATTTGGTTACAAATTAAACTATTTTCTTGAAAGTTGAATTGTTTTTTTTTTTTTACATTCTCATCTCAATGAGAAGGTATTGGTTTTATGTGAAAAATTACTTTCGCGGATTCAATCAAATGTCAATCGAATCTGATCAATCTTTCGAAAGTTATCGTGCCTACACGATACTACAGACTACAGACAGACAGACAGACACCTATGTAAAAACCGTTTTTTCTGACTCAGGGGGCCTCAAAACGTCAAAATTTGATTGAATCCGCGAAAGTAATTTTTCACATAAAACCAATACCTTCTCATTGAGATGAGAATGTAATAAGTCAAAATTATTAATAACGTAATTTATATTGACCTGCGCCAGGAATCATTCAGCGCGTTCCACTAGAATCCAAAAGGAACACCTAGGCCAAGTATCAAGTCAATTCATTACATTTTGATGTTCTAAATGCGTAATTTTTTAATTTATAACTCCAAAATTTAAGATTGTTTAACTTAGATCTTTTTTTAAGTTCATGAGATTTAGTTTTAAACATTTTTCATTATGAAGATAGTTGCCGTATTGAAAATTAGATCTCTGAAAGAAATAGTTTTTGTATGATTTTAACAATTAAAATAATATTACTCATTATTTTCTTACTACCGTTTCATATCAATTGAAAAAAATGGTTGAATTTTGATAAATAATAACTTATTTTTTCAGGAAATACATTCTCTACAACCTTACTTTGTGCAATTTTAAACGTAAATTTTTCTTTGGCTGAAATCGTTATAAAACAATTTTTTTTAGAGAAAACATTTTCTAACAAATGACTATATCTGTAAATTATTTACTGATTTTTAAAATTGTAAACAAAAAATATGTAGGGAATGTTTCTTTCGAAAAAATAAGCCATGATTGATTAAAATTCAACAACTTTTAAAACATTGGTGAGAATTGACAGTCAGAGAAAATTCAATTACAAAAACTGTTGCTAAAATAATTATTTTTTGTAAGTTTTAAACTTACTTCCTTTATAAGACTTAAATGCTAGTATCATTTCAATTCTAAAAATCATAGAAAACTTTTTTCTTCCAAAGGCCAGAGGTTAACTTCAAATTATACAATTATCTTTTGGCGAAAAAATAGGTTGTAGACAAATATATGTATTTTGAAGTTTTCTTTAAATCGATTTACCAATTATTTTTTTAACATCTATTACTTTTTACCTAATTGAGACATTTAAATTTTCCTTCCAGATTCTTGTAAAGTTTATCGACCACTTTTGAAATCCGTCGAGAATTTAGCAAATCTTGAAAAACTTAAAAATCTTCCTCAATACTCGACCTTTTCATTTTTTGGTATTTTTTTTTGTTAAATGTATAATTCTATAAGAGGGATATTCCATAAGTTTTATGTGGCGTAAAACATTTTTGTGGCCAAGAGAATTTTTCTCTCGAAAAATTGAATTCCTTAATTTTTTTTTCAGACAACGATATATTTGAGAAAATTCTAAGAAAACACTTTCCTTATTTTTAAACTTTCTACAAAAAATACCTTTCACTAAAGTCTGTAATGAACAACATATTTAAGAGGAGAATGATTCTGTGACTTAAGTTGAATGATCTGAAATGGATTCGAACCCGACAATTTATTTTAATTTTCTTAAAATTAAAATGTTTCATTCGTAGCGATAATATGAAAGTATAATGAAATATAAATTTGGCGCATTCGATTTTTGCACCACCTAACAGCGGTGGTCAGAACCACACATGGCCCCCACAAAGTGGTGGCTTATTCGAGTTAAAAAAAAAGACTGTGGAGGGGGGGGGGCGCCAAATTTTGTAGCTAGGGGGTCCTTGTCGGGATGTGGGGGCCATGGAACCACATCAGAGCCCTGTTTTTGAGGTTAACTCGCCTTACATGTTTCGCTGGTGCAATTATAATTGACTTTTTACATTCTCATCTCAATGAGAAAGTATTGGTTTTATGTGAAAAATGACTTTCGCGGATTCAATCAAATGTCGAAATACTGACAGTGTCAGTCGCGAGACTAGGTCAAACAGGCCCGAGAACAGGCCCTCATAAATCTTGTCATTCGACTGTCCTGGAAACCGAAGAAAAAAATGACAGAAAAAATTAGTGGCAGTCGTGCACTTGTCGTGTCAGTCAGCAACTGCTGAAAGTGGTGAGCCCTGGACTAGAGGGTTCGCAGTGCAAGCCTTGCGTCTTTTTGAACAAAACTGGACGACCAGAGCTAGACTCGGCCGAAACAATAGGTCCGCCGACGGTAGGTCAAGGGGCTGGATGCGAACCATGTGGCAGCTTTCACCCTTAAGAAAAAGTGTGCATATTATACAAAAAAATGTTGTTATTACACATTTTATTGCAACTTGCATCGTTTTCCCATAAATTCATTTTCTTTATTTTCAATATTATTTTTTATGATTCAAACTGAAAATACGCATACTAGTGCAAAGTGGTTCAGAGAAAATTTTTAGACGTAATTTAGGCGGCAATTTTGTTTAAAAAAAGTTGTTGGAGCTTGTGTCGTTTTCCCAAAAAGGAAATTTTTAATTTTTGATGCATTGTTATAACAAGAGTTTATAACAAATCTGTAAATTTTGGTTGTTTTAACAACTTTTGTCTTTTCATTTTTTTCGACTCTTGTGTCGTTTTTCCAAAAATTCAATTCTTTTATTTTTATTCTTATTTTTTACAATTGAAAAAAAAACTATTTGCCCTTTCTAAAAATTATAAATTACAAAGTTATACATCCTCTTTGACTGAACAAGTTTGCCTATTAATTTTATTTCTTTCCTTGTGTCGTTATCCGAAAAATTAAATTTTTTTATTTTTAATGTTTTTTTTTTACGATTTAAAGAAAAACTAAGCGTCCTATCGAAAAATTGTTAATAAAAAATTTGTAGCTGTGTTTTGGATGTGCAACACTTCTGTCTATTTATTTTTTCTTAGTTTGTGTCGTTGGTCCAACAATTCAATTTTAGGTATGTTTCATAGTTTGACCGCAAAATGGAATTTTTTATTTTTTATTATTTTTGGTGCGATCCAAATTTGAATTTTCCATTTTTCGAAAAAAATTCAAAAAGTTGTTATGATAATATTGTAGGGCTCTCAAAAGGAAACATTTTCCTCCTCTTGACTCTTGAATATCATAATAATAAATTGTTTGTCTTTTTGAGTACTACTAATAACCGTACATAGAATTTTTAAATCTTGAAAAAAAGTTCTCTCAACAATTTTGAAAATGCTCTAACTTTTTGAGTTTTCATTCAAAATGGCTGGTCAACGAACTCGGTCTTTCTTTTTATTGATTGATTATTGAAAGTTGACTAAGTTAAATTTAACATAAAACCAATATCTTCTCATCAGGATGACAATGTAATAATAGGCAAACTCGTTCACTCAAAGAGGATGTACAGTAGGGTGGGTCGAAAATAAATACTTTTGGAATTTGAAATCCGTACAGCGCGGAAAAGTAGCGTATTGGGGACCTAAAAAAGTATAATTAATTTGGAATCAATCGTCACGTAGCTTGGTTACCCACGCTCAAAAAAAAAAGGTTTAAAAAATTTCTCGTTTGCAGAGTTTTCAAATTTTATTGAGATTCAATTTTTTTTTACATACCTGGAGGTGAGAGAAGTCTTCTCAATTTTTTTCGGATTCTAATGTATCATTTTCTGAAAGATAATTCCTATTTAATTATTTGCAAAGGCGCTAACAAAAATTTCCGAAATGTGATTACCTCGCGCTACGCGTTGGGTCTTTGTATTTCCCCCACATTTGCGCATAGACCTTTTAAAATTGAAGGTCAAATCATCGACAACTGTAATTTGGTGCTTGTGACTTCTCTTTTGTTAAAGCTCCTTTGGCTTTAACGAACACATTAATATTAACGATTCAAGGCTTTCTATTTCAAATAATTCAGTTTAAAATTGTTTAGTTTTTAATATTTGATTTATAACTGTTCATTTTAAATGAAAAGTAAAATATTTCTAAAAATTCAAAAAAATTCCCTAATTAAAAAATGGAATATTTCAGATTGAAACAATATTTGAATAGGATTTGAAATTGAATAAGAGCGTTTAATTTTTTAAATTATTTTAAAATTAAGAATGGTTTATAAAGTTTCAATCGGACGTTTATATTTCTTTAACTATTGAGGCTTTGAAATTGAAAAATTGTGGATAAAATTAATAGGAAAATAAGGAACAAATATTAAAGTAATCATGATAAATAAAATTTGAGATTTATATTGCAGAAATGTTGTACTTTCTTGTAAACATTTTTTCCACCAGGGTCAATAATAAATTATGATTTAATTAGAGTAATCTGGAATAATCTGAAAAATCTGCGACTATAGATAAAGTAGAAATCACTTTTCTAAATTGACCAAAAGTATTAAAATAATGAAAAGTTGAATTTTTCTCCGATTAGAAGTAAATTCCCGGTTTTTAAATTAAATTCCCGGTCAAGTCGGTATAAGGAAGAGGAGGGAGGGAGATGGGAAGAAATCTAAGAGTTCTTTAGAGACAGATATACTCGATGGAACTGGAGAATATGAAGAACTAGAGAAAAAAGACAGGAAAAGACAATTAATAGAAAGTTTGGAAAGCCAATTGAAAATAAATGAATCTGGCAAGAGAAAGTGTTAAAGATATTAGGGGAAAGAGGATAAGATAATACAAAATAGGTAGATGGTGGAATAAAAAAGAAACAGTGAAACCCTCACCTTCATAAAAGTGCCCCTCATCCTCACGAAAGTCATAATCAGAATATGCACTCCAATGATATGAATGCAGATCTGCATCAAAATTCTTATCGTCAGTGTCGTCGTAAAGTCCACATCTCCATCCTGTCCCACCAAAGTGGTCGAATCAAAGCCAAAATTCCCAGCATCATTCCTCAAAGTTAAATTCAAAATCGAATCATTCAGAGCCCTCGCGATCCTCGAGACAGAATCTAGAATCGGTGGGGCATCGACGCTTTCACTAAAATTGCCCACTGATTTTGCCCTCTCGGTGGTTAGACCTTGAGTCCAGTTTCTTGAGGTCGTCAGGGTGTCTTGAAAATATTTGCGCCTCGCATCTTCCGATCCGTAGAGGTAGGCCGTTAGAAATTCGAATAGAATCGAGTAGAGGGCTCCAATTCCAACGCAGGCATAGAGAGGCATTGGGACGACGGTGTAGATCAAGAGGAGGATTTCTGAGCAGAGGGCAAAGTGTCCGACGAGGGTGAGACCATCCGTGTAGGGTGGGACGAGAACCAGGAAGATGAGAGACAGAAAACAGAGGGTCGTAGCGACGAGGAGAGATGTTGGCAGGACACAGGATCGATAGTGATCTGTGTGTGTTAAGTAGAGCACCGCTGATATCAGGAAGCCAACAACGCTGAAGGTTATCGCTACTGCTGGCCAGGATTCTGCGTTGCTTTCTATTCCTTTTATCACAAAGTAGACGAGCCAGGAAAGAGACACTAGGAGGATGTAGGCGAGGGCGTATCTAAAACAATGGAAGATAATTAATTAATTTAAATTAAAAAAATTAGAACATTGCTGTCGAGAAACCACTTTCATGATTGGACAAAGCTGTCGTTCCCTTTTCGCGTTTGAAATAAAAAGTCCGCAAACTTCAGATTTACGAGAAATCTAAGATTATCTTAATACGATGAAAAATTAATAATAGAAATTATGTTAACGTCATTTCAGACAAGATGGAAATATAAATTAAAAACTTTTTAATTAAATTTTATTCAGAAAAAAGATCTTCTTACATAAAGTAAGGGATACTATCCTGGGCAAACATGAAATTAGTTTGGCGAATGTTAGCAGTAAGCGAAGAGAAGTACACTGTAAAAAATTTGGGTAATTTTTCCTAATAGGTCGTGGGAAATTTTTCCCAAACCATTCGGAAGTATGGGGTTTCCTACAAAAAGTGGAAATATTTCCTAAATTTTCGACAAATTTGCCAATTTTTTGGAATAATTTCCGAAATGTTAGGAAATATATCAAAAAGATCAGGAGATTGTATACATTTCCGAATTTGTAGGAAATTTTTCCATGAAATATTAGGAAATTATTCCATCAAAATGGACTTTTTTTACTTTTTTTGGAATTTTTTCCATTCACATTACAAAATTTACATTTCCTACAAAATTTGAAATTGTTCCCAATGCTTGGCCAATTTTTCCTATACATTTTTGGAAATTATTCCACCAAAATGCAAATTTAATCTTTTTGTTTCGGCATTTTTTCCATTTATATTACGAAATATATTTTTCCTATAAAATTGGAAATTTTCCCAAATTCTTGTCTAATTTTTCCTACAGAATTTTGAAAATTATTCCAGCAATATGGAAATTTTTTCACCTTTTCCGGAATTTTTTCCATTCACATTACAAGATGTAAATTTCCTATAAAATTGGCAATTTTTCCCAGTGCTTGGTCAATTTTTCCTATATATTTTTGGAAATTATTCCAACAAAATGGAAATTTATTCTTTTTTTTCGGCATTTTTTCCAACTATATTACGATATATATTTTTCCTATAAAATTGGAAATTTCCCCCAATTCTTGACTGTTTTTTCCTACAGAATTTTGGAAATTATTCCAGCAATATGGAAATTTTTTCACTTTTTCCGGAATTTTTTCCATTCACATTACAAGATGTAAATTTCCAATAAAATTGGCTATTTTTCCCAGTGCTTGGCCAACTTTTCCTATACATTTTTGGAAATTATTCCACCAAAATGGAAATTTATTCTTTTTTTTCGGCATATTTTCCAACTATATTACGACATATATTTTTCCTACAAAATTGGAAATTTTCCCCAATTCTTGTCTAATTTTTCCTACAGAGTTTTGGAAATTATTCCAGCAATATGGAAATTATTTCACTTTTTTCGGAATTTTTCCCATTTACATTACAAAATGTACATTTCCTGAAAAATTGACAATTTTTCCTATACATTTTTGGAAATTATTCCAATAAAATGCAAATTTACCCTTTTTTTCGGCATTTTTTCCATTTATATTACGAAATATATTTTTCCTGTAAAATTGGAAATTTTCTCCAATTCTTGTCTAATTTTTCCTATACCATTTTGGAAATCATTCCAGTAATTGTGTATGCTTTAATTTTCAGTTTATTTTTGAATGCATAGAATTAAAATATCACGATAGCTTTGAAAGTTTGAACTTTTTTCCATGTCGAAAATTGAATGAGAATCTTGTTTTTCATTTTTTATTTTAATCTCCATCCTGAATTCCTAGGTTTTTTCTATTCAGAATTCAAAAATTATTATGTGGCAAATTTAAAAATATAGATAGCTTGTAATTTTAATTTCAGCGGAAGGATTTGTAAAATTTAAAGGATGGGTGATTCAGTGGCAAGCGCCCGTTAGCCAGATTTGGTATTGGGCTTTCAAACCAAAATTTGCAGAAGAGGCTGTCGCGTCGGTCCTCGGGCATGATTCATCTTTACCTGAAATTCAATTTAGCGTTATAGTGGAGGCAGCGTAGATCAAAAATGTATGTTATCTAACATCGGTCTGTAAAAGTTCGGATTTGAATAATTTTTTTTTTGAAATGTTCCAAATTGGAAGTACTAAAAGTTTTACTATTTTAAAATTTCCGCTCTAAATGCAAAATTGTATAGATCTTCTAGGTCTTGTAGGTCATTTTTGGCAATCCTAATTATTATTGAAACTTTGAAGTAGGTGTGAATAAAAAGAAATCCAATAATTTGTTTAATATTTTGTGAACTGTTTATGTTTTCCAGAATGTTTTTACAAAATTTTGTGTCTTTTCTAGATCTTCTAGGATTGTTTGGTCATTTTTGGCAATCCTGATTATTATTGAAACTTCGAGATTGGTGTGAATAAAAAGAAATCCAATCATTTGTGTAATATTTCATGACCTGTCTAGCTTTTTCCAGGACATTAAAAAAAATATCCTATCTTTTCGAAGTCCCCTAGAAATTGTAGGTCATCTTTGGCAATCCTGGTTATTTTTGAAACTTTGAAGTTTGTCTGAATAAAAACTGAAATCATTAGTTTGATAATTCATGACCATTTTAGGTTTTCCAGTATTTTGAAAAAATTCGTCCCTCTTCCTGGTTTTTCAGCACTTTTTCAAAATTCTACGACTTTTCCATGTCTTGTAGCAACCCTGAAAGGGATATTAGGATAAATATTTCAATGAAGGGATCCTAAGAGAAAAGTGGTTCCATTATTCGAAGGTGCCAGAGGCTCCACCTCAAAGGCTTGAAGAATGGATCCGTACAGATTTGTCGACACGATTAGACAATTTGTAAACACGAAGACGTAGGAGTACTGGTACAATATTGTCGATGACCTGGCTCTGAACTCTTCTCGAGCCTTCTTTGCTCAATCATCTCGATCATCCATCCACTCTTTCATTCATGTTCATTTTCGCCTGAGGATGACTCCGAGATTTCGAGAACGATGACGATCACGATGACACGAGGGTCAGAATGAACGAGAATCTGAGGCTGTGTTGACCCTATCGATATTGACAGGAAACAAGATCCTTCGTACACGTCCGGTTCAAGAAATAAAAAAGAGAGATTCATTCATGCCTGCCACACCTTCCGGCTCAATTAAAAAAAAATCGTTTGTTTTTTAGGGGCCGTTTATAAAATACGTTACCACTTACATGGTTCTAATGTTTACTCTGAATTTCAAAGAAAAAAAATTGATTCTCTATAAAATAGTTGAATTTTCAATCAGGAAATATGATTTTTAAACGAAGAAAATTTTTTGTCAAAAAAGACGAATTTTCCACCAGTTAAGACACCTGATTCTTGACGAAAAAAATAAATTAACAACATAATAAAATTTGATACCCACCCCCTAAAGACGGTTTTCATTTTTATTCTGCGTTATTTTTTATTTCTGGTGCGTTCCGTTCCCAAATTGCCAACGTGACAAAGTGGTGAATCTTAGAAAATTGATTTTTAAGAAAGTAGTTCAACAAAAAATTAATTAGTTACTTTTTCAGACAAAAGAATCAATTCTAGACTTGAAAAATAACAAATTTATGACAATAAAGAATTTGAACCCCCCCCCACCCTGAATACGGGTTTCAATATTATTTTGCGTTACTTAGCATTAATAATGCGTTCATTTGCCAAATTGCCAACGTGATAAAGATGTAATTCCTTTGAAAAATGTGTTTTTAAATAAGTAATTTAACTTTTAACGAATTAGTTGAATTTCAAATTCAAAAAAATTAATTATCTACAAAACAGTTTAATTTTCAACCCTAAAATATGATTTTTCAACCAAGAAAGTTTTTGATAAGAAAAGGCGCATTTTCCACCAAAAATTAAATAGCTCTATTTTCAGTTTGAAAAATGAATTCTCGACGTAAAAAATAACAAATTTACAACAATAAAAAATCCCCCCCCCCCAATACGAATTTAATTATTATTTTGCGTTGTTTTGCATTTCTGGTGCGTTCAATTGCCAAATTGCCAACGTGACAAAGAGGTGAATCTTTTAAGAAAATAAACAGCCAGACACATTCGCGAAAACCTGTTTTTTGGGTTCAGAAGGTCTCAAAACGTGGTCATTTGACAAAAACCGAGTGGGTCAAATTTTACACAAATCTAATACCTTCTCTGGATGAGAATCTAAAAAGATAAATTCTATATCTATTGGTCAGTGTACACTAACGTCGAAAATTGTACGCACGACTTTTGTGAGCACTATTAAACGATTTCCAAATAAAAATAAAACAATTTCCGGTTAAAAATATCAATTTACACACAAAAGAAAATTTTTTTTCTAATATTTCAATTGAAAGAAAAGTTGAATTTTCAACTAACATGATAAATCTTTAATAAAATAAATTAAATTTTCAACAAAGCAGTTTGACTGTCCACCAAGTAGTTGCATTTTCAACCAAAAAAGATAAAATTTCTACTAGTAGAGATAAACTTTTAATAATAGAGACGACTTTTAAACTAAAAACGTAAATTGTCAACCAAGAGGATAAACTTTCTAATAAAAAGACAAATTTTCCACAAAATATATGAATTTTCAACAAATTACTTGAATTCTCAATCAGGAAAGCTGGATGATCAAGCAACAGAGACAAATTTTAAACAGAAAAGTTGGATTTTCAAGTCTCAGGGATGACTTTTTTAAGAGAATTGAATAAACGCCTCAACAAAATAGTTGAATTCTCAATAAAATAACCTACGAAATTTGACTTCTTTAATTTTTAATCAAGAATGCTACATTTACTACAAATCAGAAAAATGCTATATCTACTGGTCAATGTATTATAAAAATGAAGTAAGCAAAATACTAGCGAAGTGAATGTAACCAAAACCATCAATAAAATATTGTCCATTCCAATATTCATAATGTTAAGCACATTATCCTTAGAAAATGATCGATTTTAGCAGTGTTAGGTTCCCCCGGCTTTTTTCCTACAATATTAAAAATTTTGACTTAAAAATTTGGGGAATGATAGCGAACATGCTAATGGATGTCGCCGAACTCATCTGTCGTGAAATAATTCTAAAAAATTTCATTTTGATGAATTTGATCAATATGTGTCTATTTTGAGGTACAACAGAGACTGACATCGTCGGATGGCAGAGACCTCAAAAACGAATTTCAACCTCCAAATAATGCACATAGAGAAAATTTTTATTTGGCAGAATAAATTTTTTTTTACTATTATCCCTCAAAAAAAAGTTCGGGGACGTCTGCTGTTCTATTTTATAGCATCTGGAAATACAGATTAAAATTTTTTTGATTTTTGTGGACAAAAACCCGGGGGAACTGAACCCGATTTACGACACGACAAAGTATCGCATGCCCTTAAACTGCTTAGAAATGATAAATTTGAAATCTAAGAATCAACATTATTAAATGTAAAATTGAATTCACGTATTTTATCGCAAATGTATTTCTCAGCAGAAAATTCGAGTAATTAGTTGAAAATTCGTCTATTTTATTGAGAATTAAACTTTTCCATAAGAAATTCAATCTTCTTTGGTTCAAAATGAAACAGTTTTGTTCAAAATTAATCATCTGTTTACGTTGAGGATTCAAATATTTTGTTATGTATTCGCCTTTTGGTTGAAGATTCATCATGTTAGCTGGAAATTCATGTTCTTGTTCGAAAATTACACTATTTCATTAGAAATTCTTCTTTTTTCGTCTGAAAATCCATGGCTTCATGGCCTTATTTTTACTGGGATTTACTATAAATGTATTATTAGGTAATAAAAGTAATTTCTGCATTATGGATGCCTCCCTTCGTGACGATATCTCGCAAAAGTCCGACCTCTGGTCCATTAATTGTTCAGTTTATGGTGCTGCGAGAGCTTTGGCTGATTCAAATCGAAGGCTCAAACCGACGATGGATCAAAAGACATACCGAAGGACTACGTTCAGCGCTTAGTTGATTCAATGCCTCGTCGATGTGCTGCTGTAATTGCTGCAAAGGGTATTGATACTAAGTATCAATTATTGAGAAACAAAATAATGACTTTTTTCTTGATTTTATAAACGTTTACTATTTTATAAAGCTATAAAATAAGTGTGGCCCATTATTTTGGAACACCTTCATAAAAACCTTGTAGAACCAATTGTCAACAATCTCTATTAAAAATATGTACATTCAATAACTTTGTAGTTTAATAAAATACTAATAACTCACATATACTCAATCCTTCTTAGCTGCTTTTATTTACTATATATAGTCAAAAATGTGTTTGGCCCAAAACTTTTGCACACCACTGTAGGTCCCGAAAATCCTCATTTTCAAGATTTAGTCCCTATGTTCCCCATTTTTAGTCAATAGGTAACACAGGCCTCGGACACACTTTAGAGATAAAAAATAGTGTAAATAGTGTCAACATTTTTTAAAAATAATGTAAAAATAGTGTCACAAAATTTTCGAAGTATTTAAAATGAACTTCTATGTTTATTTAAAAATTTTGTTAGTCTATGAATTATCGAGAATCCTATTCATTTATCGCAGGCTTCACAGTCTTCCCCCTTTTCCCATTTGTCCATTTAAATGCGAACTGAAGTAATAGAAAATAATAAGAAAATCCAACTATTTTTGGTCGAAAGCTTATTCTTCTCGGTTGAAAAGTCTACTATTAAATTTTTCGTTGAGAATTCATCTTTTTTATTTCAAAGTTTTATTATTTGGTTTCAAATTAAATTATTTTGTTGAAAATTCGGCAATTTTTTCTTAAAAGGTTCTTCTTGGTTGAAAATTCAACTGATTTGTTGAAAAGACGTCTTTTTGGCTTGATAATTCAACAGTTTAATTACAGTTTTGTTTCTTTTTCTACAAAATTTTTTTCATTGAAAATTCAACTAGTTTATTGAATATTTGTCTTTTTAGTTTGATAATGTATCTCTTTCTGTAGACATTTCATCTTTTTTTTGGTTAAAAATACAACTATCTGGTTAAAGATTTACCTGTTTCGTTTGAAAATTACCTTTTTTTTTTAAACTCACATTTTTCAATTGAAAATTTAACTGTTTTGTAAAAAAATTCGTATTTTCGGCACGAAAAGTAAACAGTTTCTTATCAAATTTAGCTATTTGGTCGGAAATTGGTGTATTTTGTTGGAAGTCGTATTTTTTGGAAGATAATCAATTTTTTGGTTAAAAATGCAATTGTTTGGTTGAAAATTAATCTGTTTTAGATAAGTATTTAAGTATTTTGTTGAAAATGTGTCTTTTTTGTTTAAATCTAACTATTTTTTATTTTAAATTAAAATATTATTTGGTGAAATAGTAAATATTACATTGTTCGTTGAAAATTCATCTTTCTGGATTAAAAATTAAACTCCTTGGTTGTAAAATAATTTATTTGTTGAAAATTCATATTCTGGGTTTGAAAGTTCAACTGTTTTATAGAAAAATCTTCTTTTTGGCGGGAAAATTTCACGATTTGGTATAAAATTCAACTATTTGGTATCAAATTAAATTTCTTTTGTAAAAAATTCATTTTTTTTTATTGAAAATTAATTCACTTCAATAAAAATTACACTACAGCATTTTTGGTTAAAGATTTATATTTTTTAGCTTAAAAATTCAACTATTTAATTCAAAATTTTTAGAAACAAAAAAATCAACTGCTTGGTTAAAAATTGATATATTTTGTTGGAAATTCGTCTTTCTGGTAGATATTCAACTATTTTGTTAAAAATTCATCTTTTTTGGCAGAACATAAATCTTCTTAGTTGAAAATTTAATTATTTGGTGAAAAATATATGTATTTGGTTTACAATTCTTTTCTATTCAATACTATTCTATTCTTTTCTATTTAATTATATTCTATTCTATTGTATTCTATTGTATTCTATTCTGTTGTGTTCTATTGCAATCCATTATATTCTATTATATTCTATTCTATTCAATTATTTTCTGGTCAATCCTATTCTATTCTGTTCTATTTGATTTCATTCTATTCTATTCTATTTCATTTCATTCTATTCCATTCTATTCTATTATTTTCTATTTTATTCAATTCTATCCTATTCCATTCTATTCCATTGTATTCAATTTTAATTTATTCCATTATTTTCTATTCAATTCTATTCTATTCTATTCTATTCTACTGTATTCTATTCTATTGTATTCTATTGCATTCTATTATATTATATTCTATTCTATTCTCTTCTATTCTATTGTATTATATTATATTCAATTATTTTCTGTTCAATTTTATTCTATTCTGTTCTATTCTATTTTATTCAATTATATTCTATTTAGTTATATTCTATTCCATTCTATTCTATTCTATTTCATTTTATTCCATTCTATTGTTTTCTATTTCATTCTATTGTATTCTATTGTATTCAATTTTAATTTATTCTATTATTTTCTATTCAATTCTATTCTGTTCCATACTATTGTATTCTACTGTATTCTATTCTATTTCATTCTAGTGCATTCTATTCTATTCTATTTTACTCCATTCTATTCCATTCCATTCTATTCTATTTCATTCTATTCTATTCTATTTTATTCTATTCGATTCGATTCGATTATATTTTATTCTATTTCATTGTATTCCATTCTATTCCATTTTATTTCATTCTTTTCTATTCTATTTCATTCTATTCTATTCCATTATTTTCTATTCTATTCAACTCTTCTCTATTCAATTTTATTATATTCTATTCATTCAATTTTATTCTATTCTATTCTTCTCTATTCAATACTATTCTATTCTATTCAATTATTTTTTGTTCTATTCTATTCAATTTCAATTTATTCTATTATTTTTTATTCAATTCTATTGTATTCTACTGTATTCTATGCTATTGCATTCTACTCTATTTTATTATATTCTATTCTCTTCTATTCTATTGTATTATATTCTATTGAATTATTTTCTGCTCAATTCTATTCTATTCTATTTAATTCTATTATATTCAATTATATTATATTTCATTCTATTCCATCCTATTTCATTCTATTCTATTCCATTTCATTTTATTCTATTCTTTTCTATTTTATTCAATTCTATTCTATTTTATTTTTTTCAATTCTATTCTATTCTATTATATTCTATTGTATTCTACTGTATTCTATTCTATTGTATTCTATTGCATTCTGTTCTATTATATTATATTCTCTTCTATTCTATTGTATTATATTCTATTGTATTATATTATATTATATTCAATTATTTTCTGTTCAATTCTATTCTATTCTGTTATATTCTATTCTATTCTATTATATTCTATTCCATTCTATTCTATTCCATTCTATTCTATTTCATTCTATTCTATTCTATTCTATTATTTTCTACTTTATTCAATTCCATTCTATTCCATTTTATTGTATTCAATTTTAATGTATTCTAATATTTTCCATTCAATTCTATTCTGTTCTATTCTATTGTATTCTACTGTATTCTATTCTATTGTATTCTATTGAATTCTATTCTATTATATTCTATTCAATTCTATTCTATTTTACTCTATTCTATTCTATTTCTTTCTATTATATTCTATTCAATTCTTCTCTATTTAATTTTATTATATTCTATTGTATTCTATTGTATTCAATTTTATTCTATTCTATTCTTTTCTATTCAATACTATTCTATTCTTTTCTATTTAATTATATTCTATTCTATTGTATTCTATTGTATTCTATTCTACAATTCATAACATGCATTGGCGTTGAAACAAAAGTATTTTGATTGTCTTGCTCCTATAATTTGAGAAAAGGTTATCCTATGTTTGGAAAATTGTTACTGAATACGCATCATAGCGTAAGGTTGTTCCAAGCATATTTGTAGATATAATTTAGGCGAAAAATTTTATTGAACAAAATGTTATCGTGGCGTATGTCCTTGCTTCCGAAACGTTAGTTTTTTTTATTTTTACCATATGTTTATAACAAAAGTTCATGAATTTTTGATTGTTTATAATTTTTTTTTTGGGATCAAAATTTCATTTTTCGATCTTTCAAGAAAATTCAAAAGGTTGTTTTAATGGTCTTGAAAAATTATACGGTATACAGACGACGACGACAACGACAGACAGACAGCAACCGACGTAAAATCTATTTTTTGTGACTCAGCGGGCCTCAAAGCGTCGACATTTGACGGAATCCACGAAAGTCATTTTTCACATAAAACCACTACCTTTTCATTATGATGAGAATGTAATAAGATTTTGATTTAAAATGAAAAACCGTTGAATTTAACCATAAAAGACTAATTTTTAGCAAAATAATTGCATCAACTGCTAAAAAATAGTAATTTTCAACTGAGCATTTGCATTTTTAAACAAAGAAATTTATTCTCTATCAAAAAAGACGTAGGAATTGTATACACAAAATACATAAATTTTCAACCAAATAGTTACAATTTTAGCTAAAAAAAGCTAAATTTGTAGTGTAAAAAATTAATTTGAAAAAAAAAACAAGGTTTTCATCCAAAAAAAGGAATTACTGACAAAGGAGTTCAACTTTGATTCAAGTAATTCAGTTCCTAACAAGTACTCAAACGCTAAAACGAAAAAGAAGAGTTATCAACGAAAAACATGTAAGAGTAGATATGGTAACCAATAGACGATTTTAATTTGAAATAAAAAAAATTAATTTTCAGCCGAAAACGATTTCCATCAAAGGAAAAAAAATTCATCCATATGGAAGAATTTTTCACACGAAAAGACGATTTTCAGCAATATCGTTCAATTTTCGAAATGCAAATATATTCAAACGATTAAATTTATAACCACAGAATAAATTTTTCAGTCTAAAACTCAAACTTTTTACAAGAAAATAATGAATTCCCAACCAAAAATATAAAAGTATAATTTTCATCTGAAAAGATTTAACTTTACGAAAGAACTAGTTATATTTTCAACGAAAGAGATATATTTTAACTAAAATAATAAATCTTCAAATGGAATAGTTGAATATTCATTTGAAAAAAATATTTCTTAAAAAAAAGCAATCAATTTCCAATAATATAGTTATATCTTTAACCAAAGACAGATTTTTTGACTAAACTAATGAGTCTTCAACAAAATAATGAATTTTTAACAAAAGAGTTCAATTTTCAACGGATAACAATAATTTTCTACCAAAACCGATGAATTTTCCACAAAACACATGAATTTTGTTTCCTCATAGAGAAAGCCGCGGAGCAGGCAGTTGAGGCCCTTGGCCTGAAGTTTAACGTCAGATGTGAGCAAAGTGCATTACCGCATCTAGATGCTTCACATCTGAAAGCCGGAGTGAAGAAAGCAGAATTTGAAAAATTCCATCAAGAGCTATTCGACAAGAAGATGCAAGGAAATTTTAACAGGAATGTAGCAACACAATCCTTGGCGAAGTTGCAAACTTTTGCTTTCCTCAAATCATTAGGGCTTAATTCAGGTACAGAGGGTTTTATTTTCGCATGCCAGGAAAATGTTATTTCCAGCTTAGCATAGCGTAACCGCATTTTATTACAAGAAGTTCCAAGCGATAGGTGCAGAGCGTGTCATACACACGTTGAGTACCTAGAACACATACTATCAGGGTGTCAGCTACAAGTGGGAGGCGAGGTGATTGAAACGCAGCAAGCGGCCAAACATCTCGGTATCTATCTAGATACAAAACTCACGTCCTGGGTGCACATACGGAAAACAGCAGATAAGGCAGCCTCAATAACGACGAGTCTTAGTAGACTCACGACGAACGCTGGCGGCCCCAAACCGAGTAAACGCCGGTTATTGATGTCGGTCACCACGTCTATCTTGTTGTACGGAGCCGAAATATGGGCGGACGCACTCAGGATAGACGAGTTTAGAAGACGAATGGCCGGTGTACAGCGGATTGTTGCACAGCGAGTCGCCTGCTCCCATCGCACAGCTTTCGAACACTTGGTACTAGTAATCGCAGGGATAATCCAGATCGACCTGCTAGCGCGCGAGAAAAAGAAGATTTTTAGGAGGAAGGCGGATGTGGCAAAAATCGTCGCTAAAAAAGAGTCTAGAGCACACACCATGCATCAGTGGAAAACCAGGTTGCAAAATCATCACAGAGGCCGGTGGATGTTAACGCTGATTAACGAAAGTCGGCCGTGATTGCAGGCACTGCGACCCGAATACGGATGACGCGTCACAAACGTTCTTCTTCCGTGATATATGGATAGAAGAGAGGACGATGCTTGAAACGTAAATTGGACAGATCAGCCCAGAAGACATCGTCGCCAAAATGCTAAGCAGTGAGGCAAGTTGGGAGAATGTAGCTGCTCACATTAAGGCAGTTTTACGAGAAAAGATTCAGGAGGAAAACTTGGTGTTCCCTAATAATATCACATCGGAGTGATCAACAGCGAGAATCCAACATGCCCAACCAAGATGTGGAAGGCTGATGAGCCCGATGCGCGCTTTTATCGCACTACTGAGAACGATGCGTTCGTCTTGGTTGGGACAGGCAGCTACACAAAGAAGCAAACCAGCAAAAAGCCTCTACAGGTCGGAAAACGGCACCCCCTGAAGTAATGCAAAAGCAGTTCTGGGGAGAATCATGCCAAGGAGAAAGAGTGGTGTTTTTCAGTGGGACGTTGATGGCGTTACCATATTGATCAAATTGAGATCTTCATGTATATTTATATATGTTGAGATCGTTGTAGTAACGACATCAGCATCCCCACACTACCGAGGAGTGCAGACCCTTTTCGGTGTGTTATAAGAACATTTTTCACCAGCCCAGCAGATCTGTCAGCCAGACGGTACGGTTTCAGGAGAAGACGCTTGAGGGTCCACGCACTGGACCGGAGTCTGTCCGCATTTGGACTCTGTAACCCACATGTGGCGCGGAAATAAAATACGCCTCGCGGGATAAATAGACTGGGTGAAGGATACACCGAGAAAAAACCACGATTTTTTCCAGCTGTGGAACACTGGGAGTGGTCAGAAACACGCCTGTCTTAGGCTCGAGGGTATACACGTCCCTAGCTCTAAAAATGCTGAATTTACTGACCATCATGCAAGATGCTCCAGATAGACAGAAGAATGTCAATACGGACAATATAAGTGGAATTTCAAAGCTGAAGGAAATCGTAGAGGTTATTTAGAGTGCGTTGAAATAAACGGGGAAAGCACAAACGAGCATTTTGAGCCTAGCGGGGTAACAGGTGCAAAGAAGCTTAAGTACTCCGAAGCGCACTTACAACAAGAGGACAGCCTCGAGCTCAGCGGAAAATCAGAATGGAAGTCCAATGGAAAAGAGGGAAAGTGATTTTGCCTCGCCACCTGCATGGATGAAGGTAACAAGGAAGATGAAGAATCCTGAAAAAAAAACGGAAAAACTGCAGCATGCCGAAGGGCAGGCCAACAAGAGGAGAAAAGTTGAGATGGCTATCAATAAAAAGTCACACCGGAAATCTGACAGGAAACTGAACCGGGAAGCGGTTTTAATTTTTATATCACAGGATCCTGAAACATAAAATTGGAATCTGATTAGAGGATGTCTACTCAATTTTGCCCACGAAATTCCCGGACAATTCCCGCTTATAAATATAAGGTCCCGCTTACGACAGAAGCATACATACATACATACATATGTTTTTTCAGTCGAAAAAATTCATTTTACACTAAACTGATGAATTTTCAACTAAAATTATGAATCTTCAATTGGAATAGCTGAATTTTAAAGAAAAAAAAGTGATTTCAAACTAAAATGACAAATCTTCAATTGGAGTAGTTGAACTTTAAATTAAAAAAAAAACTAATTTTTTCCAAACAAACGATTTTCAACAAAATTAATGAATTTTCAACTGAAAAAGATCAATTTTTAACTAAAAATGGAATAGTTAAATTTTCAGGGAACAAAAAATTAATTTTTAAACGGAATAGATGAATTTTAAACGAAAAAGATGAATTTATAACTAAAATGATCAATCTTCAACTGAAATAGTTATTGTGGGTGATTCTGAAGTCAATCCATACAGATTATTAAATTTTCCAAATAGGAAAAGAAAACAATCCAAAGTATTAAATGCATTTATAAATAAATTTCTAAAATTCAAAACATTCTTTTTGCAAAAATTTACATAAAAAGAAGACTTCTGACAAGAAAATTGAGTAAAATGTGTAAAGCTTATTCTGCAAAAATTATTCATGATAAAATGGATTTCCTTTCAATCTTAATTTATATGAAATAGTTAAATGTTCAATACAAGAGACAAATTTTCAATCACATAGTTGAATTTTTAATTTAAAAAGATCATTTTTCAACCGAAAATAGAATAGTTCCATTTTCAGACGGAAAAATTAATTTTTCATTAAACTGACGAAGTTTAAACTAAAATTATGAATCTTTAACTGGAGTAGTTCAATTACAAACAAACAAAAATTAATTTTTTCCAAAAAATACAATTTTCAACAAAATAAATTAACTTTCAACGAAATAGTTGAATTTTCAACGAAACAAAGACAATTTTTTAACCAAATAGTTGAATTTTAAACTTAAAAAGATCAACTTTTAACTAAAAATGGAATAGTTAAATTTTCAGTGAAAAAAATTAATTTTCAAATGGAATAGTTGAATTTTAAGCAAAAAAAGATGAATTTATAACTAAAATGATCAATCTTTAAATAGAATATTTGAATTTTCAACCAAACGGTTAATTTTCCACCAAAAGACAATTTTCAACAAAATGAATGAATTTTCAAGGAATTAGTTGAATTTTCAAGTAAAAAAGACAAATTTTCAATCACATAGTTGAATTTTTAATTAAAAAAGATCAATTTTCAACCAAAATTAGAATAGTTCAATTTTCAGTCGAAAAAAATAATTTTCCACTAAACTGATAAATTTTCCACTATAATGAATCTTCAATTGGAATAGCTGAATTTTAAAGAAAAAAGATGAATTTTCAAATGAATGATGAATCTTCAACTGGAGTAGATGAATTATTTTAAAGAACAAAAACATCAATTTCCACCAAAAAAAGACAATTCTCAACAAAATGAATAAATTTTCAACGAAATAGTTGAATTTTCAACTAAAAAAGACAAATTTTCAATCACATAGTTGAATTTTTAATTAAAAAAGATCAATTTTTAAGTAAAAATGGAACAATTTTCAACTAGAATAGTTAAATGTTAAACGAAAAAGATAAATTTTTAACTAAAATGATCAATTTTTAACTGGAATAGTTCAATTTTCAAGCAAAAGGTTAGTTTTCCACCAAAAAAGACAATTTTCAACAAAATAAATGAATTTTCAAGGAAATAGTTTAATTTTCAACTAAAAAAGACAAATTTTCAATCACATAGTTGAATTTTAATGTAAAAATTTTGAAAAATCAATTATTTGGTTGAAAATTCATCTTACATATATGAAAATTGTTTTATTTGGTATAAATTTTTATTATTGAAATTCAACTGTTTTGTAGAAAATTCTTATTTTTTTATTCAAAATTAATTTTTTTGGTGAAAATTAATATTCATGATTGAAAATTCATCTTTTTGTTGAAAAGTCATTCTTTTCGAGTGAAAATTCATATTTTATGGTAGAAACGATATCTTTCTTGGTTCAAAATTCATATTTCTTGGCTGAAAATGAACGCTTTTTCAAAAATTAAACTTTTTTGCTTGAAAATTCAACTGTCTTCTAAAAAACTATTTGGGTTAAAAATTAAACTGTTTTGTCAAAAATCCGTTTTTGGCTGGAAAATTCAACTATTTAGTTGAAAATTCGTCTTTTTGGTTGAAAATTACTTTCTTTGTTGAAAATATAGAAGTTTGGTTGAAAATTAACTTTTTTCTTGAAAATTCATATTTTTGAATTGAAAATTTAATTGTTAAGCAATTGTATTCTGTAGCTACAGAAATAATGATTTTAATTTTAGAGTTCTCTTGTTTCATAAAGTATCAGTTTCTTCGAAAATAGTTTCTTTATTAATTAACTGATGAAATATCATGATTTTGAAATGGTTATTTTCTTTTCAACAATTAAAAAAATACTTTCCATTTTTATATATCATATTAGATTATGTAGATTTTGTTCGTTGAGAATTCATTCGTTTTTTTTTTATTTCTGTTGAAAATTCAACTATTTCTGTTGAAAATTCAACTGTTTGGTTCAAAATGAACTTTTTTTGTTGAAAAATTATAATTTTGGGTTAATAATTTCACTTGTTTATAAAAAATTAATTTTTTTGTTGGAAAATTCAACAATTGGGTAGAGAATTCCACTATTTGGTTAAAAATGAACGTTTTTGTGCAAAATTCGTATTTTCCGATTGAAAGTTCAATTCTTTGATAGAAACTTAGTTTTTTTTCGGTTAAACATTCAACTATTTTGGTAGAAAATTTAACTATGCATTTGGTTTGAAAATGAACTTTTTTGTTGAAAATTCAATTGTTTTGTAGAAAATTCGTTTTCTTTTCGGTTATACATTCCACTATTTTGTTGAAAATTAACTTTTTCGTTAAAAATTCAACTATTTTATTGCAAATTGCTTAAAAATTTAACAATTTGGCTAAAAATTCTACTGTTTTGAAGAAAATTCATCTTTTTGGTTTGAATATTTAACAATTTGGTAGAAAATTTAATTCTTTGGTTGAACATTAGCTGCTTTTGTTAAAAAATCAATTATTTCATAGAAAATTCGTTTTTTCTCGGTTAAACATTCAACTATTTTTGTTGAAAATGCCTCTATTTGGGTTGAAAATTCAACTATTTTGGTAGAAAATTCAACTATATATTTTTGTGGAAAATTAATTTTTTTCGGTTAAACATTCAACTATTTTGATGAAAATTAGACTTTTTGGATTGTAAATTCAATTACTTTGATTGAAAATGACCTCTTTTTTATTAAAAATTCAATTATTTTATAGAAAATTCGTTTTTTTTTCTGTTCAAATTGCAATTATTTTAGTTGAAAATTGAACTATTTTTGTAGAAAATTTGACTATGCATTTGGTTTGCAAATGAACTTTTTTTTGAAAATTCAATTATTTTGGAGAAGATTCGTTTTTTTGGTTAAACATTAAATTATTTTGTTGGAAATTACTCTTTTTGGGTTGTAAATGCAACTATTTTGATTGAAAATTAATTTTTTTTTGTTATAAATTCAATTATTTTATAGAAAATTCGTTTTTTGTTTTGGTTAAAAACTCCACTATTTTTTGTTGAAAATTTAACTATTTTGTTGAAAATGCCTCTTTTTGGCTTTTCTGGTTGAAAATTTAACTAATTCATTGAAAATTTAACAACTTGGTTGAAAGTTGTACTACTTTGCTAAAAATTTACTATTTGATTTAAAATAAACTTTTTTGTTGGAAATTAAATTTTTTGTTGATAATTCGTCTTTATGGTTTGAAAACGGTAGAAAACTAGACTATT
>JAABKJ010075445.1:141664258-141715166 GCA_011634705.1 Andricus grossulariae
GTCCAACTATTTGGTCAAAAATAAACTTTTTTGTTGGAAAATCATTTTTTTGGATTGAAAATTCAACCATTTGGTGAAAATTTGGTTTATTTTTTGGTTCAAAATTCGGCATTTTCGAATCAAAATTTGTTTCTTTTTGTAAAAAAATTTCGTTTCTTTTTTTGTTGAAAATTTAACTATTTGGGTAAAAATTCATCTTATTTGGTTGAGGATTCAGCGATTTTGTTGAAAATTCGTCTTTTTTAGTTGAATTCTACTGTGTTTGGTTTGAAATTAAAATCTTTTCTGGTGGAAATGATATCAAATATTATATTTTTCGTTGAGAATTCATTTATTTTGGTTGAAAATTCATGTATTTTGCTAAAATTCAACTATTTTGGTAGAAAGTTCAATTATTTGGGTGAAAAATAACAAACATTTCAGTTGAAAATTCATATTTTCCGTCTATAAATTCAACTCTTTTGTTGAAAAATATTTTTTTTTGGTTTGAAAATTCATCTCTTTTATGAAAAAAAAATCTGTAGAGGGTTCAGCTATTTTATTTTTATTTTCTGGTTGAAAATGTAACTACTTGGTTGAAAATTTAACAACTTGGTGTTGGAAGTTGAACTGTTTTGTTGAAAATTCACTATTTGATAAAATTAACTTTTTTGTTAAAAATTTAATTTTTCGGTAGAAAGTCCAACTATTTGGTCGAAAAGTAACTTGAAAATTCATTCTTTTGGCTTGAAAATTCAACTATTTTGTACAAAAGTGTTCTTCTTGGTTTGAAAATTCTTTTCTTCAGATAAAAAAATGTCATCTCATTTGGTTAAAAGTACAGCTGTTTGGTTGAAGAATGTGACTCGTTTAAAAAAAACGAAAATTTTTGTTGAAAATTCATATTTCCGGTTTGGAAATTCAACTCTTTTGTTGAAAAGCATTGTTCCTAGTTTAAAAATGCATCTTTTTTAGTACAAAAATGTATGTAGAGGGTTCGGCTATTTTTTTGAAAATTCGTCTTTTCTGGTTGAAAACTTAACTACTTGGCTGAAAGTTGTACTTTCTTAAAAATTCAGTTATTTGGTTGAAAATTCACCATTTTATTTGAAACTTCATCTTTTTAGTTGAAAACTTGTTGGAAATTTAACTCTTTTGTTGAAATTTAATATTTTCGGTGTGAAAATTCAACCATTTGGTTGAAAATTCATGTGCTTTATTAAAAATTTAATTATTACGGTAGAAAGTCCAACTATTTGGTTGAAAAGTAACTGTTTTGTTGAAAATTCATCCTTTTGGCCTAAAATTCAACTATTTTGTACAAAAGCGTTCTTTTTGGTTTGAAAATTCATTTGTTCGGGTACAAAAATTTGATCTCTTTTGGTTAAAAATACAACTTTTGGATTGAATGATTTTCATAATACCGTAAACCGAAAACCGGGGGAATAGAATTGCTAGAATTAAATACGCTGGTCATGAGTTTAACTTGAAATTCAATATGAAAAATCATTTTTGTTGACTGATGAAAATAAAGTCAATTAAACAACTAATTCTGGCGATCTTGCCGAACAATGCGAAAAAAGAAAACCGGTTCCAAATCTGATACTGCAGAATATTTCGAGTGATACATATATATAAATATATATTATTATTATTATATCATTAAGCCGTTTCCCTTTCGGGGTAGGCGTCAATTGCTCGGTGGTAAAGTAGTGATGGATCGAGCAATGGAGATTAAACAACAGGTTGATTTGGCGTGGAAAAACGACGGCAATGAACATCAGTTAGAGGAAGCTGCGTTACACAAACAACCAGCGGCAATTGATGTTCTTCCTCAACCTGGTGATGGTCCAGCACCACCACATCCTTCAGAGGTAGATGGCCTAATACAACAAGAGCCAGAAGCAGAGGTTCAACAACCAAGAAAGCGATTAAAATGGACATACCATATGAACAGAGATGTAATGCGCTTTTATTTTCTGGAGAAGAAAAGTGGGCAAAGTATAAGAAGAGAACATCATCGACTCTTCTTACTCAAGTACCCAGAACTAGCCACAAGAATGAAAGAGCAGAATCTAGCAAATCAAAAACGCCTAATATTTGTAAACAGATTGCTTTCGGCTGTTGAAATAACTGCCATCGAAATGGAAGTGGAACAGCAGCGTCCTATTGATAAACTCACCTTGGAAGACGTGAAGAACGAAGACCTGATCGAAACTGAAGGCATAGGTGCTAGGGATAATGAACATCAAGTACCGGATCCACTAAAACCAAATCCGGACGTTAATAACGATGATCTGAACAGCGAAATCCCAGGAAAACTACAGCACCTTGAAAGGAATTTTGGTCATGCCTTACTAGAGTTCAGACATGTAGAACCGACACAAAGGCAATCTCTGCCCAAGATGAACATCACAAATTATCTACGTGCACTAATAGAACACCTAAAGAGCAAGGTTTTACCTATGCATTTGAACGAAACACAAACTGCGTTAGAGATGCAAACTCTTGTATACTGTGCAGCTGTGGCAATCGTTAGAACGTTGGGCTGCAGAACTAGGCCAACAAATGCAGTCTTTGCTCCAGGAAGGGAGCGAGATCCACCATGGAAGATCAGGTTGGATATGGATGTCAGCAAAGTAAGGTGCAAATTGGGTTGACTTACTCAATATAAAAAAGGAAATAGAACCAGAAAGCTGATACACAACATTACTAAAATCATCCACCCTCGTTATATCGAGACATTACCACCAGCAATATTGGATGAGATTATAGACGCCCAACGGCAGAGACTTGATGTTCTCACTGCTAGACTGCTTTGGTACAAGAAAAGTAGTCCAAGAAGGCAACAAAATCGAACCTTTCAGGTAGATAAAGAAGGTTCCACCATGAACTGAGTGTCAAACAAAACAACCAGCAAGACACCAACGTGCCTCAATTGGAAGGCATGACTAACTATTGATCGGGAGTTTGGGGCAAAACGAACAGAAGCAATTTAAACTCTGCGTGGTTCCAACTAGAGAAGTCAAGAGCTAGCAATAGCCCTGAAATGGAGCTGACTGAAATTACACCTTTAGATATTTCAACGGTTTTGAAAAGAACGAGCAACTGGAAAGCTCCAGGTCTGGACATGGTGCACAACTTCTTGTACAAGTACCTGACTAGTGTGCATTGTGCGTTGGCACTGTGTTTTCAGAAGATCTTCGAAAAACCAGATCTGATGCCAGGCTCTATGCTCCAGGGTACTACGTCTATGTTGCCTAGAAAACCGAACGCTTAAAATCCATCTGATTTTTGACCGATAGCTTGTCTTCCAACAGTATATAAATGTTTTACAGCTATCATAGCAGATAAGGTATATTCTCACTGTGACGAGAATGATTTCCTTACAGAAGAACAAAAAGGATGTTGTAAAAACTCGCGAGGCACTAAAGACCTAGTCACCATAGACGCTGTTGCCATGGCGCAAGCTCGTCAACAGCAAAGAAACTTGCACATGGCATACATTGCCAACAAGCAACCGTTTCCTTCCGTACCACATGACTATTTGCTTGATGTCTTAAAAATATACAAAATTTGCCCACGCATCATTGACTTCATAGGGTCCAAGAAACCAAGTTTGTCTATATACTATGCTGTTTTAAATGGAAAAATTAATTAAAATTTAAAATATTGTCATCAATTTCTGTTTTTATTCTTCAACTAAAATTTAAAAGATTGTCTCGGTTTTTGTAAAATAAAGGGAATAAAAAAATAGTTTTTGTATCTTGTATAGGACGTTAGATGGGCTTTTTTGCGTACTGTCTGAAAAATTATAATACTTAACTAATATCAATTAATATTACTCGACATAATATTGCATGAAATATTATTATATAATTTTTGAACCTTGAAACCATGTTCTTAAACTTTTGGAGAAGGAAATCTTAAAAAAGTACCTAAGTTCTCTATTCCAAATTCAAGAACGCATAAATGCGATCAAAATAGTTTCACTCTTCTTTTTAGCCATACTTTACTTTGTACGTGTACAAAATTTAATTTCGTCGAATAATTCATACGATTTCTAATTCTTTATTTGAAGAGAGAATAATTATTTACTTTCTACTTACTTTGAAAACAGATTTGAAGAATGTGACTTCTCTGGTACAGATTCTGCTTCCGACGAACGAAACAATTTGATATGTTTCATTGAATTTTTACGAGTAGAAAACTGCTTCTCGCATATTTCACATCCAATTTTATTCGTTCTCGTCTCGGCTATATTATTGTGCACACTTTTAAGATGTCGAATTAAGTTTTTATTCGAAAAAGTAGCACAGGCTTGACACTCTTCCATGTTTGCAATTAAACGAACACAACTTGACTGTGAAAGCGCATGTGCGAACGAAACTTCCGAAATGAGGCGAAGATAGCCGACCGGAGGAAAAGATAACGCCCCTTGAAAAGTGAGCGTTAGATAGCCCTTTACCGAACCATGTCAGCTACTTACAGATTATTAGTTCCAAATGCCGCCACACTGATAGATGGGCAAGGGAGCATGCCCTAGTGATAAACTTAAATAAATCTGCCATTTTGCAAATAGGCAACATGAAAGATGTTAGTTTGCCCATTTGTACTATCGATGGTGTTCAACTACCTATCACTGAACAGGCGAAGAACTTGGGCCTAACTCTACAATCAGATTGGAGTTTTGAGGAGCACGCGTTATTAAAAATCAAAGCAGCGTATATCCGTGTGAGGAAACTGTACCCTTTCCGTCGCGCACTCCCTGTCAAGGTCAAACTCCTTCTCTGCCAAGCCTTAGTCTTGTCCCTTTTCGATTACGCATATACGAGCTACGGTCCCTGTCTAAACGGTTCCCTAAAGAGGAGGATACAGAAAGTACAGAATTCCTGCCTTAGATTTTGTTACGGGGTCAGGAAGTTTGACCACATCTCGCCAGCTCTTCGTGATTCAGGTTGGCTTAAGATGGACCAAAGATGGGTCGTGCAGCTGGGTGTCCTCGCCTTTAAGGTTTTGTCCCGGGGTTATCGGAGTAACAGGTTGACCTCGTATCTTTTATGGAAAACAAGCGCGCGCGGAAATCGCTTGAAACACGATTTGACGGCAGGTTATTTGTCCCACGAGTATGTACTACTAAAGCAGAAGCTACCTTCTCTTCCCTTCACGAAAGACCTCATTGAACCTGATAGAAACCAAAATCTATGAGAAATAAAGCGGTCTTTGTCACGTAAATTCCAGTGTAAAACTCATAGAGTTGTCTAATTTTAGCAGGTTCAGTAAGGAACTCCTAATAGGCCTCATAGAAACCAATAGACTTTGAGATCTGATAAACTAATTTTGGTATTCCAGATAGAAGCCAGCTCTATTTGAGTCTGGAAATCCAAGTAGGTTCTGGTTGTGTAAAAACCTCATAAAAACCAACAGATGTGGGTACTTTACGAAATCTCAAAAAATTTATTTTGGAATTCCAGACAGCTTAAAGCCATACCCGCGTGCCAAAAATATGTCACGGCACTTGCGAGATGGATGCAGAAAGCTGTCATCCTTGGGTCTCTTTGTGTCCTCAAAACACACGAGGGTTTCGCCGGCCTGTCTTTATGATTTCGTCGTGTTCTGTGATCAGCCATCTCACGGATGTGAGACGTGGCCATGAATGGGATTTACCGCGGTCCTACTGGGAGCCAGTGCCATTTTTTAGATGGCAGGTGGTCCTATTGGGACCCTGCGGTGGTTGTTAACCTTATTTTTTAATTATATATTATATGATATTTTATATATATATAGTTCCTTCCGCCTCTGTGCCCTGATTTATATTTGTAGCTTATTTTTATCAAAACACTGCGTATTTTACGCACGAACACGCTAGAAAAAAATCAGTTTTTATTCACTAGATAACTTTAAAACCAACTTCTCATGTAGAATGCATGCCGAAAACTAAATGCCAAATCTTTGATCTCATACGACCTAACAGCTAAAGAATTTACGACATATCTTCTATCGCTTACTTGTCTATAAAAGTCTGTTGCTGCTTAAGTGCTTAGGCTACTCATTTACTCATGTATTCTTTTGCGTAATGATTCGTGTCTCCTACAAAAGGTTGTATATCCTATTTAATTCTTTGCAATATAACAATTTTTGAACATGTTCAAAGACGATCATATAAAATAGACCATTTTTTGCGTTTTTTTTTCTATTTCCTAGATCCCAACACGCTACTTTTTTGCGTAGTAGCGATTTCGAAGTCCAGAACTCGTTATTTCGACCCACATTAATGTAGAATCTTAATTTTTTTAAATATTTAAAATAATAATCATTGTCATATTAAGTGGAGAAACGTCTGTCGTTCTGAGGTTGCATAGTACTTGTGAATAATACTCTTGATATAAAACATGGCTTGAGTCGTGTCCACTACTGATGAGTATCAGTTCATCATATTCCCTTACGTACAATGGTGTAACTCTACTTACAGGAATAATGAAGGCTCCAAATCTGAAAAGGGAACAAAATTTTTTAAATAAAGAGATGGCATTGTGCTTGAGGCAACGAAATTGTATGTCTCCCTATTGGATCACAAACCTCATTTCAAACAATTTCAATATTGAATTGAATTGAAATTTTTTGAATCAAACGAATCAAATAGAAAATCAAATAGAAAATATTAGATTCATGTCCATTTGGATCTATCCCGTTGTGATCGATTCTCGATGTTTTAAGACAAGGAAAGTTCGTTAGTGAGCCCTTTACTATCCATATTTATGGTTTCAGCCATGAAAAATGAATGTAAGGAAATAATACAAATTCAACTTCTTACCCAAACCACACTTGATGAAATAAAAAGTCGGGCTGTAGTCGCACAGGCACAGGCGCAACCGAGGGCTGTTCACCGGGGATGGAATGTTGATGCGACTCCCGCATTCCAAATCCTGTACCTTGGGCGATCCAAACATCATCGCCAAGGATTCGTCGCAGCACCAGTATCACCATCTCTTGGGAATATAGGTCTCGAAATCTCCCTTCATCCACCATGACACTGCGCTAGCGCAAAAGACACGTCTTGATTACCTGTGCAGGGTAGTCAAGAGAAGTGAATTCCTTTTCTTTCGTCGTTCGAGCCTCGTGTGAGGTAGTTGAGCCGCTACGAAAATTTTGTAGTTGTTGCCACAGAGTAGTATTTTTTTTTATTGTGGATTTGCCGCAGTTTTCCTGGACGTGACTACTTAGGACTATCTAGAAAGGTGGGCGGCATTAAGGGTCCATATCATGTCACATGCGGCAAGTGTCTCTGCGGCATGTCACAACTGCGGCATCTCTACCTAGCGGCATCTCTCACTAGTGGAAAGGGATGGCCCGTCACATCGGCCACATTCTGCTCTACCATTTCTTTGAATCAAAGAAATTTTCTTTGATTCAAATAAGTTTTTTTCTCAGTGTGGAATATTTTTAGTTTGTATTCCGATAAATTTTGTAATTCTACTAACAGTTACAAATTACTACTCAAAGTAGTGAAGATTAATACAGAATTTCCCTTATGTCCGTCCATTGCAAAGTTAAAAATAGTAAAATATAGTGTGATTTTTAACAAATAGTGCGGCAAAAGGTTTCTCTGTGTAAGAGTTAAAAAAATGTTAGTGGTTTTTGTTTTATGTATGCAAATTAACACAAGATTAATTACATGAACAATAATAGACAGCGGATTAAATTTTGAGACTCGTATAATTGAGCCTGACACTTCACAGGTGTGAAATAATGATTAATTATGTTTGAGACATACGAACTTCGACAGAGCCACAGCCTGTCTCGAATTACTTGGATTATTCAGTCAGCTTGAGCCTAATTAGCAGAGAGGAGGGTAAAAGTAAGGAGAAACGATGCGTGTCTTGGCAGCGAGGGCTGTCCATTAGCGAATAATAATCGGTAAGCAAGTTGCAGTTCGCTGACTATGAATATATACTATATAGGGACGTATTGTATAAAATAATACATATTATGTACAGTACAGTAGAGTAGTACAGCTATGTGTAGAGTGTGGACACATGGAAACTGGGCAGCTGCATTGGACAACTCACAAGTCTTGTAGTGTAGTGAACCAGTTCAGGGCCTGTCCACGCGCCGCCCGGTTGAGGCTGCTTCTGTCATCCTGGACAAACATATCGCCGTATCGTGTTCCAGACGTGCCTACACAAAGCCTGCTAGCATAGTACGCGTAATGCGTTCGCGTCAAAATGCTTTCCGCATTCGTACCTGGTTTGTGCATAATTGAAGATGTCGATTTTCCCGAAACAAGAGAAAAATATTTAAATTTGCTTGATAAAAAAGCTTGTTAATCCAAGGTGGTCATTCCAATCTCGTAGAAAATAATTCCCAGTAATAGCCGAGTTTATTTAAAATTAAAAACCAACAAAATCGAACAATTTTAAATTGAGGGTAATCAAAATTTGACAGATTAAAAACAAAGCACTGAACATTGGAAATTGGCCAATTATTAATCTTTTTATTTTTATTATTAATTACTGAAATAAGAGAAAAAATTTCAATAAAAAATATTTATTTATTTATATGATAGGGTTTCAATCAGATCAATATTGATTTTTGTATTCTATATGTTAATTTCTTTTCGGTGAAAAAAGATCTCGAACCCAGGTCTTTCGATAAGCTACAGAGATATCAAGATGATCTATTCAGAGCTTACTAGTGAATTTACTTAGTAAAGTTCTTGAACTTGTAAGATTATTCTTTCGAAAAAATACTACATGAAATCGATTCTTTCATGATCTGGGTTCGATTCTCAGCTCTATTTCCAGGATCTTCTTTCACTTGTATTAAAAAATTCGAACTGTCTACTGTTGAGCAATTTTCCGTAAAACTAACTCCTATTCCAGCTCGTTATAAATCCTAGAAATAATAGTTTATTGATTCAAGTGTAATCGCGGTATTAGCTTCTTTAGGCAACTGTACAGAGTCCAGTCTAGAACAGGAATCTGTTCTATACTCGGAATAGTAAAAAATGCTCGGCCAAAATGAGTTTACAAGGACATAATTGGGCGGCTGTTGATGGGTCAACATAGTCACATTTATTTTAGGTCGAGTATTCTGTTCCGGTAAAATATGCCCGATTTTTATTTTCTCGTCCAGCATATTTTGCCGGATTTTAATTTTATCTTCCGGCATATTTTATCGTGTACTAAATTGAATTCCAAAGAATTTATTATTAATTCCAAAACATTCTAGATTAATTATGACCTTTTGCTTTTCTTTTTGCTGAATCTCAAAGGGAAATCATGATATCGATACAATTTTTTTTTAATTGTAGTAAATGTAATGTAGATCAAGGAAAAAATTATTAGGATACCATCAACCCCTAAATTAGGGGTAGAATTAAGCGGTGAGTAGCTAAAAATCAGAAAATTAGCTGAAAAGCATTGTAAAGGGTTTTCGTGGTTGGTAAAAACGTTTCAAATAACCATTTTTTCAAAATCCTCAACTGTATGGATGGTTTCTCGCTATCATTCTTCTTTCTAGGGGTCGAAATAGACAGCGAGAATCTGAGAACGCAAAATATTGCAGAATAGAATTGCAAATGGTTCTCGTGGGGGTTGAATATCATTTCGACAACCATTTCTGCATTATTCTATACTGTGTGGATGGTTCTTCGTTTCCCTCACTCTAGGGAATATTCGAAGATAGCGAATGAATGCGAGAAACCATCCATACAGTTGAGGATTTTGACGAAATGTTTATTAGAATGATTTTTGCTACCCACGAAAACCCTTTACAATGTTTTTTAGCGAATTTTCTGATTTTTAGCCATTGACCCCTCATTTCAACCCCTAACTTAGGGGTTGATGGTATCCTAATAATTTTTTTCCTTATTCTGCATTACATTTACTACAATTTAAACAAAAAATTTGTATTGATATCATTATTTCCCTTTGAGAATCAGCAAAAAGAAAAGCAAAAGGTCATCGATTTCTTAAACATGCTCAACTTCACCCCTTACTTCAACCCCGACAATAAGCAATGTAGGCATTCTTACATATTTTCCTTTAATCCACGCAACATGAACTTTATTTTATAAAAAAATTTGTTGAGTTATCTCTATTCTTTCTCGTTATATTAGATTTAAAAACAGAAAAATTCAATTTCACCTATAGTGCGACCCTTCCGGGGCGAAGTCGCAACCATCTCTCACCCCTTGAGCTCAGAAACAGCGTGGGCCAGAAATTCTAGGAATGTCGAGTGTATTCATTTGTATTATTATTGATAGTATTTATTATTGACTTCAAATCACCCGCGCTTTTCGCTTGAAAAAGTTGCGTATAGGCAGCGCCTTGATACAAGAACGGGGCAGCTAATAAACGTCGTTGATAAAATAAACTGCCGAATCGCGGTAGAGGTGGGGGCCCCTCCAGCTTCAAAATAATTGGTCGGGTACGTTTCAAGGACCTTAAAATAAACCGAAGTTTACTGTAGTTTAACTAAAAGAAGACTTGTGTTCTATCTGAATCTATTACATGTAGATTTTGTCAAGTAACGTAATAAGTGCTGTTCGAGTATACCTTTTCAAATAAATGATCTTTTGAAATCATCAGCTATTTCACTGTTTTATCATGCTTCATATTTGTTTATAAATTTAATAAATTTAATAAAGTAATTTCAACTTAACAATTTACAGGTGGATAATAAATAGGGTTATTTATTATTATGCAATGCTTTGGAAGAATCTACAATCATAATTGCCTTAAAAGTGCGGCATTCAAAAATGAAATAGGTCCGAATTAAGAAAAATTATACATGGGGCATAATTTCTGAAGTGTACCCACCTCGAAAATGAAAGTTGTCCGATCGGGCTAAAAATTGGCCCAATTGTAGTTCTATTGGATAGTACTCCTCACACCAAAAATTAATTATTTTTGATAATCATTTATCAAAGTGGAGGGGGTACACTTTTTTTCTTCAAAATAGTTTTACAAGAAAGCTGACATTTTTTCCTATAAGACCCCCAATTTTCAGCGTGGAAAATTCATTCGTCTTTGACAACGCAACGCTTTAGTGCCAGTTTTTTAAGTTAAGTAATATTATATGGTAATATTATGTGTCTTTCTGTTCGATTTTTTGTCATTCAAACATTTTATTCCACAGAGTCAAGAAAATATTGCCAAGATCACTTCCTACTTTGAAAATATTTAATTCTGAATATACAGTTTTTATTTACTAAATTGATAATGATTGTCGTCCAATCGTTGCCCCATTATCAGAGTGATTAATTGTGATTAAAGAGCCCATTGTGTCACTATCAATTAGAAGAAGTTCATCTTGCCTGGCAACCTGGATCGACGGCTTCATCTTCCTGATCAGGAGGTACACCAGAGGGTCCTTGGCTGTTCACTACCTCGGACACCCCACCCAACTCTAAATCAGTAGACAGAATACCGCTAATCGAATTGAAATCAACCGGGTACATTACCCCTTTTTCCGGCACACAGCCAATTATCCGGGCACACAGCCCAGTTTTCCGGCACACAGAAAATTATCCGGGCACACAACCCAATTTTCCGTCACGCAGACAATTATACGGGCACGCAGCCCAATTTTCCGATATACAGAAAATTATCCGGGCACACAGCCCAATTGTCCTATATACATAAAATTATCCGGGCACACAGCCCAATTTTCTGATATACAGAAAATTATCCGGGCACACAGCCCAATTTTCCGACACACAGCCAATTATCCGGGCACACAGCCAAATTTTCTGACAAAGAGAAAATTATCCGGGCACACAGCCCAATTTTCCTATATACATAAAATTATCCGGGAACATAGCCCAATTTTCCAATAAGCATAAAATTATCCGGACACACAGCCCAATTTTTCGATATACAGGAAACTATCCGGGCACACAGTCCAATTTTCCTTGTTTTCCCATTCTAACCTCGCAAGCTTCAACCAAATGACCAGGAGACCTACAATAATAGTATTACTTTCTTCTCTCCCCCTCGCGCATATTATTCGAAACTCGGACATTAGGGCAATTTCGTTTGATATGCCCAATATTTTGACAGTTGAAACACTTAATCTCATTTTTTGTTTCACAATTATTTTCTGTTCGCAAGTGAGCTATTCGCTTGTTTGAATGAAACGCATTTTTTTTTTTATTTTCTCTTATGCTATAGATTTTGGTTGCAACTGGTGCTGGGGTCTCCCCATGCACTCTCTTCCAACCCCTGATTTTAAGGTCTTCTTGAATCGCGAATGCGATGGCTTGAATTAGTGAATTGATTTCTTTCTCCCTTATTTGCAAATAAATATTAAAGTCGAGTCTGCGTAAGAAGTTTCCAATTGCAGTGCTTCTATAGGCTTTACAAATCCCGATGCCTTCCTCGCCAGGATTATTTTCAAGAACTTGAGAAATCATTTTATTTAACGTCAAATTTACTCTTGCACCGTATTCTGGGACAGTTTCTTCGGGTTTCCTCTTTGCGTTAGCTAAGTCTTGCATAAGTTGACTAATATCCTCGTGATAAGAATAAATTTGATTTAAGGTTTGCAAAATTTCATCCAAGGTAGCCTCTCTTCTGTCCTGAATATGTAGTCGCGCTTTTCCCACGATTTCAGTTTTGACGAGCATAGCAAAACACGGAATGTCAGAGGGATTCATCAACGAGATCGCGGCTCTGCAGTGATCGCAGAACACAGAGACGGACATGTTTTCTCTGTCAAAAATTGGAATCATTCCTTGGAGGATTTTGGAAATTTTATTGAAATCTTTAGCCCCGGTTAACTCATGAGAATCAGTTGAAAATTGATAAGGGATACAGACCGACGTTTCATGACGTTGTAAATGTGGGTAATTTCCGTGATCTGAAAATGGTAATTCTTCCGTATTGTTCTTAAAAGAGATCACAGAACTTATGGAAGCCATCGCACGCGGATCAACAGGGTCCTTATCAGAAGTTCGTTTCCTATTTTTCGGTTTTGGAATCGCAGTTCCAGTAACAAACATCCTGTCCCAGTGCCTACCTTACCGATCTACTGTCCACTATCTTCCCTCTTTCTTCTCCGTCCTCGGCAAATAACCTCCAAATTAGCACTTTCAACTTCCCTCTTGACCCTTTCAGCCTTAGAAAAAAGCTCCCCCACACAACCACACACACCCTTCACTACACTCGCCTCCCTTACCATCTGACACCTCAATCATACCTCCAAGCCCATCGCCAAAACCAGAAAAGATAGAACAGAACAAATACGCGTACTTTACCTTTCGGTACCGGAAACGGAAGCCAAAATGTGTAGAACAGGTCTTAATTTTGAAATTTGGTTTTTGTAGTCATACAAAATACATTAATGTTTAACTCGCCAATGTTGTCTTTTTTTTTACTTTTTATTTAATAACAGCTAACACGATACATATATAATTGCTAATGCTAGCTACGATATTTGTTTAGGTCAAAAGGCCTGGACAAAGGGATTGAATTAAACGGCAAGATACTCTGTTACACTATTAGCAGAATGTACGCAACTTACACTACTGAGACGTTATGAGAGCCCTAACTTTTAGTATACAGTACAAGTATTTAGCGACAAGCAATAATTCTATTTTATCCAGAAAATTCAGGAGCGCGATCCAGAACGGACCAGAGGCTGTAAGACAAACCGCGGACTTGAAACAATCCTTTCTGACATCCCGGTACATAGGGGATTCTGCCAACAAATGGAACAGTTTGTGTTCCACCCCCAGGTTGCAGATTGTGCAGAGTTGCCCCCTCGTACATCCAAAAGAAAGATCCCCCAATGAGAATCTACCCCTCACGTTTCCCATAAGACGCACCTGGGCAAGAAGTCTAATGTATTCAAACGGTATTCCGCCATAAAGGTACTGCTGTCCCATGGATGAAATCCATAGGTGAGGTAGCACCTGAAAATAGGATGTCTGACAGCCTGTACAAGTCCACATACAAATTCAACCTTTTTCAATGGAAAAGTTTCAATTCAAACAACAACAATTATTTTGAAAGATATTTGGACATATTATGAGTTTTAAAAATAATTGAAAATATTTTAAATCTTCAGAAGATTACAAAAAATTTTTTTTTAAATTTATTTTAAGATGCTGAAAAAAGTTTTTAATTGATTTTTGATTTTCAAATATTAACTTTCAAAATGAAATTAAAAAAGACTTCTCAACATATCAAAAGATTTCTAAAACTGACGAAAAAAATCTGTAAAACTTTTACACCATTTTTATGTAATATTTATCCAATTTTGTTGTAAAAATTCAAATAAATTCAAAAGATCTTCAGAATTTCTAAAAAAATTTCGAAATTAATTCAAGGTCTGGAAAAAAAATGTAGGTTTCTGAAGATTTCAAGATTAAATTTTAAAACTTTTCAAACATTTGGAAATGTTTCAAGATAATAATAAAATTTTCTTAGGATTTCTAAAAAAATTGAAAGTAATTATTTATTACAATAAAATCATTCTGAGAGTACGTTTGAGAATATTTTCAAACATTTCCAAACATTCCAAAAATTAAAAAAAAAAGTATTTAAAACATTTTAAGGCGAAAATCTTATATTACGACCCAAGGCCAGAAAGTGGGATTTCCGTGCGTGTGTGATATGAAGGCCGAGGTGAAGCCGAGGGTTTGCTGGTCGGGGCAGGCATCAAAAACACATTTTTCATTTTTACCTTATACTTCCCCCTCGTCCTCGGTTTTGTGCCGACTTCTTATGCACAAAAATCGCAATAACCTCAAACCATCAGTTTTGAGATTGAACACACCGACGCTCTCTTTTTTCCATTCACCTGTCTAGATAAATTTTTTTCGGAAGCTAAGTACACAATAACACAATACATTGAAAGATTTCCAAAAAGTTATATTGCATAAACTCTAACAATCACATCATTGGTCCAAACTATTCCACTATTCTACTAATCTACCTCCATGGGACTACGCCCTCAGGGTTCGTAAGGATTGCATGACTCATGAACACCTTCCCTTAATGAATTCTCTGAATTTTCAAATTTTAGGAATGACATCTGTAGATATTGAAATTCTCAGCAATCAATAGTGGGCGGGCGTTAATCAAGCAGGTACAATTTCCCTTCCTAAAATTAGTAAGTACATACTGAAATTCGAGTACTCGAGTCTGAAAAGTCAAACGGGCAGGAAGATTTTGTTCGAGATATCGCGAAATTCGAATTATCGAAATTCGAGTTATCGAATATTTTCAACACGTATAAGATAGGACTTTTGGCCGGGAATGAGAAAAAAGTTCAAGTAATTAAAAATTCGAGTTATCGAAGTTCAACTGTATTATGTTTTTTGTTAAGAATTCATCTTCTTAGGTTGAAAAAAACTTCGGATTAACAAAATTTTTAATTTCAGATAACTCAAGATCAAAATACATGTGAATTGTAAAAATTTTAGAATAGAATATTTTAGATTTGAATGAATTTATTTTTAAAGAGCATGTATGTAGAAATTCCCGGGATTTAAAAACACATCAAAATTACATTTATCGTCTTTGGAGGAAATTTATTTAAATTATTGGAATTAGTCAAGTAAGAATTAATTTTGAAAGATTTTCTTTATCATTGCAAATATTTCAAATCGGAGTTTAATACCTCTTATATCAGTGAAGTTTAGCATTTGCACGATAACATATTTCAGAAATAAAAAATACCTCTATGTAATGCAAAATTATCCTTATAATTTTATGAAATTTCTCCACAAAACTGTATTTTTGTCTTAATTTTTGTGTTCCTTATAAGAACATTCAAGTCACTACATATAGTTTAATATTTTATTTATTTTTCTGTGCGTATGGAGTTTGATCTCATTTTCTTTGTAGAAAAAATGACAAGTTAAGAGTTCTTTATCTGAAAGAAATTTTTCGAAATTTTATACGACTTGAGCGATTTTTTTAAAAATCGTTCTAGTTGAGTATACCACGCATTGATCCACTTTCATATTTACCTAATTAAACATTTTTTGTTACCTATTTAAAAAAAAATCACCTTTTTTAACGACAAGAGGTACTGTGATGAGGTGTTATAAAAATACATGATTTTAGACCTAAAATCCTTCAAATTTCAAAGTCCCACTCTGAAACCATTCTAATGTAAATTTTAGTTATACATCATTTTATTTGGAGGTAAATTCTATGAATTCTATTCACGACGAAGAATAACAAAAAGCTAACGAAGCCTCGCCGATTCTTCACTCAAACGGATCCTGCGGTCATGCGGTCGGTAAGCATCAAGATTTTTTAAGTGAAATAGGTGATAAGAGGTTTCAGACTTTTAGGAAAACTACAAGGAAGGGAGAGGAGGGAACTATTAATTCTATTAGGTGTAAAAATAAGTTCTACTAGATCCTTATACAGAACGATTACAAAAACAAAAAAATTGAGATCGCAATAAGAAGATACACTAAAAAAAACAAGTCAACCCAACCCACTAAAGAAAGAGAGAGAAAAAAGACCATCATCCTACCCTACATTCAAGGTATCACAGAACATATAGGAATAGGAAGAATTCTGAACAAATACAACATCCAAACCATATTTAAACCACCTGAGAAAATAGGACAACTTCTAAACAATCCTGAAGATAAAGAGGAACCTCTCAGTGATCCGGGAGTATATAAAATCCCTTGTCCTTGTGGCAAAGTCTGTTTTGGAGAAACCGGGAGGGCGGTGAGCCAACGTGTAAAGGAACATGAGAGTAAAGTCAGGCTAAAACATTTCACGCAAGTATACGAGACTTTATAAAAATGATGGCCCGTCCAAAAGTCCAGCACTAATCTAGGAAATTTTCCAAGACTTATTCTTTCCATGTATGTACACGCAAAATATTCTCATTACGCCATTATAACGCTTAGAAAAATTAAAGAAGGTGTAACTTGGTGACACGCCTTCATTTATATGAATTCTATTTTATTATGCTAGCGAGTAGCGTTATCATATCAATCCACCCCGCTACTAGAGTTACAAAAGTCACACTTTCTATGATCCAGTATGTGGCGCACTAACGATGCTGAAATGTAATATCATTATCACCCATCAAGTGGAGCCCTCATTCAACTCAAATCTACTTTTTTATTTTCTTTTTTCTTTTATAACAATTTCTATCCAACTGGAAACACTATTCATGAAAAAATTTATTTCTTATATTTTAGATTAAAAAGACTCATAAAAAGTGGTGAGATTTTGAGATTTTTGAAATTTCATTTTTTTTACAAAATTGTTTTTTATTTGGCTTTCTTTACACGTTTTAGTTCCTAATCGTGAAATTATCAAATAATGCGGTGTGCTTCGAATAGTATTATATTCAAGTACAATAATTGCGTCTGTTCTTTCGCCTGAAGCAAAGTCTTTGATTGTCTGAGAATTGATACTGCGTGACGCAAGATAGTTCAGTGGTATAAAATATCCTTTCTGAAGCTCTTTTATAAATTATGTCCTCATACTACTGGACTGCATTTAAAGGATTCAACGTTTGAATATCATCCATCTAGTTTCATTATATCGTAAGCCATACTATTTTTAAAAAATACTTAAATAATCTTTACTAATGTTTTTTGCCTTACAATAAGTTATACAAACTGATTTTTTACGTACATTGGGTTTTTTGTCTCAGCGAAGATTAATTTTTATCGATCAAGACCTAATGCAACTAGATGGACGATAAAATATAATTATATTGCTGCAGTTTTACTAATAATCATCGTCTTCATCTGCTCCGGCACCGTCTACGATCTCCTCTTCCTTCTCGCTCTCAGATGTCTCAGGTTAATTTCCCTCGACCTCTGAAGATTCGTTGCCTGCTTGACTTCCTATATCTTTGCTTCGTTTTCTGAAGAATCTCCTGATTTCAGTCTTGTACTTAGTAACGCTAAGCGACCCAGGCAGACTAGTTGATCAGTCATTACAACCTTGAGCGCACAATTTAGGAACTCGCGCACTGTAGGACCTCCTAGGTGTTGTAGGCAGTCGTGCTGAAAGTCAATATGAGAGATGATTGAATAATTCAACAAATTTAATAATTACAATTAGAATCATCTTCTTGGTTGAAAATTTACCCTTTGTTAAGAAATGCATCATTTCAGTTAAAAATTCATCTCTCTGGTTGGAAATGTACCCATTTTTTTTGAAAATTTGTTGTTTCTTTTTTTGCTTGAAAATTCACGATTGTGGTTAAAAAACAGTCTATTTTGTTGAAAAGTCGCCTTTTTGGATGAATTTAACGGGTTTTCTCGTTTTAAATTAAAATTGTTTTTTGTTACAATATCAACTATTACATCCTTCGTTGAGGATTCATCGCTTTTGGTTACAAAAATTGAACTACTTGGGGGCCATCCATATGTTACGTAATCATCATAGGGGGGGGGGTATGTATACGATTACGAATGATTACATGGGGGGAGGGGATGTTGCTTGAGTGATTAGGTAATCATATGTTTAAGTTCCTATTTTCATAAATCTCTTCTTTCTTCAATCAGCTTGCTTCAATCTGTTTTTAAAATCTGTTCCACATTGACGATACGAGAAAATGTCTTCAAGGAACGATTTGTTTCAAGAGCTGTGTAAAGTTTACAAAATCAGGTATCCTAATAAGTCTTAAAGATGATTCGCACTACGATATACTATCTCTTTTTTCACGGGAGAAAAAGAGATAGTAAAGCGCAGTGCGCATGAGCCAATGTTTTCGGCGCCTGAGGGAAGGCAATAAATGCGGATAAATGTACAGTTTGCACCGCCAAAACGCATATATGGAGATCGGTCTCTTTATTATTACTCCGTGCTAAGAACATTACAAAATGTTGATGATTTCGCATATTACCAAAAATTTAAGAAAACATTAGAAATTTACACTACTTTTTCCAATATCTACTTGAGAAATAAACGAATTGGCTTTATCCTGGGCTCATTTTATAAAGAATTTTGAGAGCATTCAACTCTTAAGAAAGAACAAAATTTAGCTCTGACATAATTAAAATTAGAGAACTTAATCAATCATTAAAAATGAGATGAACTTAATCTTTTGACCAGTAGTGTATATTATTAATTATAATACGTTAAATTTTGTTTAAAAAAACTAAAAATCAGTAAATATAACATGTATATTTATATCAGTTACAAATTATATTAATCAATACACAATCCGTAGCTGGTATACATATATATTTTTACTTATTTATAGTGTTTCAAAACAAAATTTAAGGTATCATACGTATATTTGCCAAACATTTTTAAATAATACTTTCAAGAACTTCAATTATTTTCATTAGTAGTGGCATTGTTTGCCAGAAAAAAGATTTATTTTATAAAAATGCTTGAACATTTCAATATGTGACAAACTTTTTATTCATAGCTTGTTACAATATTTTTTTTATTGTATGGCTTAAATTAATGGTGGCTCTCTTGCCTTGAAATTATAATCACATAATTTAAAAAATATAACTAAAATTCACAAAAAAATATTGCATTAAATTATACAATAATTATTCAAATAAGTAGAAGAAAACAGTTATATAAGTACTAAATATATTAATGTAACATACACGACTGCAAATTCCTAAATATTAAACTGCAAACGGTTCTGCAAAATAGTCTAAAGTTTCAGAGATATAATCTGACCCGCTGCCAGGCCACCCATACTTATTTAAGGCCTTTTAAAGTTTGAATCCCTCATTTAAATGAGGGGAAAACCTGTAAGGCATTGTTCTAGCATCTAGACGAACCTCCTATATCTTTGCCTATATTCCGTATACCTGGTTATTCCTAATCAATTTTAGGAATTTCCTCCTTTTATGGTCTATTTCTATTGTAAGAAAACTCGATGAGTATAATGAATGGCTGGGTAGGTGCGAGCAGAAAATTACGAAAATAGAATTTGCATATTATTACAGTTAAAACATTCAAATCTGTTGCAGAAAGACCTAGAAAAGTTTTGAGACATTTTTTTATTATTATTTCACAGGATGTCACTGAATATTAGAAAAAATTGGAGTTCATTTAAAAGATATTTAAAACTTTTACAAGTTTGGAAGAGACTAAAAAATATTTTAAAAAGTTTCGGAAAGCTTTTCAAAGTTTTAAAATATTTTCAATCTCTCCAAATTTGTAAAATTCATAAATATTCTTTAAAATTAGATTAATTTTTCCTAACACTTTTTAAAACATTTTGATAAATTACAAAAATTACCTTAAAAGCTTCCAATGTCTTTTTTGTTTGCAAATTTTTTGAATTGTTATAAATTTTTTTACAATTTTCTCTTGGATTTTATGATTTAAAATAAAAAATCGTTCTAAATTTTCCCATGAATCTTAAGAACAACTTTTATTCTCTTAAAACATTTCAAAATTCTAAAACGTTTCTAAAATTTCATATATATAATTAAAAACCAAAGGTAGGACCGCGGTAAATCCCACTCGTGGCCACGTCTCACAACCGTGAGATGGGTGGTCACAGGACACGACGAAATCACAACGACAGGTCGGCGAAACTTCTTTTACGAAAACCTACCCACGGATAAATTGATCAAAAATCGCTCACATTTTGTACATATAAAATGTGTAGTTTTTACATAATTTATTTTGAAGAGAAGCCCGCCTTATAACTGGGTATAATGTTTAATATTCAATAAACAAGAATGCCAGTTTCCCAATATTGTTTGAGTATTTTGGAAACAAGTAAACTTTCTTTCACGAAAACCTGCCAACGGATAAATTGATCAAAAATCGCTCAAACTTTGTCCATATAAAATGTATAGTTTTTAACATAATTTATTTTGAGGAGAAGTCCGCCTTAAAACTAGGTATAATCTTTAATATGCAATGAACAAAAGTGCCATTTTGGCATTATTCTTTGAGTATTTTGGCAGAAAGTAAACTTTCTTTCACGAAAACCCGCCACCGGATAAATTGATCAAAAATCGCTCACATTTTGTCCATACAAAATGTGTAGTTATCAACGTAATTTATTTTGAAGGGAAGTCCGCCTTATAACTGGGTTGTAATGTATAATATTCAATAAAAAAACGTACCATTTTCACATTACACTTTCAATATTTTGGCAGAAAGTAAACTTTCTTGTACGAAAACCAGCCCACGGATAAATTGATCAAAAATCGCCCACATTTTGTCCATATAAAACGTCTAGTTTTTAACATAATTTATTTTGAAGAGAAGCCTGCCTCAAAAATGGGTATAACGTTCAATATTCAATAAATAAAAGTGCCATTTTCACATTATTCTTTGAGTATTTTGGGAGAAAGTGAACTTTCTTTTTCGAAAACCAGCCCACGTATAAATTGATCAAAAATTTCTGATATTTTGTCCATATAAAATGTGTAGTTTTTACCATAATTGATTTTGAAGAAGAGCCTGCCACAAAAATGGATATAATGTTCAATATTCAATAAACAAATGTGCCATTTTCGCATTATTTTTCGAGTATTTTTGCCGAAAGTAAAATTACTCTTACGAAAACCAGCCAACGGATAAATTGATCGAAAATCGCTCACATTTTATCCATATAAAATGTAAAGTTTTTACATAATTTATTTTGAAGAGAAGTCCGCCTTGAAAATGTGTAGAATGTCCAACATTAAATAAACTGAAGTGTCATTTTCGCATTATTCTTCGAGTATTTTTGCAGAAAGTAAAATTCCTTTTACGAAAACCAGCCAACGGATAAATTGATCGAAAATCGCTCACATTTTATCCATATAAAATGTGTAGTTCTTAACATAAATTATTTTGAAGAGAAGCCCGCCATATAACTGGGTATAATGTTTAATATTCAATAAACAAAAATGCCAGTTTCGCATTATTGTTTGAGTATTTTGGAAAAAAGTAAACTTTCTTTCACGAAAACCTGCCAAAGGATGAATTGATCAAAAATCGCTCAAACTTTGTCCATATAAAATGTGTAGTTTTAACATCATTTATTTTGAGGAGAAGTCCGCCTTAAAAAAAGGTATAATCTTTAATATTCAATAAACAATAGTGCCCTTTTCGTTATATTCTTCGAGTATTTTGGCAGAAAGTAAACTTTCTTTTACGAAAACCAGCCAAAGGATAAATTGATCAAAAATCGCGCGCATTTTATCAATATAAAATGTGTAGTTTTCAACATAATTAATTTTGAAGAGAAGTCCGCCTTAAAGCTGGGTATAATGGTTACTATTCAATAAACAAAAATGCCATTTTCGCATTATTCTTCAAGTTTTTTTGGCAGAAAGTAAACTTCCTTTTACGAAAACCTGCCAACGAATAAATTAATCAAAATTCGCTCACATGTTGTCCATATAAAATGTGTAGTTTTAAAAATAATTTATTTTGAGGAGAAGTCTGCCCTAAAACTGGGTAAAAATTTTAACATGCAATAACTTAGCACACGACTAAATATTATTTTAAAAATATTACTTAATAAATGTAACAGATTTTCAATGTAATTTGTCACTTTGTAAAGCTCCATGTTCAAATTCTCCTCGAAAATCGCGCGAAACTGTCAAAAGCATCACTATGCATAGGGCTGATTTAATCTGGCACGTAATGCATCCCGGAATAAGTGAGGTTATATTATGCTCTTTTCCCTTACATGCCACCGCCTCCCACCATTCAAGTCCGCCATTTTTTACGTTTATTACACTCTTTACGTATACTAAGTTTCGAACTCATAAAATATAAAAACTGTGCTCATAATAACCTACAATATTTTGTTCACTGAAGTTAACTTTATCCTTTAATGACATAACCCATAAATGATTATAATAATATTATAATATTATAATAATAAATACTAAAAGTATTGATCGAAAATAATATATATATTTTTTTTTTTCATAAATTGCAAGGAAAAAAATTTCAATTAGTACAAAATGACACGAAATTCAGAACTACCCGTTTTTTTCGGAACTGCCCAATTTGGCAGAGCTGCCCGTTACAATATACTCTGGGGGAGTGGGTATAACACGTGACTGCGAAAACAGCTCTGCGCATGTGCACGATCTTGCTCCCAAGTTTCCATTCGTGGCAAACATTAACGAATTCTTGGACGTCGCTCGTCCCACCTCTGCTCACTAATTACTATTCCTTCGTGGTTTCTGTGCTAGGAAGTTATTGTATTTAAAGTCTTTTGGAATCTGGAGGACTGTTCATACAAAATTGAATCCATGTCTAGAATTTTGTCAAAATCTGCTAAATACAAATTCGAGAACTGATGTTCTTAGATTGTGTTCCAATAATTCAATGACTTTTTTCACTTTTTCGATAAAGTCTACGGTTCTATAATAAAAATTATATGAGAGTCTAAAAAAAAGTGGCCTATCCTAGAATGGGTGACCAGTCAAATAGTTTCCAGAACTTATTTTTTCCGTGTTATCACCAGTCACCATCACAATTCACAATAAATGAAATACATGTATACTTATGGCCTTTTCATACCTCTCTTTTCCGGCAGGATTAGGCAGCCTGCCTAGGAAGTCCATAAGAGTGAATGGGAACCGAACTCATGGCGCTGTGATCGCAAGATGGCGGAGGCAAACGGGACGTTTTGAATATCAACACAGTGTTATGTGTGAACAAAACCTTTATTAATTTAAAAAATGAAGCTCTCCCTTGGTGAAATTTGTGTTTTCGCTAATTCTTCGCCAACGAAGAGAAATTTTATCGAAGGCGAAAGTGTTTTAAACACTGGACATGTTATTTATTGTGGGGAAAAGTCGGTGACCGATTTGTTTGCTCTTGTAGCATATTGTATGCAAACCTCGGGTTTAAAAAACAATCCTCACAAAATAAAAGGTGAAATTGCTTTGAATGCCAAAATATTAAAAATGGAATGTAGTTGTAAAGCTGGTCTAAATTCACAGTGCAAGCACATCGTTGCAGTTTTGATTAATTGTAGCAGGAAAGTTCCTTATTTCAATACGACGCGGGTTTGTTTGCGCACATATTATAATATAAATGATCCTAAATTATTATTTCTTTTGTCTTCAGAATATACATTATAAGATCAGGGTGGCCACTCACCCAGGAGAACCGAGAGAAAGCCGGGAGAAACTTTCACCGAGAGAAAACCGGGATAAAGCTGGGAGAAAAATATCACACCGGGAGATTTCCCGTATTTCATAATTCACGCGTTTTGTAAGTTTTGAGTAAAAATGATTTTTGTTTTTTTGAGAGAGAGATCACATTTTTTAGTAAAAAAATCTATGCAGTCTTTTTGAATGTCACTTGATACTGGATTATATGATACTTATCAATAGAAATGAAAGGTAGCATTGCAGAATTAGATATCCAACATTCTTACGAAAATGTGTTTATTGCATACAAAATTCTTTAAAAATAATATACACATTGTATTAAAAGGTTTTGTTTTCATCATCATCGATATTAATTCAAATTATTATCCTTTATTTGAATTTTCTTCTTTTTTGTAGGCGTTTTAGCCAAAAGCGCTAACAGCTGTCTGCCACAGTGCGGCTAGGTCATGCTTTTTCTTGATTTTCTCAGAATAGAAAAATTATTTTAGATCAAATCTTTTTCCATGCTTCATCAGCATTCCCATATTGAGGAAGTAAGTTTTTATATCTGTAAAACATTGAAAATTCGATTTTTCATTGCCACCAAAACTGATTTGCAAACCCAAGAAAATTCTAACCTCAAAATTCTTTCGCGATTTATTAGAATTTCGCTAAGTTTTACAGAACAAGAATTTTTTTTCGCGTTCAAAAATTCAATTCCTCGGGAGTCAGTTTTTGCTCTTTAATGTAACTGAAGATTGGAGTTTCTGTCACAATTCGCAATGGAGCCTATCTCAATCTTTGGCTACTGCATTTTAGCCTTTTCAATTAAAAATAGTGCAATCTTTTTTTTTTAATTTCAAACGCATTCAATTAAAAATTACAAATTATTGTTTGAAAGATTTTGTAAATTCAATATTTTAAAATCTGTTTAATAATGTATTTTTAAATTGTTTATAATTTTAATGTTAGGAAATAAAAAGTCAAATACTTGCAATATTGTTTTATTTCACAATTTTACGTGTGAAGATAATCTGGAAAGCATTGTTGTTGCTTTGCTTCAATTATTATTACATTTTCAGTTAAAAGAATTAATTTTCAACAAAATAGTTAAATTTTTAACCAAACTGATGAATCTTTGAGAAAATAAAAAATGAATTCTCAACAAAAATTGTAATATGTAGTTGAGATTTCCACCAAAAAACGAAATGTTGAGTTTTTTAGTCAAAAAGACGAATTTTTGAAAAATAAATTGAATTTATAAACGAAAAATATGAATTATCTACCAAAAGAATTAAATTTTTGTCAATTTCCTTAATTTTGCTGGATTTTTTAAAGGAAAAATTGGAATTATTTTAAAAGAATTCGATTTTTCATTGGCACCAAAACCGATTAAAAAAGGTTGAATCATGAAAAAAGATGCACGAGTGTAATATACATAGTTTCTTTCCATGTATATTTAAATAAGGCTTTGAAGTAGCGAAATATATACATATATATATATATAAAAGCTATTTGTGATATATACAAAAATCTTCGATTGTTTTGAAATATAATCGTAACACGTTCCACATAAAACTGTGGACTAGCACTCTATTATTACTATTTTTATAATAATAATAGAGTGTCAGTCCACTGAGTTTCGTCTGAAACGTGTTACGGGCAATATTGAAAAATTCCAAAAACATACCGGAACATTTTGTTTCTTATTGAAAATAGGTTCTCGGGATGGAATATTAAAAATTGAAAACTTATTATCGGAGTTTGGATAAGAATCAGTAAACAATACTTTGTGTGATTATATATTATTTGCATACTTACTAATTTGTCCTGATAATTTATTATATTATTTATATATTCATTTTCACTTAATATAGTGCAAGGTGCGTACAAAAACATAACTGCACGCCGCGGCGGGCTAGCGACAGTGTTGACTGGATCGTCGCCGTTACCGTTCAAATCAGCCCTATGCATCGCCCCCCACTCTTTCTGTTCTCTTAGCATCCGGAGGGGTATCGTAGTTCAAGTAAATCCAACAGATAGAGCTTCGATCAGGTTTGCCCGTTTTTGCATTGTTATGTATAGCAAAAATACTAAAATTCGTTTAAAACTTGATACTTTAAATCCTAGAGGAACCGAGCTTCAAGCGTCAGGCTAATGTGTCCGAGCGCGTAGCGCGAGGTGAATACATTATCGAGAGCGAAGCGCGAGATGAATACCAAATCGAGCGTGAAGCGCGAGATCCACCAGGAGCGCGCCCTAGGCGCCCTCAAACTTGCGAGCGAAGCGAGCCGTGCGCCAAGCGCGCGAAGAGAATGTGCCCGCAAAGCGGGCAGATTTTTTTTATTAAAAAAAAGGACATTTTTCAATATTAAGCAATGTTTGACTGTTTATTTAAAATAAGCAATTATAAATCAAAAATGTAAAACTAAACAATTTTAAAACTGACTTGTTTCAAATAGAAAGCCTGGAATCATTAATATTTCAGAGTGCTAAATTAAAACTTTGATAGTTAGAATTTTAATTTTTTAATTTTGTTGAATTTTTAATTTGCAAGTGAAATTTTTTAATAGCGATGTATAAATAACAATTGAAAAAATATTGATTTCAAACGACTTGAAATTTTAAAAAATTTACTTTTAATTTAAAAAGTGTTTAGTTTCAAACGAAATTTAAAATCATTCAATTTTTAATGTTTCTAACTTAAACTTGCTTCAAAATAATATAATTTTCAACAATTAGAAATTGATTGATTAATTCTTCAAGGTAAAGCATTAAAAATGATAACGTGGATTTATATTTTTTAACCAGAAATCTTTCAACTGTTAATTTTTTATAAAAGTTTAAAATTTAAAATTTTGTAGTTTAACGACATTTAATTTTAAATTGTGCATCCATTTTATACGTATAAATTATTGAGCGTGTAAATAAAAAAAATGTTCAGCTTCAATTTTAAACGCTTCAAATTCAAACGAGTTCCAATTTTAATGCTTTCATTTGCAGTTTAACTTTGATTTGATTACTTCAAATGAAAAACCGAATTTTTTAATTTCAATGCCCGTGACAATTTTTTTTGATCCGGGAATAAACTGGGAAATGACAGCGAATCTTTTCCACCCACTATACAGGATCTCTATAAAAGCTTAGAACCATAATACGACTGAAAATTTACTGAAAAAAAAATATATTTTTCCCAAATGCCGTGTTTAACAAACTTATCGACAAAAAATAGCAGATATAAGTCAGAAAAAACAGCACAAGAAATGTCTCTGAGTTTAACTTTTATGCTGGAAGAAAATACAAATTTCTAACTTAAATTTATGACCGCCGATTTCCCGGATCTGCTCACGAATTCCCGACTTCTTCCCGTATTTTTCAAGGTGAACAACATTCTCAGCAAATTACCGGGTTTCCCGGGCCGCTAGACACCCTGTATATGGTTTCATTTTCTTTCTTTTTATTTTAAAAACATACCTGAACTAATCGTATCTCTAATTATTGGGGCATTTATGTGTCTCGTATAATAAGCGTAGAAGTAGCAACACTGAATTGATTAATTGATTAATTGAGACATTGATGAAAATATTTGAGAAAGATACGTTACATAGGGGGAGACTTGTTACATGAGGAAAGAGGGGTAAAAAATGGTCGAAAAATGTGTTACGTAATTTATGGATGGCCACTGGCCACTAAACAACACTAACAATAAGCTAAATAAATACTTTTCCCACAGATGCCGACGATGCGGTGTTGTTTGAATTGCGCAAAACGCAGGCGTTAAGGGGCCTTATCAGCATTATAAAATAGATGGGCACTTTCCGACAAAAAGATTTATGAAAATCGGATAATATTTGCAGTAATAATAGAAATGTTGAAGTGCACACGCTAGTATAATAAGATGCACTGCGCTATGAGAGTAAACGCATTTTTACATTCTCATCTCAATGAGAAGGTATTGGTTTTATGTGAAAAATGACTTTTGCGGATTCAATCAAATGTCGTTTAAATTTAGCTAACCTGATACGAGAGATCCTGTCGCATTTATCGTTCCATCAAGAAGGAGAGCTCGGATTACATTATTTTCTAGAGGGTTTTCTGTCAATCTTGGTATCCACCTCATTGAGAGCCTCATTAATGTCTTTTACAAAGGTGTAGTATGCATTGGTGATTTTATTTGAAGATTGGAGTTCAGGAAGGTTGTCTACTTTATGGATTGTTACTAGAAAGGAATTAAAAACCTTCCAATCGACTCTTTTCATATTATATTTATGAGAGAAGAACTGATGAAATGTGAACGGGATTGCTACGTCGATATTTATGGGAAAGTGATCGCTGCCCACTTTGTCCACAAGAACTGACCATGAGGTCATTAATTTTAAATTACTCGATACAATAGTCAAATCTTTTGCAGATTTAGCCTGACCTGAAAACAAAGAGTCGACTCCCCGCTATTGATGATCCACAGGTCGGGTGGAAGACAAGACGATTCACAGCCCCAAGATGGATGATGGATATTGAAATCCCCTCCAATCAAAATAGAGGAAAAATTGGAAGTAGAATCAAAGGAAGTATTCCAATTAACGGAACGGATGGGAGCGATTTGTGTAAATGGAATGTCGTTTCTGATAGCAATCATTAGACCTCCTCCTGTGCGATCAAGATAATCTTTCCTTGTGACGTTGAAACCTCTGAACGGAAAATTGGATTGCGGTTCAAGCCGGGTCTAACTTAAGAAAACCACGTCAAATTTGTTCGAAATCCTTTCCAATGAGCCTTTCTTAGGGAAGACACCACGACAGTTCCATAGAAGGAAGTTCAAAGAAGTATCTCTAACCATATACTACGGAGAATTTTGGGAGAGTAGAGACTGTGATGAAGGTGTGGGAATGAGGTTGGAAGGAAACATGGAGTGGGAGTTTACACTTTTAAACATGGCGAGCAAAGGCGTGAACTGATTACAGAGCTGCATCAGGAAGGAAATCATCTGATCAAAAGTTTGTGCAAGTTGAGGTGGCAGAGAAGAAGTAAAAGAGGGCAGTGAAAACGAGGGACAGAGTTATCGTTATTGAGGAGAGAGTTTACCGTTGCGGTATAATCAGTCAAAAAGGTCGAAATTCTGTTCAACCGATTCGAGGAAAGGTTTTCACTTCTATGATTAGGGTTTCGGCAAAAGTTTGTAAGTGGAACATTTTGCTTGTTCTGATGCTGTGTACGTGTGGGGGGTTTTGGTTTTGAAAAAGCCGTGATAGTAGAAAAGTCCTGTTCCAAGGTTGAAATTGGATTGCCCAACCAAGATTGGGGAAGTTGGAGTAGCCAAAGCTAGGCGCTGGAAGAGGATCTGAACATAGAGTGGGGGGTTCTTTAAGCAAAGTATTCACGTCAAAGGTGAAATTACTGTTTTGCGCTTTTTTTGCCCTGATAGTAAAGACGCGTCGCATCTCTAAAAGGAAAGTTCTTGTATACCGAAATTTTTCTAATTGATATTTGATCCTGATAAAGTCGGCAGTTTTTCTTATTTAGACCGGAAGAGAAGGTGTTTAGCGTTCTTCCCACCACCATTCCATGTTTGGAATTGCACACTTCTTTGGGTTCTATCGTTACGAAAAAACTACCCTTATTATGGATTGTATATCGATTCTCAAATGGCTTCTCTTGGGAGTTATAGGCTTCGGAATCAGTTTTATGCTGAGCTTCACTTTTTTCCTTACGAGAAGGAACATTTAGATAAGAGGAGGGGGGTTGAGCCACATTATTTAAATTTTGTGAGTTTTGAGAATGATGAAACTTGTTGTTAAGATTTTTAAGAGACCTGTCTAGCACATTTGCCTCCAAAAATACGTTTCCGCCGAAATCCTTAAAATCCATTAGGTTGTTGTTGTTTTTTTAACCTTTCGTGATAGCTATTAAAACAAGAAACAATGTTTTCAATTTCGTCTTTTTGAACAATAAGAAAAGTGTTATCAACATATCTATAAAACGAATGGATATTGACCTTTCAATTTAAAAAAAATTCTGATTCGAAATCTTGTAAGAGAATTTCAGCAAGAATACCTGATATCGGAGTAATAATAATAATAATAATAATAATGCCTTGTTGGAGTCCCGAATTTTTTATTGTAATAATTATTATCAAATTCCAAAGGTTCATAAAATTAATTTCCCTCTAAGACCTGTGGTATCTTATACTAACACTCCAACTTATTATTTGGCTATAAGACTACGAGTAAAATCTTATATGATTCTATTCCGAAATTAAATTCCTGTGTTAAAAATTGTAATAATTTTCGAGAAAACATTATTAAAATTAAAATTCCGGATAACCATATTTTTATGTCTTTAGGTGTAAAGTCACTATTTACTAATATGCCCTTGGCATTAGTTCTCTCTGGTATCGATAAGAGATGGCGTCATATTAAAAACTTTGCTAATATTTCTCAAAATGATTTTAAATCTGGCATCTCTTTTCTGATGAATTCTACTAGTTTTCAATTTGATAATAATTAATACAATAAAAAATTCGGGACTCCAATGGGGTCTCCCATATCAGGTATTCTTGCTGAAATTGTCTTACAAGATCTCGAATTAGACATTTAAAAAAATTTAAAGGTCAATATCCATTCGTTTTATAGATATGTTGATGACACTTTTCTTATTGTTTGAATAGAAGAAATTGAAATTATTGTTTCTTGTTTTAATAGCTATCACGAAAGGTTGAAATTCACATTTGAAGTTGAATCTGAGAATTACATCAGTTTTTTAAACTTAAGAATTATCAGAAAAAATTCAAACGATATTGTCACTAACTGGTTTAGAAAAAGTACATATTCCTGTAGACTTTTAATTTTTATGCCAAATAATCCCATACACCAAAAGATTGGTATTGTGAAGAATTTAGTCGATTCAGCTATTCTTCTCTGCGATGAATCTTTTCACCATGAAAATTTAAATTTAGTTTAAAAAATATTAAACTACAATAGTTATCCTAATCTTTTTATTGAAAAACACATCAAAATAAGACTTTTTAAAATCAATAATAAAAAACCTGCTTCCGAGTTAAATTTAACAAATAATAATCAACAGAAAAAATTGGTCTCTTTTAACTTTTATCCATATATATCTTATCCAATTCGTAGACCCATGGGAAAACTTGGAACAGTGTAACGTTGTTTATAAATTGGAGTGTTCTTGTGGTATGTCTTATATTGGACAAACTAAAAGATCGCTAGAGGCTAGAAAAAATGAGCATTTCAGAAATATTAACCATTGTATTAAAAACCGCGAAGAAATTGCAAGGCACATTCACTCTGTTCAGAATCGAAATTAAAATTATATCAAATGGGATGATATTAAAATACTACATGAGGAGTCAAATTACTTTGAAAGAACTTTTGTCGAGATGATCTATATTAAAAATGAGAATGACAATGCTTTGAACAATATTACTGATTTGAAATTTTATAATCGTGCTAATAATATGATTTGACATAGTTTGTTAATGAAATTTACCTTTTAAAATTCGTTTAAAAATTTTAATTTGGCGACTAAATTTTCTTTCTTCCGAATCAGTATGTTCGAACCTTTCAGTACTCGATCGATTCGGGGCCTGCATTCGGGGCCTGTACTCTTAAAAATCTTTTTTTTTAAATCTTTTTCTAGAAATCATGAATTTTATTTAAATTCTAAATCTTCATCACAATGTAATAATTACCAAAAATGTTTTTTTTTTCAAAATACTAATCTCAATTTTTTCTATATAATTGATACTTTACCACCGAGCAATTCACGCCTACCCCGAAAGGGAAACGGCTTAATGATATAATAATAATAATAATATTTGTTGGTCGAAAACTAAACTGTTTTGATAAGATTTCATGCTTTTGGATTGAAAATTCATACTTCATGGTAGAAAAGAAAAATTCATCTTTTATGGTTGAAAATTTGTCTTAGAAAATTGGTAGAAAATGAACTTCCTTGTTGAAAATGCGACTGTCTTCGAAAAAATTCGTTTTTAGCTTAAAAGTTAAAAGTTTGGTTAAAAGTTCAACTATTTTGTTAACAATATTTTTTTTTCTTAAATTCGTCTTCTTGGGTTGAAAATGGATCTCTTTTATTAGAGAATCTGTTTTGGTTACAAATTAAACTATCATGTTGGAAATTAACTTTATTGTTGAAAATTCAACTGTCTTCGAACAAATTCATCTTTTTGGCTTGAATGTTAACTATTTGGTTAATAATTAAACTGTTTTGTTGAAAATTCGTCTCTTTTGTTTGAAAGTTTATCTTTTTAGTTATTAATGTAACTGTTTGGATAAAAATAATTTTTGTTGTTGAAAATTCGTCTTCTTGGCCTGAAAATGTATCTCTTTCAATAAAAATTATTTTGTTCAGAATACAATATATTTCGACTTGAAATCTTAGGAATTTAAAGTGTTTCATATTGAGTTCAACATAATATTTATATTAATTTTATTCAAAAGAATTTATTTCGCTATTTTCTTGAAAAATTACCCCATTTCCCCTATTTTGAGAGCATTTTGGGCTACGTTACATTCGGGGAGGGGGGGGTGCAATAACGGTTGTCAACGAGGAGACGGGGAGTTAAAAAATAGTCCAAAACTGGCAACATAGTTTATATACGGCACCCAAATGTATATTCAATTCGGAAAATGTTAAATACAATATAAATATATAACTTTAAAGTTAATTTATTATGAACATGAGTTACATTCTTTCGGCCTTACGATCAATTGAATTTTTTGTTTCTTCTTTTTTTTGAGAAGTTGATTGTTTTTTATCAAAAATTGGTCCATAACATTCTGGAAAATGGGATATTTGGACTTTATACGTATAAGATACGGTCCAACTGCACTTCGTGACATCGGAGATTGGATCAACACCCAACGGAGGTTAGTCCACCTGAGAGAACAACGTATTTTTCTAATTAGATGTAGAAAAGAATATCTAATTCTAGCTCCTATACAAAATAGCACAAATAATTTTAATTTAACTAATGTTCATTATAAAATTTACACTAAAATTCAAAAAGTAAAATTAACTTATCAGAGAAAACTTTTGAATTGTGAAATCAGCAATATAGTTGATAGGATTCAGAAGTTGACGAAAAAAATTCAATTGATCGTAAGACCAAAAGAATAGAACTCATCTTCCTATTAAATTAACATCGAAATCGATCGAAGAAAGGTTTTTTCACTTCTTAAAAAAATTATTATTATTATTTTTTTTTTTTTTGAGAAGTTGATTGTTTTTTATCAAACTTTGACGTTTTCATTTTTTAAATATTCATTTCAAATTCTTTTCGAATAGACTACTGCTTGAAAATATATTATAATTTAATAGTAAAATTGAATTTTAATTCAAAGATATAAATTCCAATTTTAAAATAATTGAAACTTGATATTTTAAATCTGAAATCGTTAAAGTCATAACGAGGTTTTATTAGTTTATTTCAGACTATACCGTCTATCATATATACAATACATACATCAGTAACAAAAATGATTACAATGAATTTACAGAAAATTTTTTTCTATAAAACTATCGTGGTATTTCCAGCATTTCTAAAATCATTCTTATAAATTTTTTACAGCTAGCTGTGTCATTTGAAGATAAAATACCCTTCCATGTTCGGCAAAATTCTCTCCATTATTCTCGTTCATCACAAAAAAAAAACTTGATAAAATTTCAGTCTAAAAGCCTTGAAACTTAATTCTGAAACCAAAAAAAAATTAAAAAGTCCGTTTTTATAATATAAAAAGCACAACATTTCACATGTTTGACACTTTCCCCATGCATTTGAATACTTTTCGGCCTAAAAGTACAGCCAGCGCCACCCTCGGCCGTGCTCAACATTTCCGTCACTTTCATTTCAGAGTGCCACGGGGCTGGTTGCGACCTAACGCCGCTACGCGTATGTGGCGCTACGGGCCAGCACAGAACGAGATTGTAGAGTTTAGAATGCTAACACCAGATTGGAGAGTTTAAAATGCTAACCCCAGATTGGAGAGTTTAGACTACTAACCCTAGATTGGAGATACCGATTTTAAAGTAGAAAATATATTTAGCAAAGTAGAAAAGGTTGAAAAGTTATTTTAGATTTTAGGAAAAAGTTATAAAGTTACTATTCAATATTAGCAAAAGTAGAGAAACAAAGTTTATCGATAAAAATGCTTTCTGTAACGATTTCGGCAGTATAGCTATAAGATTTTCATCTTTTATTGAAAAATTAATGCACAAAAACAAATTACGAATTTTAAATCGATTCTAAAGTTTATTCAAGATTGAGCATGAAATACAGGAATAAAGTGACTTCAAAATATTTTAAATAAGTTTAAAAATAACTCGTTATCTATATGACTAAAACATACATGTTTGTATTTACACAAAGCTAATGCAGCTTACTTATTGAAGTAAAGAAGAAAAAGGATATAAAATTGTTAATTTTCCATAAAAAGGACCTGTTTTCTCGCAGTACATTTACTATACCATGCAGTTTGATATAAAGGATCCCAATGTGAAATTCTGTCATCTCCTTGTAATAATAATTAGGAGCGGATTGGAGCCACTGTGAAGTTAGGTGACGAGCGCAGCTCGGCTGTCACATGCTGAGAACCGTCGGCCCGGCAGAGAGGGGGTCGCGAAGCAACGTGCGTGTACGGTGTGCGCGCGCACGCTTGCCGCTGGTTTAACAGGGGTTCTCCGCATGTGAGATCCGAGCTGCGTTCGTCAGCTAACTTCACAGCGGCTCTAATCTCTAATCCGCTCCCCGATAATAATCAATAGTAATGGCCTATATAATAAGAAAAATGATTTTAAAAATATTTTTCTGCACACGGCCAAGCAGAGAAGCACAAACCAAAAGGCAAATCAATATACATAGTGTAAAAATGTTCGTAACTTACAGGGTGCTTCGGTAACATTTATAACGGTAAGACGGTATTTTACGCGGAACGTCGATTATAAATAATTATTGTTAATATATACATATTTAACATAGTTACATAAAATTCAATCTGTGCTACTAAACCGTCTGCATTTAACTCCATTTGGATAATATTATGAAATATTATATTTACTTTTTGCGTTCGTTTTCGAGTTTACGCTCGTTAATTAGATATGTATGTTGTTTTCCATTTTGAAAAATGAAATATATTTGCGTTACTGTAAAATGGGTTTGAAGTTTTTTATGTCTTCCTTCCCTTTCGTCGTTCCTATCAGAATAAATTTTATATCCACAATGTAATTTTTACAAATCAAGAAATTAAATTTAGATTGCGTAAAAATTCAAATTCAGGGTGGCCGTTTTAATCGAGGAAAACATTTCATTTAAACGCTTAATAACACAGATCTGTAAAAAATGGATTGCGATTGTTGTTGGCCAACTTAGGGTCATTTCCGATATACTTTTCTGCGTAGAATCCGAATCTGAGGTCAGAATTTTCCCAGCACGTCAGGTTTTTGAGATATCCTAACCTAAAAGTGCGAAAAATGCGGTTTTTTGGTATGATTTAAAATAATCTGCAAAAATGTGAGCGATTCCATTTCCATTACTTGTTTCTACGTTATTATGAGTTAAGACTGCTGGGACAGATGCTTTAGAACGTTTGTTGTTAACGAAGCGCCAAAAGGCCATTTCATTATTTTCTATATCATCCTCAATTCTGATTGTATACTTTCAAATAGTAAATAAGACTTTTTCTAAACGTGAATACTAATTTTTGCTCCCTCAGGTTTAGAATAATACATACAGAAATACCATCATCTCTTATTATAATAGGAATCTTTATGACAGTACCCCGATTATCCTTAAATTCCTACATTTTATTTTAATTATGGATATAGAATTAACCAAATATTGATATCGAAAGTCTCTCCGTGCAAAATTATATCTCAAGTAAGGCACATGGCCGACAGTCAGCCTGGCTTTTCTCATCTATACATACTTTTTCCCTGAATAATTATATCGTGGTTAAGGTTCATACCTGATTTAGTTGCAAACTCTGTACAGTCCATAACATTTGTTTCTTCTTCTGCCATCATTTCTGAATGCTGCTCATGTGTTCTTTGTTCTCTAAAATGTAATGAAATTGAATATAATTTGCATAAGAATTGATCATATATCATTGCATGATATAACTGCAAGTGCAAGCATTACTATTCAATATTATTTTTGATCATTTTCAAACCAAGAGAAGGGGAATTCGAAACTCATTTGTGCAAATTACGCTTAATCTTATGTGAGATTTTACTTAACGGGCCAGTGGGAGGGGAGCCTCCCATGTAAGATAAAGTAACAAAAGGAATTTTGAAATCAGATGCAATATCTTCCGTTTGGCTTTTGCATTTGAAAATTCAAATTTTTGAAAAACCAACCAAAATTGCGATTGGTTAAAAACATTATGGCTAATTTTTCGTGTGTACATTATTTGCTAGTGTACATGCATAAAAGATAATATAAGGTAATAATTAATTCAAGCTTAATAAACATAATTTTCCAAACAAATCATTATTGTTTATAACTATCTTTTTTATATGAATAATAGGAAGTTGTGGGGTTTTTAAATGAAATTTGCAGATTTTCTTGAACATTTTGGAAAACTTTTTTTAATTAATATACCTTGTCCCGTGACGAGAAAAAAGTGTGCAAATCAAATTCTTTCTGTTAGAATGTTATTACATCATTTGTTTAAACATCTACTGTAACATAGCCCTCTTGTTTAAGTTATTATTTTTAAAAAATTAGCAGAAAAATACGTAAACTTTATTCAAAAAATAATGCAATGCTATTCACAAAATAATTCTTGTTGATGTTCACTTATTATTCGTTCCTAACTAAAAAGTCAAAGAAATGCTGAAAACGCCCGAAAAAAGGCAACTTTATAGCATTGCTGATAGAGAAGATAGCTATAAATAATAATCGTTTGTTAAAAAAATTATTATTGTAAGCTTGCATTAATTATTACCTCATTAAGTGAAAAGTGGAAAACAAGTTGGAAATGTAAAAAAAAATCAACATTCTAGCATTACTATCGAAGAAGATAGTTATAAACAATTATACATTATTTAAACAATTATGTTTGTTTAATTGCACTTTCACTCTAAGTGAAAGGTGGACAAAAAGTTGAAAATTGCAGAAAAAACCTCAAGTTTCTAGCGTTATTCTTAAAGAATATTGTTATAAACAATAATAAATTGTTTAAACAATTATTTTTGATAAGCCTAATTAATTTTCCAATTATGGATTCTGGTCGGAACCCTATAAAACAGACTTATGGGGGTGAAATTGGAAAATAAATTTTTTATTTACGTTAAAATGTTATATTTATTTATCTTGTTAAGTCATTCAAGTACCAACAAATCCGAAGAATGGCGTATGAAATCTTGGACTTTTTTATTATTCCCATAAAAAAACTCTTCAGAACCTACATCATTGAACATTACTGTGATTCACAATGATTAACTATCTCAAAACCAATTTATAGTAGAATATATATATAATTTTTTCTAACAAAAATGTGAAATTACTCAAATCTTCAGCTAAAAATAATTTTTTTGGTACATTTTCCGAAAAATACTACAAATTTATATTTTCACGTTATGGTTCGAATACTCAAAATTGGGCTAATAAATAATGTGCCATAAGTTTTTCCTCATAAGAAACAGAACAGAAGATATATTAACGAATTTCAAATTTTTATTGACTTTTTTCGAATTTCAGAGAAACCAAATTTATAGCTCTGCCTGCTATACTATAACTGAGGACGTGGAGGGCTAAGCAGGACTGAAGGAGGCCTTAAATGGAATAATGTAGGGCTAAAGTAGGGCCAACATTTCGACTCTGGTAAATATCTCAATTAGGTCAAAAGTTATAAAAGGTTTGAAGAAAAAAATTGTATTTTTTTTACTCTAAAATTTCGAATGCGACGCACATAACATATATCAATCGATAGCAAGAAAAATATAATCGATAATGTGTTGATAAAATATGTAACACGTCGATCATATGTTAGCTTTGCTTTATTTATAGCAAGAACTGAATCTACGAAAATTAAATAACTTAATTATTGAGTCTTCCTAAAAAGTCCCCATGCGTCAAGTTACCCTACCCTGTGGCTAATGCGGCGCGCTCTTTTTTAAACTAATCATTGCAAATTGAAAATTATTTAATAATTTCAGTAAAAAAAAAGGTATCTATATTCTTGCCCAGCTATTTTTTAACATTTAGATATTATTTTTCGTTTCTAATTAGGAACCAAGGTTATGAAAATACAATTTTCAGTATCTTCGGCATTTCAGTATATAAAGTATCTATCTGCGCCGTCTTACCCGCTTCTGTTTATGATAGAAATAAAGACCTTTTTATATAGATGTTAACTACCTTTATCTATTTGTGACACATGTGCATCCTTCGGAAAAGTCAAAAGATCAATTTTACAACAGTTTTATTACATTTGGAGCAAAATAAGTTATTTCGCCGCGCCGCTATGATAATTAAAGAGAAACACCCGAAATAATCTTTTCATCATGAGCTGAACGGAAAGTACGTTACAACTTACAGAAAAAATTAGGATCATCCATTAAAGTTTTCTAACATATTTTCAATTATCCAATAATTAAGACCATATTAGAGCCATTCGGTTCTATATGAGGTTTCAGCCATCTTCCACGTAGACAGTTATTGGTGGAGGTGGGAGGGGGGCATAAAAGGTGCACGATTGTTCACGAGGGGTGCCGGGGGTTCTAGCCAAAATCCACGTGAACGCATGTTCTCATGAACCTGCGGGTTCCTCTTAACAAAAAACATAAGAAAATAGAAAATTTGCCCAACTTTTTGTTTGGACTTCATTCCTTGTACCATTAACCTTTTGTTTTCAAGAAAAACCGAATTTTCAGTCAATTCACCGCTCCTTTTGGCTTCCTTGCTTTTGAATACCACGAACATCCTAAGTTTCATAAAATATGGGCCGTGAAAACTCCACGTTTGTCCACAAGAGGGGGGGGGGGGAGGCAAAGTGAAAAAAAATTGTCCACGTGGTATATGGACGGCCCTTAAAAGCGCGTTCTTTCATTTCAGATCGATTAAAGAAGAATCTAGGGTTCGAAACGAATTATTGTCTTTTGTTATATTATATTTTTTTTATGTTATGATATTGTGCAAGGCGTAAAACAAGGATGCGTTATGTCCTTATGGCTATTTATTATATTTATGGACAAGTGTCTAAGAATGGCCCTCTTTGACGAAGAAGGTGTAGATCTCGAAACAGTGGATCAGGTGGGCCGGTTTGTTTTCTGTTTCCTAACCTCTATTTATAAATATAGAGATCTCAAGAATTGAGCTAAATAAGTTCATTAGAAAGCAAGAGATGTGTTACAAATTATATTACAGCACAGGTAGGTATATTTGTTATTAATAATATACTGTATGCTTTATGTAATTTTTACTCACAATTGTGACAAATTAATGAATTTTGTAGGTCTCAATTTTTATATGTAGCCAGTCTCAATCGTCTCAATAAACAGTAGAACTTCTCTTGAAATTAAAAAAATAATAATCTACAATAGTTAAATATTTCGTTTTTCCTAAATGACATGCGTTACAGTATTCGCTTTTGAACTTTTTAAAAGCTCGTGCTCTCTTTCATCAAACTCCTAACCTCAAATCCACTTTCCATATTTCATGTAAGAATTTCATTATTATTTCTTATTTTCAAAACTGCCCCTTTTGGATTTTATATTTTTACATGTGATATGATCGATTTCCGTTATGAAATATTTAATTCCTAATAATAATGTGATTGCCACAGTAGGTGCTAAAATTTGCCTACAATTTTACAATCACCCATATATGGATGAGAAAATACTCTTCCAATTTCAATGAGAGAATAATTAATTAATTAATTAATTAATTAGATTAATTAAAAATAAAAAAAAATCTTAGAGGTTGCGAGCATCAAATCTAGGTAAGATATGAGATTTTCGTAGTTTTCGATTATTTTTTAAATCTTCATATTAGTTTCAGAGAAATATCTTATAAATAGATATTTTTTATGATGAAAAGAAAGAGACTCTTATTTTGTCATAAATAGTATAATTCCTTATAAACAGACAGATAAAAAGTATAATTGTACCTGTAAACATTTTTGTATGGATTGAAAAAATTATTGGACTTTCTTCATACAAATGATTAAAAATATATAATTGATGAAATAAAAAAGTTGAAACTAAAATTATTTTTAAAGAAATATACAAATAAATACGATTAATTATAATCAAAATTACAGGAAAGTAATTTTTTTTTTTTATATTTGGAACGAATTTTGTACTTTTTTTTTTGTGTTTTATCGTATATTGTTGTATTTTATTGTAGTTTTAATTTTCTACAAAACTGAATGAAAAAGTACAAGTACAAGAATCTACATAAATTTACAGGTTTTGCAGTCAAAAATTTGTTCGTTTTCAACCTAGGAAGACAAATATTTAGAATATTGCAATTACATACACGGAGAAAAATGGATGTGTAAAATAATGTAGATGTTGCAAGGGTAAGACTATACCGTATAACATGCAGCTATTCATACCAAACATCTACTATCTTTTTGAGATGTTAGGCCTACAAATATTTTTATGTTAAACTGAAACACATTCAGATGTTAACATCGTCCGACTGCATGGGCATCGCGCATTGGAATTTCACGACCATATATTTAATGGCTATATATTTTCGATATTACAATTATAGAATATTACAATTTTAAGAAATTTCTAAAGATCTTGGCCGCCTGGCCAAGATCACAAGACTGTTATGTCAATACTTTTAGAACCTTATACAATTGTAACGCATGAGAGAATCTTCTCTTACTCAGAGTAAGATTTTTATGGATTATACGTCCTTTCTATATATCCTGAAACTAAGTGCATTAATTGTCAACGCACATCTAAATTAAGAATCCTATTAGCTATCTCTAAGGGGGAACCGCAGTTCTTCCCTTAGAGTTGGTGCTCTAGCCGACGCATCGGAGAAAATACGAGCTTTCTTCTCGGGAGCGGCTATTTAATAGCTCACCCCTCTAGTAGCCAGGTAAGTCCCCACTCCGGTGTTACCTGTGCTACCTGTGCGCTCCGCTGCTGGTGGCAGTTCGAAGAGTAGCTTATGGACGATCCATCACAAATTTTGTACTGTTTTTGACCCCCCCCCACGGCGACGACATTAGCTCCCCCCCCTACAAGTAACGTAGCCCAAAATTCTCTCAGAAGCAGGTAAATAGGATGATTTTTCACGGATATAGGGCAATAATAGAGACGTAAATTCATTTAAATAAAATTAATGTAAATACTGTATATTGAATTCAATATGAAACACTTTTAATTCCTAAGAATTCAAATCGAAATATATGTCATTTTCAAAAAAATAGTTGAATTTTCAACGAAAAAAGATTGTATAACAAAATATAAATGAATTGTCAATCCAAGAGGACGAAATTTTAGCAAACCAGTTGAATTTCTATGGGAAACAAACTTTCAAGCAAAAGGGATTAAAATTCAACCAAAAACAATTGCATTTTCAAGGCAAAAATTCGAATTTTTTAGAAGACAGTTGAATTATCAACCCGAAAAGTTGGATCTTCAACAAAAACATTCATTTTCAACAAAATAGTTTAATTTTCTACCAGAATATTGAATTTTAAATTAAAAAAAAACTAATTTTCTATGAAACAGATCAATTTTCAACTAAAATGATGCATAAATTGTAGCAAGTTTTTAAAAGGTAGTTAAGCTTTGAACGAAGTAGTTGATTTTTTAACAAAAAATACGAGTTTTCAACAAAATACATGAATTTTCAGCCAAATTTGGTTGAATTTTCAACTATAAAAGATGAATGTTTAATTAGAAGTATCATGGTTGAACAAAAAATGGAATAGTTACATTTTCAGTTTGAAAAATAATTCTTAATGACAACAAAGAAAATGATCTTTTAAAAAAACAGTTACGCTTTCAACCAAAGAGATGAATTTTCAAATAAAATGATGAACCTTTAACAAAAAAATTAATTTTCAACAAAAATAGTTGAATTTGAAACAAAACATGTTATATTAGTTGATATTTTAACCAAGAAAAGATTTTCATTTTAAATCAAAAACAGTTGCATTAAAAAAAAATAACTTTCTACCAAAAGAGATGAATTTTCAATTGAAAGAAACGTATTTTCACCCGAAAGGATTTTTTAGTCAATAAAGAAACATAATTTTATCTAAAATGTTGTATATTAGACCACAAAATATGAACTTTCAACGATACAAAAGTATCAACCAAAAAGATAAATTTGTAACCAAGAAGATTAATTTTCTACGCAAAAAGATGAATTCTCAACAGAATACATACATTTTTGACCGAATAGTTCAATTTTCACTGAAGGAGATTAAGTTTCAACCAAAAAATACGAATTTTCAAGAAATATTACATAAATTTTCAACTAGATAGTTTTAACAACGGATATGATGTTAATCCAAATTTTATTTGATTGACTTTTAGTTTTTTTCTATTTTTTTAACTAAATAGTTTGATTTTTAAATAAAAAATATCAGTTTTGGACCAAAAATGTAGTAGTCAAATTTTTATTAAGAAGAAATAATTTTAAATAAAAAAAGCGAATTTTCTACAAAGCAGTTTAATTTTGTACCAAATACTTGAATTTTTTACCAAATTGTTGAGTTTTCATGCTAAACGGACGAGTTTTATGTAAACCAGTTAAATTTTCAACTAGGGAACATGAATTTTCAACAGAAAAGTTAATTTACAACTGATCAGTAGAATTTCCAACAAAATAGTTAAATTGTCAGTTGAAAAAATATCATTTTTAACCAAAAGAAGAATTTTCAACTAAGGTCATAAATACGCTCATCGCCCATTCAGTATCATCTATAGTATAAATGTCAATGTCAGTTCAATCTCTGTTTTGTCATCGTCCTATTTATTATTTGGAACTTTCTTCGTTAAAAATGTAATTGAATTGGTTTGGAGCCTCTCTCCTTTTCAGCAAAAGAGGTTCCTTTTTGTTGCAGCTCCTTTGGAACCAAAAATTGGTTCTAATAGAAACCCCAGTTCTTTCGGTGCATTTTTAACATATAATTTTTTATAAACAGAAAACAATTTCAAATTTATGATCCTACCACACTGTCCTAAAAAGTTATCATTTAAAAGTACAATTTTGTAGCCTAAACCAGTTTTTCGATTTTTAGGGTTCGTGTTTCTATTTCTAGATTTTTATGCAAAGCACGAGAGTGAATTTGATTCGAGGAGAAGTTTGTGGTGTTCGGTTGCACTTGTCGTGCAAGCAGCCGGAAACAATTTCCAGAGCGTGTCGCGACACATCTTGCATTACCCGGTACTTAACGTAGAAACAATAGCGAACGTCCGAGGTCAACAAGTTTCGGCTGGTTTAGGAAGGAATAAAATTCCATTTATACAAGTATAATTCGTTCCTGTAACTCAATCTATGAGGATACAAAATCCACACAAAAAAAGTCTAATATTATATTTTTGGTTCGGAATTCAGCTTGTTTGGTTAAAAATTCTACTAATTTGTTGAAAATTTAATTATTCAGTTAAAAATGCAACTATTTAGTTGAGAAGTCATCTTTTTTGGTTAAAAATTCAACTACTTGGTTGAAAGTAGAACTCTTTTATTGAAAATTCATCTCTTTGGTTGAAAATTTAATTATTTTGTTGAAAATTCTTCTTTTTTTTGGTTAAGAATTAATTTTTTTAACTAAAAATGTAATTATTCCGTTTGTGGTTAAATATTGACATGTTTTTTTTTAAACATGGTTCAATTGAAAATTGATCTTTTCTGGTTGAAAAATTCTACTATTTGTTTGAAAATACTTTTATTTGTTGAAAAATCTTCTTTTTGACAGAAAATTAATCTTCTTGGCTTAAAATTAATTTTAAACTGAAAACTTAGAGATTTCATTTTTTGTTAAAAACTTATATATTTTATTTGAAAATTCCACTAATTGCTTTGTTAAAAATTCACTTTTTTTGGTTGAAGATTAATCAATTTAGTTAAAAATTCATATCTTTGGTTGCATATTGAACTATTTAGTAGAAAAGTAATCTTTTTTGGTTAAAAATTAAACTAATTGGTTGAAAGTAGAACCCTTTATTGAAAATTCATCTCTTTACTTGAAAATATAATTAGCTTGTTGAAAAATTAAATTATTTTTTTGAAAATTCTTCTTTTTTTTTTGGTTAAGAGTTAATTTTTTCAACTAAAAATGTAACTATTCCGTTTCTGGTTAAACCTTGACAGTTTTAATTGAAAATTGATCTTTTCTGGTTGAAAATTCTACTAAATGTTTGAAAATCCGTTTATTTGTTGAAAAATCTTCTTTTTGGCAGAAAATTAATCTTCTTGATTTAAAATTCACTTTAAATTGAAAACTTAGCGATTTCATTTTTTTTAAACTTATATATTTCAGTAAAAAATGTCACTAATTGCTTTGTTAAAAATTCACTTTTTTTGGTTGAAGATTAATCAATTTATTAAAAATGCATCTCTTTGGTTGCATATTGAACTATTTAGTAGAAAAGTCATTTTTTTTGGTTAAAAATTCAACTAATTGGTTGAAAGTAGAACTCTTTTATTGAAAATTCACCTCTTTGGTTGAAAATCTAAATATTTTGTTGAAAATTTAATTATTTTTTTGAAAATTCTTTTTTTTTTTTGGTTGAGAATTAATTTTTATTTAACTGAAAATGTAATTATTCCGTTTACGGTTAAATATTGACAGTTTTAATTGAAAATTGATCTTTTCTGGTTTAAAACTCTACTATTATTATTATTATATCATTAAGCCGTTTCCCTTTCGGGGTAGGCGTGAATTGCTCGGTGGTAAAGTAGTGATATAGTTTTCATGCTAAAAATCTAATCTCTGAGGAAATAGGTTATTCATAAATTTAAGAATCAAAATTAAATTAATTTTATCTTAATATTGCTTCTTACCAATTTTTTAAAATTGTTTCAGTTTAAATAAATGATAGCTTCTTTTTCCATAGAAACTATTCTCTACAACGAAAGAAAGGGAACGATTGCGTCACAATAGAGAGATTTTGCTTTTGACCAATCACGAGCCGTTTTATTTGTTTTCATTCCGCTACGTCATCACTTTTCCTCTCTAGGGAGGAAAAGAAAACTTGGCTGCATCAGCCGGTTTCGCTTCGCTCTACAGGAATTGAAAATCGATCTTTCGATGAAGGTATGATGCAGAATATTAATCTCAAATGTTATAAACATAATTAACAAATGTTTGAGTGAGAATTTTATAATTGTTAATCTGACTAATTTGATTACCAGACTTAGAAAAGCTCAAAGCGGAAGGTTGAGTATGTTTCAGAGGAACTTAAGGAAAATGAAAACAATTTCATGAAATTTACGAAAATTCTAGAACAATCACTATGACAAAATTCAATTAGATGAAAGAGAGTTTGAAATATTTGAACAATGAATTAAAAAATAAAGAAAATGATGAATTTCCTTTTTTCTTATCAGAAGATTTAAATTCTAAAAATCTTTAGAAATCCCTCTGAATATTTCTAATTCTTTGAAAACGCCTGTAAATTTGTTAGAATGCTTTAAAATAAACGTAGCTCACTTCCTGTTTTCGGTGCCACTTTCTGCAAAAACAAATATTCTCGAAGAAAGATTAGTTTAAATTACTCTACGATACCTCATGAAATATATTTATGTGGTGTAGGGTAATGAAAAACTATTAACCAATTTTATTCCCAAACAAATTCACTGCCACATAATAACGCTATTTCTGAAGTCTTTATGAGATGGTATTGTGTCTAGATGAGCCCACAATTTTTTTTGTCTACGAACCATACTAGACACAATTAAAAAGATTTCTATAGTATTCGTAAATGTTATGAATAATATACAGTTATTTTTAGTCAAATGGAGTAACCGATTCTTTTTTTGGAATACATAAGGAAATATAAATATTTTTGCAAAAATTCTATTGTTTTTCCTAAACTATCATTAATTGAGGTAACCGAATTTTGTCTTGGAACCTTACTATATACCTATGGGAAGATTTGCTCGATATTTGTGAATGTCTTGAATAATTTCCCATTATTCACCCAAACTATCCTCGGTTTTCTAGAAGACATGTCAAGACAAGTTCAATAGGATGCTTTTCAAAAACTTGAATTATCAAGACATTTTTGAAGTGAATGTGTTGGAATCTGGAGTGAAGTTTCGAATTCGCAGCAAGCTTTCAAGCTCTTCGATTATCGTTCAAGATTATTGCCTTGGAAAGATCTGGATGCCTCAAAAGCTCGAGGAAATTGATGAGTTCGATTGCTACCCACAAGTCATCAGTAATAGTCTTGTATTCCACATCGATAGATGAAAGTGCCATGGCGCATTGTTTACGCGATCGCCATGATATGGCAGCTCAGTTGAAGATGAACGCTGAACTCGTTAAGGATCGATGACCAGTGGTACAATTGAACCAGTCGGCATAGAGAAAACGCTAAAAAAATTATCGTCACTTTTCAATTCCAGACCATGATTTGAGGTTCCCTGGAGATATCGAAGCACACATTTGGCTGCTGTCCAATGCTCTTGTTTCGGATTGTTGTTGAATTGTCCAAGCTCATTGACAGTATGTGAAACGTCTGGTCACATTACCAATGTAGAGTATATCAATGCCTCAACTGACTCTCTGCATGGAAACGTTTTATCCTCTGCTCGGTTATTGAAGCCTTTTGTCAGCGAGCGATATATAATACTTCACACTATATATAAACTATATATAATATTTTCGCCTAGGTCAATTGTTTAAATAATTCATTTAAACATATAATTATCAGTGAAAACTAGTATTTTATGTATAACAAACAATTTGCATGTCAAAAAACACAAAAAGATCATAATTAGCGCCAAAAATTTGCAAACCCCATTTTTTCACTGATGGATTTTTTCCGGGACCCTATAAAACAGACTTATGGGGGTGATATTTAAAAAGTAATATTTTATGGCTAATTTTGAAGGGAAATGTTGAGTTTCAACTTGATTCAGCTAATATTGAGAATTCTGAATAAAATTTACAAAAACGTCTTTTTTTCTCATGGGAAATACGTTTTAAACTTCATGGGGCTTGCGCCACCTCTAAATATTATTATTTTTTAATTAATTAATTTTTGTGTGGATTCGATTAAATTTCCGGGCGTTATTCATAAACATTGAAAAACAAATTTTTTGGCCACCCTAGTAGACACTCCTTATTATAAAATGAGATACTTAATACCTCAGCATTTCCGCTTATTTTAGCTTTTGAGGACCTATAATTTAAAACTGTTTCATCTTTCGGGGTTTAATTAGAAAGCTTTCAACCTGAAGTCTCTAACTAGTCTTATTTCGTACATTTTTGAATAAAAAATTAGTATTTTCCTAATGCGTAGATAATCTCACATTGAAAGCTTTTGAAATTGAACAATTCTCACTTCGTTAATATATAATATAATACAACCTGGAAAAATTTTGCAATTCAAAAGAAAACTGGAAGAAGAATACAAATTAAGAATATAAAATAATAAAAGTAAATCAAATTTTGAACTCATTTTCGTAGATAATTTCACGAAATATAGATTCTTACCAGGTTTTTGCAATAGGGATATCATTTTTCTATATTTTTATTTCCGTTCTAAAATTTTAGGGATGTGCCATTAATATAAAATTTTAAGTTTTTAGGATATTCTTCTAACTTTTATCGAATTGTTAAGAATGTCATATGAATCCAATTCTTTTAAATTCTTTCGAATTATAAACCAAAATTAGTCACATTATTAATGCACATTAGTAACATTTTGTCACTTTTTGGGTTAGAAATTATTAACTTTCGATCAACGTTTTGATTTCAAAAAGCCAATTTTTCCAAATAAATTAGGCTCTGGCAGCCCTTAAATAATAAACTGAAAAACTGCAATTCTTTTATTTCATTTATAAAAGTTTATTTATCAAAAATGTTATCAGATCTTTCTCCGAATTCTCGTTGGGTACACTTTATTTGAAATTTGTTATTTTTAAACAGATTCCAATAATTTTATAAGATCTCAAAGAATTTTGCATATTTCAGGGTATTTTGACAAGCCTAAGGAATTATCAAGGGTTTGAAAAATTGTCAAATATTTTAAAGGATTTTTTTACTTCTAGGGTCTTTTTGAAAAATTCAATGTATTTTCAGGAACTTTGAAAAGTTTTAAGGTTTTTAAACAAATGTCAAAGGATTTGTAATATTTAAGTGTATTTTTAAATATTCTAAAAAATTTGGAAGAAGGGCAATTGCACGTCAAGAATAACAAAATCTGGAGATTGTCGTTCGATTTTAATTAAATTTTTTGAATTTATATCATTATGCTATGTGAGAGATATTTTGAGCCATCAAGATTTTCTGAAATTTTATCAACTTACAACATATTCAATTTTCTGGTTGAATTTCTTTGAAGCATAGACATTCAAAGGTATTAAAGATAATATTATACATATTTGAACTATAAAACTTTGAGTACAAAATTTCTAAGTTTCCCGAGTAAAAATGCTTCGACTTGAGTTCGACTTGGCGCTGTCTTGAGTTCGTCCCCAAGACATCGATGTCTGGCAAGTATTCCAGATATATTTTTTGTAATTTCAGTTGAAAATTCATCTTTTTGGTTGAAAATTGAACTGTTCCAGTTAAGAATTCATAATTTCAGTTACAAATTCATCTTCTTGCTTAAAACTCAACTACTTGGTTGAAAATTGTTCTTTTTTAATTGAAAATTCAACTATTTCGTTGAAAATTCAAGTCTTTTATTAAGAAATCAGCTTTTCGGTAGAAAATTAATTTTCTTCTTTGAAAATTCATCTTTCTGGTTGAAAATTCTACTTTTTGTATAAAATTTTAAGTATTTCAGTTAAATATTCATAAAATTAGTTGAAAATTCATCTTTTGGGTTGCAAATTTAAACTCTTTGGTAGCAATTTGAAGTCCTTTTTTGAAAGTTCATCTCTTTGGTTGAAAATTTAACTATTTTGTTGAAAATTCGTTTAATTTTTGGTTGAAAATTAATTTGTTTATGGAAAATAGAATTATTCCATCTTTGGTTGAAAATTCATCTTTTTTATAACAAATTAAAACTACTTGGTTGATATTTTATCTCCATCAATAAAAGTTCATCTCTGGTTGAAAATCTAACTATTTTTTTTTTAAATTCGTTTGATTTTTGGTTGAAAATTAATTTTTTTATAGAAAATTCAATCATTCCATCTTTGGTTGAAAATTAATATTTTTAGTTGAAAATTCGAGTATTCCAGTTCATTAATTCTAATTTTAGTTGAAAATGTATCTTTTTGGTTGAAAATTGAACTGTTCCAGTTAAAGATTCCTCATTTCAGTTACAAATTCATATTTTTGTTCACAACTCATCTACTTGGTTGAAAATTGTTCTCTTTTAGTTCAAAATTCTACTTTTTGTTTTAAAATTTAAGTATTCAAGTTAATCATTCATAAATCTAGTTGGAAATTCATCTTCTTAGTTGCAAATAAAAACTACTTGGTTGAAATTTGAATTCCTTTGTTAAAAGTTCATCTCTTCGGTTGAAAATTTAACTATTTTGTGGAAAATTCGTTTAATTTTTGTTTGAAAATCAATTTTTATATAGAAAATGGAATTATTCCATCTTTGGTTAAAAATTCATCTTTTTGGTTGAAAATTCAAGTATTCCAGTTAAATATTTTTTAATTTCAGTTGAAAATTTATCTTTTTGGTTGAAAATTCAAGTATTTCAGTTAAATATTCACCAATTCATTTGAAAATTCATCTTTTTGGTTACAAAACAAAATTACTTGGTTGAAATTTAAGCTCTTTTGTTAAAAGTTCATCTCTTTGGTTGAAAATTTAATTATTTTGTTGAAAATTCGTTTAATTTTTGGTTGAAAATTAATTTTTTTATAGAAAATTCAATTATTACATCTTTGGTTGAAAATTCATCTTTTCGGTTGAAAATTTAAGTATTCCAGTTGAAGATTCATAATTTCAGTTACAGGTTCAGCTTATTGTTTGAAATTCAACAAATTCGTTGAAAATTTTTCTGTTTCAGTCGAAAATTCAACAATATAGGCGTCGCTGCCAGTTTGATACGCGTTTCGACTTGCTCCTGCTTTTTACACAAGTATTCCTCTCCAATGTGTTTTTTAAAAAGATACAATTTTAAAAAGATAAAATTTTTTGCCCGGGTAGCCAAGCCCCCTATCATCCAGGTTGCGTTAGAAAAACTACGTTGATCCCAGATGTCGGCTATAAAAAATGCTGTGGCCCCCCCTTCTCTCCAGGACCCCTTGATCAGCAGGCTTTAATTCGTGCCGAATTTGCTACCATGAAAGAATCCATGTCAGCTGATTTAGGGAAGATAAACAAAGCTGCGTCTGACTTATCACAGGATTTTAAAGCCTTTAACACCAGGCTCTCAGATTGCGAATCCAACATTGCCGGAAACACAACCAAATAGTTGAATTTTCAACTAAAAAAGATAAGTTTTCAATAAAAAATGAAAGGGTTAAATTATTAGTTTGAAAAATTACTATTCAACAAAAAAAAACGAGTTTTCAGCAAAAGAGTTAAGTTTTCAATCTGAAAAGTCGAATATTTAAGAAAACAGTCGATTTTTCAACCCGATAAGATGAAAATAAGTTTTCAATCACAAAAAAATCGTTAAATTCTATGTTAAAAAAATTAATTTGAAAAAATTTTCACGAAAGTAGTTAAATTTTTAACTAAAGAGGTGAATTTTCCACCAAACGGTTGCATCATTTACGAAAAAGGATGAATTTT